>CM050163.1:384038257-384638257 GCA_027410445.1 Discoglossus pictus
CCTGGCTGGTAAAGTTTGCTGCCCTTTTGCGTGCAGCAGCAGCTTGCTGGCCAGCCTGTGGCTGGGGGCCCTGCTCTCCCTGACCTCTCCCTTCACTGCCTTCTCCCTCCATCTCTCCTCCTCTATCTCTCTTGCTCTCACAAAACCTCCAACTCCAAGACCTGTGTGTCCACTTGCACAGCATACAACACAGTCACAGATTACAGAATTTCACTCCCTTTTAAACTATTTGTGCCCTTGATTGTCATCTTCCTATTGGTTAATTGATTTCAGGTTTGATTTTAGGATTACGGGCTTGAGACTTGGCCGTAGCTTCTTAGTGAAGCACGTACGGGTTTGGCGGATGAGTGCCCTCCAAGCCCGTAGCTCGTTATTCAAACCCGTGCGGGCTTGCATGATAGATGAAGTTAAATATCTTTATTTGCACATTTGAGAGTAGGGGAATGTTGAGCTATTAATTCTGAAACCAAACATCACTTTCACTTTTAATAAAAGTACAGGATGGCTTTTCTATGCTACGACTTGTAAGTTAGCCCTTTACGACCCGTAGGTCTATTTTACCCATTTACGGACTTGACGGAGGCTAATCCCGCAGCCTTTGCGGGTCTGAGGTGCTCCAAGCCCTCGGGACTTTGTCCACGGATATTTGACAAGAATTTGAAAATACAAAAATTGCAGATTTGAGTATAGGGGAATGTTGTGCTATTTTTGCTAACACCTACAATCACTTTATTGTCTCATCAGAGTGCAGGATGGCTTTATTTGGGCTTTATTATGTGCTTAATTGGTGCTAGCGGGACCTGTTTGCTGCAAGTAAGCTGCGGCTCGCTTTTAGCCTTGCAGAGAGGTTTCCCGTAGCAATTGAATAGCAACCGGGGCTTTCTTACGGCCGATTTCCTTGCGGCCGTTTTAGATCAAAGGCTTTCCTCCGGCGCGAGCGGCCGCAAGGCGCCGGCCGCAAGCCTGCCGGAGCCCCCGGCCGTAAGGGAATAGAATAGCCGAATAGCTTGCGGCCGGTCCTTGCGGCCCCGCAACGGCTGCGGCCGCTAATAGAATGAGGCCCTATGTAACTATGTAACTATGCTATGAACGAGTGCATGGTTCACAGAGTCAGCTTTGGGCCCATAAATTGCGGGCTTCTTTAATTGAATAGCTCGGTAATGGGAGATGAACGGGAGCCTGTAGCACACTCACAGACATACGGCCACGATCGGTTGCGGGCTTGTAATTGAATTGGGCACTTTGTCTCCAGTAGGGTAGCTACAGATATGTACCTCAGTACCTCTAACTTGTCCAAAGAACAAAAAGAAAAAACGTGAGGAATTTTTTTACAATCATTATTTTCTGTGACTTAAAAAATGCCAAATTTAAAAACAAAGAATTAAAAACAAAGACCTTGATAAGTAGCTAGATTTTATTATTCAAATTGTCGATTTAATGAAGGTTAAATAATTGCTTCTGGAGATATGTAAATCTGCTTGTCGAATGTGTTGTGAGATTTTCAAATAAAGTTCGAAAAAAAAAGTTCATTTGTTTTTCTATATTTCATGTATCATCTCATATACTATGTCCATCCACTTTTTTGTGTCTGTATTAGTTCATACCCACACATTATTATTATTATTATTATTATCGTTTATTTGTAACGCGCCAACATATTCCGTAGCGCTATACATAAGTTAAGTTACAGGCAATGACAAGTTCAAGATTCACACATTGCAAAGAGTGGATGGCCCTGTCTTTGAGCTTGGAATCCGATGTCCACAGCACTTTCCCTAAAGCATCTTGCAGGATTGAAACTCGCAGACTTACAATCTAAAGGTTGAAGTGTGTATGTGGGACAGTAGGGAGAGAGTAGTGCTGAGCTTGTTAGGGAGGAAGGTTATAGGCTTCTTTAAAGAGGTGAGTTTTTATTGATGTTTTGAAGGATTTAAGGCAGGAGGATAGCCTGGTGAAGCGAGGCAAGGAGTTCCAGAGAATAGGGGCAGCGCAAGAAAAGTTCTGGAGGCAGGAGTGAGGAGGTGACAAGAGTGGTAGAAAGAAGAAGGTCGTTAGCAGAACGAAGAGGGGTGTGGGAGGGAGTATTTGGAGATGAGAGCAGAGATGTATGGGGGTGCGCTGTTGTTGAGGGCTTTATAAGTTGGGGTCAAGATTTTAAACTTTATTCTGGAGGCTAAGGGAAGCCAGTGAAGTGATTGACAAAGAGGAGCTGCCGACACTGAACGATGTGTACTGAAGATGAGTCTGCCGGAGGCATTTATTATGGATTGAAGTGGGGAGAGGCGGTTGATGGGCAGGCCAACAAGGAGCGAGTTGCAATAGTTAAGACGAGAAATGATGAGAGAGTGTATTAGAATCTTAGTAGTGTCTTGTGTAAGGTAATGGCATATTTTGGATATGTTTTTTAGATGGAAAAGATAGGATTTGGTTAGAGACTGTATGTGTGGGATGAAAGAGAGGGCAGGGTCCAGTAGAACCCTGAGACAACGGGCTTGGGAGGTGGGAGTGATGATGGCATTGTTGACAGAGAGAGAGATGTGAGGAATTGAAGCTGTAGTATAGGGTGGGAAGATTAAGAGTTCAGTCTTAGACATGTTGAGTTTCAGATGGTGAGCGGACATCCAAGAGGATATACTAGAGAGGCAGTCGGAGACGTGTGCTAGAAGAGAGGGGGATAGATCTGGTGCTGAGAGGTAGATTTGGGTGTCATCTGCATAGAGATGGTACTGGAACCCAAAAGAGTTTATTAGGGTGCCGAGTGAGGATGTGTAGATGGAGAAGAGGAGGGGGCCTAGGACTGATCCTTGGGGTACGCCAATAGACAGGGTGTGAGGAGAAAAAGAAGTGCGGGAGAAGGAGGCGCTAAATGATCGTTCTTGGAGGTATGATGAGAACCACAAGAGAGCAGTGTCTCGAATGCCGAGGGAGGAGAGAATGTGGAGTAGAAGCGAATGGTCAACTGTGTCAAAGGTGGCAGAGAGATCCAGAAGAAGCAAAATAGAAAAGTGGCCTTTATGAGGGCTGTCTCAGTGGAGTGTTGGGGCCGAAAGCCGGTATTGAAAAGTGTCCAGAAGAGAGTTAGAGGAGATGAAACTGGTAAGGCGGTTATAGACGAGACGCTGGAAGCCAGGGGAAGTAGAGAGATAGGGCGATAGTTAGATGCAACGTCAGAATCGGATGAGGGTTTCTTGAGAGTGGGTGTAATTATGGCATGTTTTAGAGATGATGGAAACGTGCCAGTGTTTAGGGAAAGGTTGAAGATGTGTGTGAGAGCTGGGATTAGTATAGTAGAGAGGGGAGGAGTGAGCTGAGATGGAATAGGATCTGAAGGACAGGTGGTGAGGTGAGAGGATGATATTAGGATGGAGACTTCATCTTCTGTTACAGGGGTAAAGTAGTTCAGAGTGGCTGTGGGAATGGAGAGGGGGGTAGATTGGGTGTTGTTGGTTAGTTGAGTTAGTTGAGAGAGTGAAGTGTGTGAGCCATGGTGAGAGGAGAGTTCATTGTGGATAGATTGAATTTTATGTGTAAAATGGTTGGCAAAGTCTTCAGCCGTGAGACAGGAAGGGATGGGGGGAGGTGGTGGGCGGAGGAGAGTATTGAAAGTGGCAAAAAGACGTTTTGGGTTAGAGGACAAAGTTAATATTAGTGATGTAAAGTACTGCTTTTTGGCCAGGTTGAGGGCAGAGGAGTAGGAACGTAGCATAAACTTGTAGTGAAGGAAATCTGCTGCGGAGCGTGATTTCCTCCATAGTCGTTCAGCAGTGCGGGAGCACTTCTGAATGTAACGTGTGTGTGTAGTGTGCCATGGTTGTGGATGAGATTGAGGGCGTCTGCTTGTAGTTATGGGGGCAAGGGTGTCAAGGGTGGAAGAGAGAGTAGAGTTGTAGTGTGAGGTGGCAGTGTCAGGGCAGTTGAGGTTGGTGATAGTGCTGAGAAGTGGTTGGAGCACAGTGGAGAGTTGTGTAGGGTCGAATTCTAGCAGGTTTCTGTGTGTTATTGTGGCTGGGGTTGAAGAAGAGTGATGGGAGGAAGATGTGGTGAGGTTGAAGGTAAGGAGGTGATGGTCAGATAGAGGGATAGGGTGGATGATCAGGTTGGAGTTATGGGTAATATTGGTAAAAATAAGGTCAAGAAAGTGTCCAGCATGGTGAGTTGAAGAATCTGTAAGTTGTGAGAGGCCAAGGGAAGAGGTGAGTGCAAGTAGTTTGGCGGCTGCTGAGGAGGTGGGGGTGTCAATGGCAATGTTGAAGTTCCCAAGTATCAATGTGGGAATGTTGGAGGAAAGAAAGTGTGGGAGCCAAGCGGAAAAGTGATCGAGAAATTGAGAGGGAGTACCTGGGGGGCGATAGATTACAGCAACACGTAGAGAGATAAGAGAGAAGAGGCGGATAGTATGAGCTTCAAAAGACGAAAATTGGAGGGATGGGACAGGGGGTATGAGGTGAAACGTACAGCGAGAAGAAAGTAATACACCCACACCACCACCTTGTTTGTTCCCAGGTCTAGGTGTGTGACTGAGGTGAAAACACCCATGCAAGAGTGCTGCAGGGGAGACAGTATCAGAAGAGGAGAGCCAGGTTTCAGTAAGAGCCAGTAGATTGAGGGAGTTGATAGTGAAAAGGTCATGAGTGAAAGTTAGTTTATTGCTGATAAATCGAGCATTTCAGAGAGCACAGGAGAAAGGAAGAGTGGAGGGTTTGTGACAAGTGATGGGTATCAAATTCTGTGTTTTTCTGGAGCGTGGCTGAAAGCAGGTAGAAATGAGGGAGGGACCTGGGTTAGGGGATATGTCTCCAGCAGCTAGCAGAAGGAGGAGTGAGAGTGAGAGAATATGGGAGTGGGACTTACAGTGATGTTTCTGCTTATGAGTGTTGGGGAGGGGATGAGATTGTGATTGGAGGAGAGAGAATAGCTTGTGGGAGCAGAGAAGAGGAAAGCAAGGAAGGTGAGATGGTTATAGTATTGGGGTGTGATATATATAGGCTGCAAATGAAAGTCTGAGAGAGAGGCAGTAGAAGATGAGGAGGAGAAAAAAGTGAGAGAGCATTTCGACACAGTGTGTAGGTGTAGGAAGTAGATGAGAACAATTAGTTGAATAATTTGAAGCAGGTGATGATGAGTGAGCAGGTCTAAGTCAGGTGGGTATCTATAAATTGAGACAACGCAAGGGTGGGTGGGAGTGGGGCAGGGAGGGAGGGCAGAGAAAGCAGTGTGTGCAAAAAGCCAGAGGAGAGTTGCAAGATGGTTGCTGGAGGCTGGAACAGAGAAGAGATAGTGAGATATAGTTTGTAAGTAGCCCAGTATTTATGCATTTAAAAGGAGCATTTGGTGCAGACAGATATGAAGGTGTGAAGGGGGTGGGGAGAGGGTGGTGAAGAAATACAGTGTGAAAGCTTACAATTTAGCAAAGTTGAACTAAAGTTACTATGTGAACAAAAATCATATCAGATATGGATATTCATAATTAATGTTACAGGAGAATACAGTAGAGTCAAAGGTGAATCAATGAGATGGCTGTAGATACCTTGTAGCAGTGTGTGCAAAAAGCCAGAGGAGAGTTGCAAGATGGTTGCTGGAGGCTTGTAGCAGTGTGTGCAAAAAGCCAGAGGGAAGTTGCAAGATGGTTGCTGGAGGCTGGAACAGAGAAGAGATAGTTCACCAAAGTCATCTAATTTTTTCACTTGGAGTATCACAAATGTATTTACTTTTTAAATTTGATGTTACTTGTAAATTGTACTCACATGAAGCATATTTAGTTTATATAAAAGGTATTCAATTATGATGAAACAAATTTTGCGTAACTGCTTTTTTCTATATCAGCTCTAATACCAATTGAATGTAACTTGATACAAATTTGATCTGTGTTACAAAAAATAAATTCTCACATATTATAATTGTCTAACTACGAGACGTTGTCACGCTGTTTGCGTGGTGCGTACGACTTAGTGATGCATCGCCGGCGAGGCGAGCCGTTAAACTTGGAGCACTTAGCGGGACAGCAAAAAAAAATATGAGACAAAAAATATATGAGACGCGGGAGTTAGAAAAAAAAAGATACGAGACGCAATAAATTATGAGATAGCAGCCGAACCAAAAACCTGAAAAACACACTAACTACACCTAAAAAAATTACAAAAACGTCAGAGACAGCATGGGACAACAGCCAGGACGTCTGCGAGTGAGCTGGAAAGCGAATTTAACTTGATTTAGACAATTTTCGCTACACAATTTTCGCTACACGACCCTGGACCGCACAAAACACTGCAAAACACGTAGCACTTTACACATCACACTACGACCTACAAAATACACTATTACAAAAGCCGGGAAAATGCTCACGAGACGCGTAACACATTAATAACATTACGACTATACAATGCCGCTTTACACAATAAACCAACGTCTTTACCTCCTGCACACGGCCTATTTATAATGCACAGTTCAAACATTAATTACACTTCATAATCGGGGCACTAACACTCAATATGTATATTCTATGCAGACTCAAAATACAAACAGATTGTTAGCTCTTCAGCCTATTGCTCGCTGCGTATATCAAATATCAATAATTAAAGTATATTTATTTATTGCAATAAATACTTAATTATTACTTAATTAATTGAATAAATCATTCATTATTACTTAACTACATTGACATATACACGACTTAAGAGGCTCGCAACGAACGCTGAAGGTCCTCACAGTATAAAATGGTATCAATTATGTCTCAAACACCAGTCCCATGCCTTCACATTATATTGACCGTCATTTTTTTGACGGGCAAGTCGCTAGTAATGTAATAAATATTGTTGCTATTCAGTCTAACTTGACTGATGTAACCAGGTTTAACCTTTATTTCTAGGTTATCTTGCACAACTCAGTCTAGACAGCATAAATATTTCTATAATACATATGCAATCACTACTGATATCCTAAAGTATCAGTTTAAAAATACACATATGAGAACTGAGAAAGATCTTCAGTGGAAAAGTAGTCTTCACCATTTTTTTTCTCTGTAATATATGTTTAAATCCACTGCATTACTTTTCATAAGTGGATGTAATACTGTTCATGCTCATGCATGTATAATGCCTGTGTCTAACTCCCAGGTCAGTGAGTATAGCATTGTAACACTGAGCTGTATTTATATTGTTTTCTCATGGACACTGAATGAGTTGAATAACTTATTAGTTATTAGGCAGCAGAATGATTGTTACATATAATAACAATAACAGCGAGCCGTGAGCCTCGCGCAGCGAGCCAAGGCCCTCACGAAGCCAGGTGCACTGGGCGAGGGCCTCAGTTGCTGGTTCGGCGCTCCATGCCAGCAACTGCGACCCTTGCAAACTTCACGTCGCAAAGCAAACAACACGACACACCAATTACGACACTCGCTAAATTTTACGAGCAACGCAAACAACATACGACACACGTTAACACACATTACATCCTCGCAACACTCGGACGCAACTCGCGAACATTACAAAATTCAAAACACAATACATACACACAGCACATTCATAAAAAGCTTACCTACAGCAAGAGGTAGCATCCATTTAATGCTAAGCGAGAGAAAAAATGGCCGCCGAACAAAACGAAAACGAGGCTACACACGCAAACACCATAACGAGACACGTTACCAGACATTACGACCTGGCAAACATTGGACGCAACACGCCGACATACAAACATTTAAAACACAATAAATGTTGCTAATATAAACATAGTTATTCTCTGTTTCTAGCCTGGCTGTATGCTTGGTCCAGCTGGCACTGTTTTATTACAACATCAAATGCGGCCCTATAACCCTGTCTCCAGCAACTACACTACCCAATCAACCCCTGCTGTGTCAAGATCCTGCCTGAAGGTAGCTGGTAACAGGAGCTGTAGACCCCTCTGCTCTGTGGTGTGGGGAAGGGAGAAAACAGGCTGGTACCAAGTCCTTGGAGACAGACCTGGCCCACGTGGGGTATTTCATTGGGGACATAAGGTATGACATATATGTTTACCAAAGGAAGTGGTGACTGGTGCAGTGACTGTCTAAAAATGTGAAAAGTTTATTGGGACAAATAGGCATGGTATGTTTCAATTTTGAACATAAATTAATTTCTGCATCTTGACCTGGTACCCAAAAACTTGTCCTGAGACTCTGCAGCATAGTCCTGAAATATGCAACTTGCCCTAGCCTCCAGTTAAGCTATCCATGTGTGTATGGATAAGGAACCTATAAAATCTGTGAGAAGGATTGGTCTTCTTGGCCTTTTCAAGTCCAAAGCAGAGCGAGTTGTGACACTGATATTTATAGTACATTTTATTAAACTATTCAAGCTACGATGAAGATTGATTTTGGTTGATGTAGTTTCCTTGCTCACTGTGCCTTAGGTTGACGAGCTACACCTCACTGACATGGTACAACAGGACATGTTATATGTGTTCAGCTTTTGGCCTCATCCCTCAGCCTTGGGACATTGATGGTGACAGATTTGATATAATGTCAGACAATTGTGGTGGAGGAGAAACTGGAGAAGGAGAAGGACCAACTAGAAGAAGACCTTATCTTCAGTCAGCACGACTAGCTAACACTCTTTATTTTGAGGTTGAGAAGCTCACCTTAGGGACGTCCATGTATTCAGTGCTATGCCCAAATTTTGCTCTAAATATGGTCTTGAAACATCAGACTGAAAAGAAGGAGAACTGTAGAATTTCCTATAAGATAGATGATCAAACAGAAGACTGTAGATGTGATCTGTGCAAACAGGCAGATCATCAACAGAAAAACTGCCTACTGATTATGCAAAATAAGAGAAAAGCTAGAGGACTAGAGAGACAAGCTAACGATCATCAAGATCCACAGGTAAATAATTTAGTGTTATCAATTTCTGCTCAACTGGGAAACATAAGAAATCATCAATTGCAAAGTTATAGCTGATAGAAGATAAAAGGTTCTCCTCAATTATTGTTCTTTTGTATATGACCCTGTGACAGGAAAATATAACTTCTCAGAACCTTATTTGAATAACTTGCAACTGAAAGAAAAATAATTTGAGGCAACACTAGAAACCCTCTAGAAGATCTCAACACATCCATTGTTCCACCAAGCGAAGAGAAAAATTGAGAGAGCTGATTTGAAAACTATAAAAAAACAAAAGGGAAAATTCTGGTAAAAACAAAATGGGGAAAAAGATTGTCAAGCAAAGGACTTCATGTGACAATCAGAAAATCCAGATAAGCTAAAAAAAAATCAAACATTTTAATAATTGTCTCATAAGATTGATGTGATGCAGTAGTTAGATAATTGGATAACATGAACTCAACTTTGCTGGGGGGGTAACCACGCCCAGGAAATAGTCAGCATGTCGTGCTGCGAGGGCGTAGTGGGTTTAGAGACTGAGAACGCCAATGGTGTAGACCCGTAGCCTGCTGCTGGTGTGATGCGGGGGACAAGAGCAATACTCAGTGTTTGATGCTGATGCCGTGATAATTTAAAGGAGCCTGCACCTACTTGGTGGCAAAAGCCCAAATCCTGCCACTGCATGTCAGTGAAGCCACAAGTTTAAGGCGGCAAAATACTCCATGGAATAAATGGAAGCACTCCCCCACCTTCCGTTTGTGGATGCCCCACCGATGCTCAATAGGGTTTAAGGCTGGAGACATGCTTGGCCAGTCCATCACCTTTACCTTCAGCTTCTTTAGCAAGGCAGTGGTCATCTTGGAGGTGTGTTTGGGGTCGTTATCTTGTTGGAATGCTGCCCTGCGGCCCAGTCCCCGAAGGGAGGTGATCATGCTCTTCTTCAGTATGTCACAGTAAATGTTGGCATTCATGGTTCCCTCAATGAACTGTAGCTCCCCAGTGCCGGCAGCACTTATGCAGGCCCAGAACATGACAATCCCACCACCAAAAGTATACATCTATACTGAGGATAGGTAGTTAAAATAATCCCTAAATGTCAGATAAAACGGATAAGGCACAAAGAGCACAAAAACACTGATATGAGATGAAACCCTCAGTTTGAACATAAACAGCGATTCAGAGAGAGTGGAGACAGCATCTGACATCAGCAGGTAAATGCATATAGGGGGAATCAACATAACATATTATAGAAAACATATATACACATGTCATCATGGAGGAGTGGAAGAGGACTCCAGTGGCAACCTGTGAATCTCTGGTGAACTCCATGCCCATGAGGGTTAAGGCACTTTGGGTCCAATCTGGACATTTTCACTTAGGAGTTTACTCACTTTTGTTGCCAACAGTTTAGACATTAATGGCTGTGTGTTGAGTTATTTTGAGGGGACAGCAAATTTACGATGTTATACAGGCTGTACACTTACTACTTTACATTGAAGCAGAGGGTCATTTCTTCAGTGTTGTCACATGAAAATATTTTTTGCTGGATATAATCCAGAAATGGGTTATAATATAGAACCTTGCTCTATACCACCTGAGTGACCCTGAGTCAAATAAGAACTTGACGTCCAAATGAATTAAAAGAGCAATATATGGAAGAGACCAGCGTAAGAAGTGTTTGAGAGTTTGCTATTGAAGTAACTCTGGAGGCCAATTGTAAAGCGGATTTGTTCAATTCAACTATCAACCTGAACTCATTTTTATGGCTTATTCCAGAACTTGGACATAAGAAAACATCAAAATCTGTTAAAGTCTTACTGCCTAAGATTAATGACTTCACTTTAAATACAGATAGATTTTAGTGATTATTTTTATGATACAATCTATTGGTATTAATATTTTTGGAGTGTTGCTGGGGGTCAGTAAGGTGGAATTTGAGGTCATGATCACATGGAGAAGTTAGAGAGTAAATGTTGGTGCATTGATGTTATAATGATATTTGAACATAAGTGTAATACAGTGAAATATTTGCAACTAGAGGCTTTGTAGAACACATACAACGTTGTAGGACTTATACTTCCTTAATAGTAATTGATTAATTATATAAAGTGAATTCAAAAGTTATAAATAGATTATAAACATGAGTATGCAGTTTGGAATTTGAGATCTGAATTTTGACGGATGATTTACTGTTTATCTATAGTTCAATATTAGATTATGCCCTATCGAATCTCTTTTCTTATACTTATACATACAATTTTAACAACATGAGAAACAAAGAGAATCATGAGGCTAAATCAAAAATTAAGGATAAAAAAGTTAATGTATGAACTTCTGGGAATTTTTTCTCCCCCCTTGAGAAATCACTAAGCAAGGTAAAAAATTCTCACCTACTGATTTACAATCAGAAGCTAATTTAACACAAGCAAGTGTAAATTAAACTTCACATTTAGAAGAGATTATGGTGGGGGAAGACTCGGAGCATGAGCAATTCACTATTCATCTATGAAGAAATTAAGAAATAAAAGTTATTCGTAACAAAGTACAATCATTGAAAGTGAAATGCTTAAAACACGATAATCTTTTGAGAGCCAAAAACCTAAGAATAAGTATTGTTGAAAGTATTAGCACAAAAGAATTGTTCGCAAATGTTAGCACTGTTGTTACATATTTAGTATCAACAATTGCACTAAAAGAAAATTATATTGATAAACGATATCGTATTGCTCTACCTAAATTACTAAATAGAGGGAACAGCTCTATCTGGCATTGCCATTCCTGAATGGACATCCCCAACAGTTTCACTCAACCTGGCAAATCTGTTGGTGTTTGCCAACTCAGAACTGGCCTGCCTCCTCCTCCTGGTTCCCTTTCTAACTAACACAGCTACCTCCCTGGACATCCTCACTAGCCCCATCTCCAAAAACTTCTTGAATGGTCTCTTGGGAGAAAGATATTGATTAAATTAGGCCTATAGAAATTTAGTTTAATAGTTTGGACTTTACAAACAAAACCATGAAATATACACCTATTAGAGAAGTGTATTTCAAAAATCTTAACAGATGGAAATTAACACCATACCAATTGTCTAAGTTTTCATGTAACCCCAGTGATGTAAACTGTTGGAGAGGATGTGGTAAAGAAGGAACTCCTTTCCTTATGTGGTGGGAATGTAAGAGAATTCAAGAATTTTGGAAGCTCTGTTTTAATGAAATTTCTACTATTATTAAATTTGATTTTAAGCCATCTCCAGAGACTGCTCTTTTGCATATTTTTTTGACTCCAACGAAATGGAGGATTAAAGCTCTGATTATTCAAATGGTTACTATAGCTAAATGGCTATTAAATTGAAACTGGAAGAAAATGCTGACATGGATTTCATAATTCGTGAAAATAAATTTTCCTTTAGAGAAGGATCTTTATGAAATGGGGATTGGAGGATTGTCACTGGAAAAGGGGGAGTTGTGGGCAAAACTTGAGAATGCCAAATAAACATAGTGATTTATGACCTATCCTTTTGTTAGTTTCTTACCCTGCCTACTAGACATTAATTGTAGCCCTGGCACTCTGCTTCCTCGGCTCATGAATCTATTCTGACATATTAAATGTTTTTATTATTGGGAACTATATGCCATTTCAGGCAGTGATATCTATGCTTTTGTATACAGCAATGATTTATAAAGTAAATGAGTCTATTTACCAATGGTAAAAGTTGTAAGATGGCATGGAACCATTGCTCAAGAGTTTGTAATGTGTGTATTGTCTTTTTAATTTTTTAATTTTCTTTGTTGAATCAAACAGGCATTGGATGACCAAGAGGGTATGGCCTTTACTGGGGGAGGGTTTTTATTATGTGGGAAATGCTTAAATATCTGCATAAGAGACATAAACTAGGTCTGTCTGATGCACCAGCTAAAGGTGGGGATTACTTCTTGTACCAGGTGCTATCCTGATTAAAAGGACTAACTCCCAGGTTGTCAGTTTAAACATACATAAGCAAAATGATATGTTTATTCTGAGCGAATATAATAATTCTGATTACTGGAATTATTGATACGGTTACTGCCTTAAATTCTGCTCCTAGTAACTGCTGAACGTGCTTTCTGGGTACCTGTGGTGGTTGCATGCTATCCTAGAATTAATTACTGCTAGCAGGGATTTTCAAAAAAACCCATGACCTACTGCGTAAGATTGATCTATGATCTTTCTGGGCCCAACCAAGCAGTGGGTTATCCCAGTAACCTAACCGCTTATCATTGGGGTCCCTTGGTGCCTAACATTAACCTCTTCAAGCCTAATTTACAAGTAGAAAAGAACAAACATTAACAAATTATAAAAAATCTAAACATTCAATAGAATGAAATAGCATTACAATAAAATGAAAGTCTTTATAAGAGGCAGGTACAAGGTCAATGTATGTAATTCATTGCTGAAGCTCTTCATAGGATAAATCTCATGAATCCCATCTAGTCATGTGTGTCTGGTGAAGTCTGTAATTTCTGACCAACCGGTTAGTAGCCATTCTGGCTCGTTTTATGAAATAGTGGGTTCTGGCCCACTACGGGTACTTCAAAATAGTTTCCCTAGAAGTTTTGAAGTTTATTACATGAATCCCCCCTATTCATGTGTACCTGGTGAATATTTTATTACTGTGGAAAGTAGCCATTCTTGCTCATCTTAAGAAATATTGTGGAAAGCAGCCGTTCTAGCTCATTTTAAGAAATATTGTATTCTGGCACAGAATGGTAATATTAAAACTATTTTTCCTATAAGTTTTGAAGCCTATTACATGAATCCCACCTAGTCATGTGTGTCTGGTGAAATTTGTATTTCTGGCTATCTGGGAAGTAGCTGTTCTGACTCATGGTTTGAAAAAAACATATACTGTCTTTTAAAGGGTTAAAAGCATTATATTCAATGGGTTTTGGCTCTTAAATTGTCAGTTATATTTAACACATCCCAATGAATTTATTTTATAAAGAGAGCATTCCGACGTGTTCTGATTGGTTCAGGGTGATATTTTGTTTTTTAAAGGTTAATAAAGTATAATATCAAATGGGTTTTGGTTCTTAACCATTGTTCTTAAGAGTATTTAACACATCCGAGTGATATTGGCTGCTTTTATAGAGTCTCTTATATTTTTTGTGGAGACATATCATTACCATCCAGCTTTGTTCTATGAGCCCACCTTGTGAAGCTGGTGTCAATTCTACCTATCAGTCTTTCATTGAACTACAGTCAAGATCCGAGCTGCATAATTAACTTAATTTCAACTCAGCGGGTACTGCCACTAGCCCAACCTATTCCTCTAATCTCAGTGCAGTCATGACACCTGGCAAAAAGTACTCTATTACCTCACCTGATATGGTGTGCTCTACTATAGACATCGGCGTAGGAGCCCCCAAAAATCTGTGGGTAATTTCGGACTACTTCCAGGAGAGGGAGCAGGGGTGGATCTACCGCCAGTGATCATTCCAGTGGGCCCTTCTCTGGAGGGCCTCATTGCTGCAGTGCCCCTCAAAAACTATAATGGAAAATACATACTGCTCCATCTATCTGGTAATGCACAATTACGTTTATTTTACTATTTTTTGTGTACCCTATTCATTTTAATCTGGGGGGATTAAAATGAATACACCCCTGACTATAGAGGTGTTTACAGCTGATCTCAACATTCCTGGTGAGTGGTAAAGCAACTCCTTGGGGGTGGTTTTGTACATGGGCATGGCTGTGGCAAGGGTCAAACCATAGACGGTTTGTTCACAGTCCAGTTATTATCAAAGCCTGCCTCCAGGAGCTGCTTCTTATGAGGAGCTAGTGCTGTTTACTGATCCTGTTCTCATGAGTACTGGGCTGCGAACTATAGAGCTGAATGCAACATCTTTTACTCCACTTTCAACTATAAAAGGGAGCCAAAAAGGAGGATAAAATCCTATGTGTACATTGATCCTTGACATTTCTCATATAACATACCATAACATAATTGAGATACTTGGCGGCAGAAACCAATATAAAATATAGGACCTGAACTGGAGGACATTATACATTTATATTTGTTAGACATTAGTTATATTGTAATGGAAAGTCAACATCTACATATAATGATACAATAACAGAGATTATATGTACGTGTGACTTCTTATTACTGTGTTATCAAAAATACTTCAACAAAGATGTGGCTCATGAAAGGTGTATTATTTCAAATAGTTTATGGAATGTATATACTAGATCAGTGATATTTCTACAGTGAAATTAACTATGATTTTCTGAGCTACAATTTTTTTTATTTTAATACTGTTTTATTGAAGGTAATGATCAATTTTCGTTAATGTTTAATTCTATTTATTAGATGTCCTATGTTCATGTGAGAAGTTTGTGCAATTGGGACACCAGAGGGCAGCAAAACCTAAGAGATAAAGTATCTCAATGTCCCGTTAGCTCCCATTCTGTTGGATACAATAACAAATGAAAATCAGATTTAGCAAAAGTGGAAGTTATATAAAAATATGTTTTAAAATTAATAATTATATTGAAACCATTTTAATTGCACAAATGTTTTACTTTTCATGTACAGATGCATATAGTTTTCAGTAGCTCTGCAGCTCCTTGAATAATGGTAATTATCCCACAGAAATGCAATTATATACTAAATTAATTTAATTTTATGAAAATGGGTTTCTTATTTTCATAGGTCTTAGTCTATTATTAACCCAATGACAAGTATAACCACATGATGATACATATCTATGTTTTGCTTATAGCTGTGCCCAGGCCAGATTTCCCTGCTATAGTTACATCAGGTTGGCATCAAGTGATTCAGGTGTAAATTGTTTCTAGTACATAAGTATTGTTTTTATAATATGGGAATTATAGTATGTTTGGCAATACATTACTAGAAATCTAGTCATAATATACAGTATCTCACAAAAGTGAGTACACCCTTCCCCTTTTTTGTACATATTTTATTCTATCATTTCATGTGACATCACTGAAGAAATGACACTCTGCTACAATGTAAAGTAGTAAGTGTACAGCCTGTATAACAGTGTAAATTTGCTGTCCCCTCAAAATAACTCAACACACAGCCATTAATGTCTAATCCGTTGGCAAAAAAAGTGAGTACACCCCTAAGTGCAAATGTCCAAATTAAACTCTCTGAGGATCTGAAAAAATATTATTGCTCTACATAAAGATGGCCTAGGTTATAAGAAGGTTGCCAAGACCCTGAAACTGAGCTGCAGCATGGTGGGCTGAAGCAGAGCATGATCCCCTCCCTCCGGGGACTGGGCCACAGGGCAGTATTCCAACAAGGTAACGACCCCAAACACACCTCCAAGATGACCACTGCCTTGCTAAATAAGCTGAAGGTAAAGGTGATGGACTAGCCAAGCATGTCTCCAGACCTAAACCCTATTGAGCATCTGTGGGACATCCTCAAATGGAAGGTGGGGGAGTGCAAAGTCTCTAACATATACCAGCTCCATGATGTCATTATGGAGGAGTGGAAGAGGACACCAGGGGCTACCTGTGAAGCTCTGGGGAACTCCATGCCCATGAGGGTTAAGGCAGTGTTGGAAAATAATGGTGGCCACACAAAATATTGACACTTTGGGCCCAATTTGGACATTTCCACTTAGGGGTGTACTCACTTTTGTTGGCAACGGTTTAGACATTAATGGCTGTGTGTTGAGTTATTTTGAGTGGACAGCAGAATTACACTGTTATACAGGCTGTACACTTACTACTTTACATTGTAGCAGAGTATCATTCCTTCAGTGTTGTCACATGAAAATATATAATAAAATATGTACAAAAATGTGTGGGGTGTATTCCATTTTGTGAGATACTGTAGGTCCCCATACTAATCGAGCCGTGTAATTTTCAGTTTACCTGTAAATCCTAAATTACACGTTTATGTTAATCTTTTCACTCACAAAATTACAGAAATTGCTCTAGGAACCAATAGAAAATGAGAACATCATGATTATTATAATGAGTGAGAACAAGTGCCGTAACTGCTGCAGGAAACCATTATATTTATATATATAGTAACGACTTGCCCGTCAAAAGTGACGGCATGATGGAGTTCTATATATATTTTTTTCTCCCCCCCTCTCCCTCCCCTGTGTCTCTTCCCCCCCTATGTATCCTCAACCTCAACCCCCCATCCTCAACCCCCCCATCCTCATCCTCAACCCCCATCCTCATCCTAAAAAACCCCATCCTTATCCTAAACCCCCCCATCCTCATCCTAAAACCCCCTCCTCACTTTACCCCTCCTCATCCTAAACCCCCTCCTCACTTTACCCCTCTAAATACCTCCCCCTCCCCCGTTCCCCTCACTTACCTCCATCTGCAGTTGCTCCTCCGCTCCTCCACGCTACTTCCTGCGTCTTGACCCGGCCAATGCTAATGACGTGGCTCGCATGTGATGTCACGTCATTAGCATATGCCGGGTCCCGACCCAGGAAGGAGCGCGGAGGAGCGGAGGAGCAGCTGCAGATGGAGGTAAGTAAGGGGAAAGGGAGAGGGGGAGGTATTTAGAGGTGTAAAGTGAGGAGGGGGGTTTAGAATGTGGCGGGGGTTTAGGATGAGGAGGGGGGGAGGGAAAGAGACACGGGGGGGTTAGAAAGACACGGAGGGGTTAGAGAGACCCGGGGGGGGGGGTTAGCGAGACACCTGGGGTTAGAGAGACACGGGGGGAGAGTGACTCGAGTATAAGCCTAGGGGAGCCTTTTCAACCTTAAAAAAGGGCTGAAAAACTCGGCTTATACTCGAGTATATACGGTACATATATATCTATCTATCTATATATATATATATATATATATATATATATATATATATATATATACATATATCACATATATAGTTGTCGTAACTGCGAGTTTGTTGGTAACGCTATGTTAAAAGTTACTTGCACATGTGCATTGAGTGCCAAAGGCACTCATCACGAGGCCCAAAAATTAAGAGATTGACGGGAACTGCCAAAGGCTGGGTTTTGCAATGAGCGCCAAAGGCGCCAATCACGAGGCCCGTACGTGATGTGCTTGACTGGGCTGCAATAAGCACCAAAGGCGCTCATCGCGAGGCCCATACGTGGCTGGATTGACAGGGCTGCAATGAACATCGAAGGCGCTCATCGAGAGGCCCGAAACGGAGAGGGGGAGAGTGGCTCACAATGAACGCAGGAGGCGCTCATCGCAAAGCCCGCAATGGAGATGGGGGGAGAGGCTCTCAACGGCTTACGAGTTAAAGGCTTCAAAAAAATTACGGTTTAACGCCCGCCATTTTTTTTAAAGCCCGTAGCACGAAAGCTGTTCAGGTGCTGCCAAAAAAAGCCAATTGATTAGAAAATTAGCTTACAACCTTACACACAGGGGGAGAGGCAGGGAGTCTGTAAGTGAGTTTGCAAGCTAATTTGCTATTTAATTTGTGTGTTTTGCCGGTCGCAGAACGGCTAGGCAAGAAAAAAAATGGTGGCTGTAAAGCTGTAATTTTTTTTCAAGCCCATAAATGTAAACAGGAGCACAGAGGAGGGAGTGGGGGGATAATGACACAGGGGAGGGAGAGTGGGGAGAGGGTGGAAAGAGACACAGGGGAGGGAGTGGAGGGAAAGAGACAAAGATGTGAGAGACGGGGGAAGAGACATAGGGGAGGGAGTGGAGGGAAAGAGACAAAGATGTGAGAGACGGGGGAAGAGACATAGGGGAGGGAGATAAGGGGAAAAAAAACAGGGGAGGGAGAGGGGGCAAAGAGACACTGGAGGGAGAGAGGGGGAAACAGACACAGAGGAGGGAAAGGGGGGAAAGAGACACAGGGGTGAGAGAGTGGGGAGAGGCTCTCAATGAGCGCCGAAGGTTGCGAGGCCAGAAAGTTGCAGGTTGATCGTTAAACCCGCTTATCGCTAGCCCTGTAAAGTAGAGGGGGGGAGAGGCTTGGAATGAGCGCCGCAGGTGCTCATTGTGGAGCTCACGATGAGTGCCAAAGGTGCTCATTGTGAGGCACGCAAGTTGCGGGTTTGCCAAGGCCTGCATTCAGCGCCGAAGGCGCTCATCGCAAGGCCTGTAAAATAGGGGGGGGGGGGGGAGAGAGTCTCGCATTGTGTGGCAAACAGCATTGCCAGGCTTAAAATTTTATTGCCGTAATTTTTGACGGGCAAGTCGCTAGTTTATATATATATATATATATTTATATGCTAATTTGTTTAAAGCTGTTTCATGTGTGTATGACTATAGTAGGTAGACACTGATAATAAAACATAGTAAATGACACTGAAGTTCATGAGAATGACAGCCAAAGGTAAATCATGTATTAACAGTGGAAGTGAAGTTATTGATGCTCTAAAAAGAGATGAAATGTGACAATCGGCGTTACATCTAAAAGAGCTTATACTGGACAAGCCGATGGTGCAACAACAGACCATGTCAGACCATGTCAGTTAATATATATGTTTTATGGATGTTTAGCGGGCCTGACCCTAACAGGGACCGATTTTAAGATGCAAGCCATTTTGGAGTATATTCTGTCATAAAAGAGAAGACAGCTGGAGCATACAGAATATGTAATAGTCGCGACTTGCCTGTCAAAAATGACGGGGCAACAAAAAAGTGTTGAGATGCTGTTTGTGACACAATGGGAGTCTACTGCGTGCTCAACTGCTCGCCTCGCTTTGCAAGGCTCGCAGTGCAATGAGCGCCTTCGGCACTCATTGCACCCTAAGTCCTGCAAGTCGACTCGCTTTGGGGAGCAACGTCTCGCCTCGCTTTGCGAAGCTCGCAATTGCAGCCCTATGGGCCGCCAACTACAATCACTGCATGCCTCAACTGCTCGCCTCGCTTTGCAAAGCTCGCAGTGCAATGAGCGCCTTTGGCTCTCATTGCACCCTAAGTCCTGCATGTCGGCACTTTGCGAGGCTCGCAGTCCAATGAGCACCTTCGCATGTCGCATAGAGCGCCTTAGTCTCGCGTGTGGGCTCGCGAAAAATGTATCAGGTGTCAAAGCATAATAAAGTGATTTAAATATTTAACTGCTTTCAGTGTCCTATCCCTGTCAGCCAATGAGCATTAGTCATAAAATAAGGGCAATGTAAACTATGAGTTTTTTTTTTTTTTTATAATTATTTAATAAATCAATATACCTCAGTATAATTAATGAATATACGATACTTATTTGCACTTAATATGCAGCAATCAATATCCTGAAGCGCTAACAATCTTTTTGGCGTATTTTTAAAAATGTACAGGTAGACTGTTGATCATCTGAGGAGAAAGTGTCACCAATGTGCTAAGTGTGTAGTGTATATAGGCTGTGTGCGCTGGGCAAATTGTTTAGGCGGGAGAACCTCCATTTCAAAAGTGTAATGTGGTAATGTGCAAGTTAGTGTTGTGAAATGGCGGCGAAAGTGTATGTCTTAGGCGGTTTGCGAGCATCTTCCATCCTTCGTAATAGTGTTTTGTGTGCTTCGGGTCGTGTAGCCTCGTTTTCATTTTTTGGGGCCGTAATTTTTTTTCTCGCTTAGCAGATTTTCGAGTGGTGAGACTCGCCAAATTCCGCTTAAATTAGCGTATAACCTCACTCCCAGACGTCCTGGCTGTCCCCCCGTGCGGTGTGTGAGTATGTTTTAAATTTTATTGTGGTTTTTTTTTTGTGTGTTTTTTTATTTGCGCGGTTCGCCTGTTAACTGCGTCTATTTGCAACCTTGTTTTGTTTTTCTAAGAGCCGCGTCCCTCAACTGCTTGAAGCCTAATGCAATCCCGTGTTTCCTAAGTGCTTGTAGCCTAATCCCGTGTGCAGCAAAGCCTCAACTGCTCGCCTTGCTTTGCAAGGCTCGCAGGAGCGCCTTCGGCACTCATTTAAGCTAAGTCCCACGTTTTTCAATGCCTCAACTGCTCGCCTCGTTTGCGAGGCGAACATGCAATGAGCGCCTTTGGCGCTCATCGCCTAAGTGCTGCGAGTTTCAGTGCCTCAACAGCTCGCTATGCGAGACTCGCAGAAAATGAGCGCCTTTGGCGCTCATCACCTAAGTCGTGCGAGGTCGGAAGACTTCTGTGCCTCAATGGCTCACCTCGCAATGCCAGACGACGCAAGGCTCGCAAACATAACCACAAATCGCAGTTTGGCAACTATTATATGTGATACTAGTGATAACTTATACAGTGATACCTCTATATTTATCACCAATCCTGAGGGACAGACGAATACTAAATCAGATGAAAATAGAATTTCTGTGATGAATATTGGATTTTTCAGAATAACTATTAGATGTTTTAACAAATATCAGAGCAGTTTTTGCCTAAAAATTTGATGAATATTGGATTTGATGGGGGCTGACAAATATTCTACTGTAATGCATTAATAGCATCCCATTAATTCCCAATTTGGTGCTATGAGAAAAGAGAACATTAGAGGGCAGCAAATCCTAAGGAATGAAGTGTTTCTGATCTATGCTGCCACCTCTTGGGCATTAAATTAATTACTCAATAATTTTTGGGTGAAAAATATCTAAACAGATGTTTAGTGTTTAAGTTTTAACTCAACATTTACTGAGGAGATAACATCCCATTGCTGTGTGAAACATCAGTCTAAAACGTAATATAATAAAATGTTGTTTCAGAAGCAGCTCAGCAATGTAATGCAAAGAAATATAATGTTTTGTGGATTTAAGGACATTACATGTAAGATATATGTGTAATATAAGCCTCACCTGCACAACATTACCATGAAGAAAGTTTTATTATTTAACATGTTAACTGATATATGTCTGCTTGGATATTTTCAGTCTGTTGTAATATTACCTTTTTTAATTGTGTTTACTCAAAGATCATATGGGTTTGATTTGTATTCACGAAATTTCTATTGAATCTCAAAGTTTGTACCCTAAATATTTAGACATTTTAAATGTTTTTCAATTGCAGTCGTCTTTGAAGGGCCAGAGTACGTGTCTTTCATGTTATTAAACATTAAAACTACATGTGCAACAAGCAGTAATGCAAAGCTTCGGCCAGGAAGTATACTTTAATTACACAGTTTACCTAATTAATGGCCACTGCTGTACCCCACTCCATCCGGCATCTTCAGCTGAGATAACATTAATTAGGTGAGTTGGTAACCTAGGGCATGTTCATTTTGGCCCTGCAAGGGGGGCCCTTTCCTCATATGAGCACACCACCAGCGCAGGCGGCAGCAGTGGTGGTGAGTATCCACTAGATGTTGCAGCCAAGATTTTGCTGCCAATGTCATAACTTTAGGGTTAGGGTGAGGGGGTTAGGGTTACAGTGATGAGGTTAGGGTAAGGGTTATGGTGTAAGCTGGATCTCAGCAGCCCTTACAAACTGTGTACAATGTTGGCAGCGCCATCTAGCAGCTCCTTGCTGCAACTGCTGGAGTACTCATTAAAGGAAAGATCCATGTTATGGGAATGCAACTATAGACTTCTTATCCTACAGAACATGCTCCAGATTACCAACCCTGTCTAATTAATGTTATCTCAGATGAAATGTATATTTTAATTAGTGCTCAGGTCAATGTGAAAAGGTGGGGACGGTAAAGCAGCAGCCATTAGTGAGGTAAACTGTATATTACATTTATAATAATAATCTTATTTTCTGGCTAAAGCTTTGTTTTTGCAATTTGTAATATTTATTATTGGTGAGCTAAAAGTAGATGTATCATGAAAGGCGCTTACACTGGCCCTTTCTGGCTCAAGTTTAGGTTTACTTTTGGGGTGATGCAGATATGAAAGATGGACAAAAATATATGAAAGAATTCAAAAATGTTTTTTTAGGTTTGAAATAAAAAGACATTCAATTAAACCCAGATTATATCCAGTACAGTTATGTACCAGAACTCATTTTTATTGCAACAATTAAGGAGGAATTTACTAAGCATCTCAAATGCATCTCATGTCATTTCTTGATTTACTATGCACTACTTCCTATGGAAAAAATCTCACCTTTATCAGCCCATCTCACCCCAACTTCATGAGAACTTGCCTAGTAAATTTGCCCCAGAGTTAAAGATTGCTTTATGGGGTTTTCTGCATTATGTTAATGTCTTTAACAATTCTAATGAATGAACCACATTAAGAAAAGCATAAAACACAGAGAATATGTATTAATCCATCTGTAGTAAGGATAGATGCAATGAACATGAGCTTGATGGAGCTCAGAGGGGCATTGGTATACCCCGCTTAAAGCTACCCCATTTAGAGCTGATTCACTATAGAGCTGTTTTTCCTGCCAGACCCATTTTTAAGGCTAAACCCCTCTATAATGATCTGAGTCACTATAACGCTCGGAATCCAGGATGACCCAGAAGCTCCAACATCAATAATTTAAAGTTTATATTTCTGCTAATGTTCAGTCTGTGTTAGTGTTATCTTTGCTGTTTGTTTGAAGTTCATATAAAACAGGGCCCTCCACTTTTTGCAGTTTGTTAAAATGTATATTTTTCCTTGTTCATTTCCTCTGTATAGCGCTACGGAATATGTTGGCGCGTTACAAATAAAAGTAATAATAATAACCAAAGAAGTTTACATTTCTATTGAAACTGTGTGTTTTTTCATGATTTCCCCTATCCCTATCTTCCCCATGTTAAACTGCCCTGTTTAGAGCTGTTTCACTTAGCACTCCTATTGCCTGGAACCGATCAACTGCGTTAAATGATGTAAAGCTGTATCTGTGTATTTGTCTGTATAGGGAATTATGTGCCTGTATATATTACAGTGTATTTATATTAGTACAGTACATGCCTGTATATAGCACTATGCGTTTGTATATATTACAGTGTGTCTGTTTATAGTAGTACAGTATATGTCTGTATATAACAGTATATAACAGTATTTTACTATGTGTCTATATATAATGATACAGTACATGTGAATATAGTAACATATAGTAACATGTGCCCATATAAATTAGTATGCATATGTATATGGTACTATTTGCCTGTAGATACGATTGTAGGTCTGTATATAGTAATACAGTATATGTCTATTTAAAGCAGTAAGTGCTGCATATATTAGTATCTGTATTTAGTGATACAGTATAATTTTGTATATAGCAGTATAATGCCTATAAATAGCTGTACAGTATATGTCTGTATATAGCAATATATCCGTTTGTATATTAGTTTGTTGCTTTATATAATACATTATTTCATAGTACAGTATATGTATTTACAAAGCAGTGTGTGCCTGTGTATATTTGTGTGTTTGTTTATAGCATTATGTCTTTATCGCAGTACAGTACAACTACATATCCTGTATATATAGTCATGTCTCTACCTTTAATGGCACAGTAAATATTTCTATATAACAGTACATGTCTTTTATTTGAGTATACATTTAGCCAGCGGCGTAGGAACTGTGGGGGATGAAGGTGGGGGTGGGGGTGGTGGGGGGCTCGGTGTTAAATCCCCCCAGATTAAATAAATAGGGGACACAAATAAATAGCAAAATTAAACTTGATTTTGCATTATATATATCCCCTGTCCTGGGAGTAGAGTTGAATTATCCCCCCACATGTTTGTTGTCTCCTATACCTATATATTAGTCTATATATGGAATATCTTACAGATTTAGACAAATGATGCAATAGATGTGTTTAATTGATTGTTTTATTTTGCTTAAAATTATGTACAAGTCTTATAAAACATTATATAAACAATTCGGATAATAATTTAGCCAAAGTGTAGAAAATTGATATCATTTTTATTTTTTGCTTGTTCTGTAGTAAGAGCTTTTCTCTCTGACTGATGCCAATAGTCATAAAATAGTTTCCCATATATTACTACTATATTATATTACTGTTTACTGGCTGATCCAGGCCAATTATACAATCAAAACAGTATATTTAGTGCTGGGATTTTATAAAAAAAAGAAAATACAATGTAAAACATTTTCAAATACTTTCAATCCAATTAAAAGAAAAACACTCAATTTCACTGAATGCCTTGTTGTATGTTGTATGATAGCAGTTTCTTCAATGTTACAAAACCTCTTGTGGCCAGTTTAGTTTTTAAGTGCTTATTCCAAACATTTTTATTCATATCAATTTCTTCAGGGTCAATATATTGTTGTCTTAGGGAAACATTACATCCTTTGATCTGTGGGACTAGAAGACATATCACCAAAGAAAGGGGCTCTTGATATTAAAGGGTCACTGTATTGTTCATGCAATAAGATTTTATTTGTTTATTTATAGCTGGTTAGCAATAAAATCAGTATTTGCAGAATATAAATCCACAATAGCTTTTAAAGCTTACATTCATTTTTTAATGTTTAAGGCATTAGCAGAAACTTATTTCGCCCACTATTACATAGCCATAGAGTATTTTGTTCTGGGTCGATCCTCTCTGGACTCACTAGGTTTACCTATACTGCAGATAAGTAGGCAGATAAAGACTCCACTCATGACAGCCACCTCGAGATATGTGAAAGAAGCAGATATGTTACTCCCTAAAGACACTAAAGAGCAAACAATATACATTTAAAAATGTAGCATTTTTTTTGCCTTTAACTACTGATTTTGTTACTAATTAAAAAATTAAATCAGGTCATTCAAGAACAATTGAGTTGTAGAATTTGCCACCAAGGGAGATTATGCCCAGTTACATCTATTGTAACTAATATATTGTAACTGCCCTGTAGTTTGTATATTGTTTTTGACATTAATAATTGTTATGTTGTGTATTGTGGTAGATAACCGTAATTACTTGTGTTTTTTTGTTTTTTGGTATAAGCTGTTTGTTCCCTTCTGGATTGCTACCTTGTCATTGTGAAGGGACTTGTGCACTTCAATGAAGCTGTGAGCTATACCATGTAGGGGCACCCAAGATTAGCAGGTCATAGCAGAGATAAATAGCGGGCCACTGGAGAAGGAACAGGCAACCTGCTCCAGTATGTTTGCCAAGAAAACCATATGGATAGCATGACCAGGTTTGCCTGGCGTGCTGTGTCCATGTGGTCACTGAGAGTCGGACACAAATAAAGGACTGAACAACCAGTTGTTTGTATCTGAAGAGTATTCAGTAGATATTCTCACTCACCGCAACTCACAGGTGCATGCTCTGTTTGTTTCCTCACCCATGATTTGCAATACACATGGGTGGCTGATCTTGTAACTCATTTCTGATCTGTGGTGTAGGATAATATCTGCTATACAAATTACCTGAGGTCTCCTAGTTTCCACAGCACTAATACCATATGGACAGGTCACAATCGTGTGATATGAATCATTTACTTTTGTCATTATCTTGTGATAAATACATTTAGTAACCTGTACTGCTGTGTTTGTATATGGATCGGCTTGTCATACAGCTGTCTACATATACAGTATAAACAAGGCTTATTAACTAAAACATGCAGCCAGTACTCTAATTAAAAAATAGAAGAAAAATACATTTGTGTGCTTTTTAAAATATGAGCAGTCGTGCTCTGTATGTATCCTGTGTTATTTACACATATGTTCTATGTTGTGTGTGCCTTGTGATAAATGTACATATACATTTATGTATATAACTACTATTTTGTGTATATACTGTCATAAATATATATTAATTGTCTTCCTTCATATATGGTGATACATGAAAACTGACCTAGGGTGATATCACTCATATTGTTTCCACTGTATGTAATGTTGACCAGTGCATGCGCAATACGGAAACTATATTAGGGCAATAGTAAGGGCATGGAAGACTACGCATACGTGTGTGCATGCATAGAAGTGTAAAAAAGCTGCGTATTTGCATTGCATGCTCAGTAGTGTGCAGAACGCATACGCGCGAACACGTAACTGCATACACCGTACTTAAAAAAACATATTAATGGGGTTAATATGGCGCATGCGCATTACTCTTTAGTTTAGCACATGCAGAAGCAGTGGGAGAGAGGGTGGGAGAGAGATACAGGAGGGAGAGTGTGGGAGAGAGACAGAGTAGGGGGTGGGAGAGAGACGGGAATAGGTGGGAGAGAAACATGGGGAGGAGAGAGATAGGGGAGAGACATTGGGGGAAAGAGAAGGAGGGGAGAGAGAGAAAAGGAAAACGAGGGAGGGAGAAGGAGGGAAGGAGAGAGAATGAAGAAGGGGGAGATAGAGGGTGAGAAGGAGAGGAAGGGAGGGAAAGAGAGTGAGAAGGCGGGGAGGGAGAGAGAAGGAGGGGAGAGAGAGAGGAAGGGAGAGAGAGGAATCGAGAGAGAGAAGGAGAGAGAGGAGGAGAGAAAGAAGGAAGGAAGGAGGAAGAGAGAGGAAGGGAGACAGAAGGAGGGAGAGAGACAAAGGAGGGAGAGTGTGGGAGAGAGTCAGAGTAGTGGGTGGGAGAGAGACGCGAATGGGTTGGATTGAAACATGGGGAGGAGACAGATAGGGGAGAGACATTGGGGGAAAGAGAAGGATGGGAGAGAGAGAAAAGGAAAAAGAGAGAGGGAGAAGGAGGGAAGGAGAGAGAATGAAGAAGGGGGAGATAGAGGGTGAGAAGGAGAGGAAGGGAGGGAAAAAGAATGAGAAGAAGGGGGTGGGAGAGAGAAGTAGGGGAGAGAGAGAGAGAGAGAGAAAGGAATCGAGAGAGAGAAGGAGAGGGAGAAGGAGGGAGGGAGGGAGAGAGAGGGGAAGGGAGAGAGAGAAGGTGAGGGAGAGAGAGAGAGGAGAAGAAGGGAGAAATAGAAAGAGGGAGTGAGAGAGAGGGAGAGAGGAGACACAGAGAGAGAGTGAGTGAGCAGAGTGAGAGAGAAGGCACACAGAGAGAGTGAAAGGGCACAGAGAGAGAGGGCGCACAGAGATAGAGACATGGTACACAGAGAGAGGGAGCACAAACAGACAGAAGACAATTTTTTAGACAATATTATACCGTCATTTATGACGGGCAAACAACTAGTATGCACACAATAACTTAAATGCTGTTTCTTTAATGTGATACACACATAATAATATTTATGCTCTGTCTTAACATGTGATACATACAGTAAATAACACCTGCATATTTTTCTTGTGGAACTCTTCTGCGACACACACAATAACTGCTCTGTTTGTCTTACCTGTGATACATACACACAGTCATTGCTTTATTATGACTGATTTGTGATCTACACAATTGCTAATATTGTGTCTTGTATAACTCATACACAATAACTACTGTGTTGTGTTTCATTTGTAATATATGCCAACAAAAAATGCTCTGTTTTGTCTTATTTGTGGTATATGTAAACAATAATTCTGTTATTTTGTCTTACTTATAATGTGTACACACAATAATTCTTCTTGTGAATTCTTTGTGATATATGTACATAGTACCTGCTCTATGTGTTTTATTTCTGATATATACATGCACAAACTTCTCTATGTTATTCATTTATGATTTTGTATATCTGCAGAAACTACATTTACAATAGCTGTTAAAGCTTACATTTGTTTTGAATGTTTCAGGGATTAGCGGAAACTTCTTTCGACCACCATTACTGTACATATCCAGAGAGGATCTGCCCAGGATTTTATCTGTTTATAGGGGCCAATGCAGATAAGTTGGCAGATAAAGACTCCAATCATGACATCCATCCCAGGCACCTGCTATGTGAAATAAGCAGCTCTGTTAGTCTCTAAAGACACAAAATAATTTAAACTGTACCATTGTTTGTTCTTTTGTCTTATAGATGATGTGCTCACACAATAACTCTTGTGTGTGTTTTTGTGATATATGTATACAATAACTGTTCTATGTGCCTTGCTTGTGATATAGATGTATACACACTAACTTATCTTTATTATTGTTTTATTATTTTCTACAATTGTTAAACAAAACAGCTATTCATAATTTTGATTTTAATTATTATTAAATAAAACAATCTATAAGTAATTTTTCACAATTATTTCATACTTAAATAAATTATGTGTGTGATATGAATCTTAGATGTTAACCATAGATAGTAATCTACCGAAAGTACCAGATGTTGACAGACTTGTCACTGGAATCTATTAGTTTTGACTTATTCTATATATACCCTGTGTACTGCACTGATCCAATATGGTCTCATTTGCAGCCGTTGTGAAGCTATATGAATACAAACACCCTGACCCATATAATTAGATTTTTTTGTTAAAGTTAATTTATGTATTATCATACTCAAAACATCTTAAAGTTTTCGCATGATAAATAATAATACAAAGTTGCAAATCTCTATGAATGATATAAAACTGCCCAATGTCTTATTTGTTACATATACATACAATAACTACTCATATCTTATTTGTGACATATACATGCATTAACTGCCCTTGAGCCTTATTTGTGTTATATTCACACATTGGTGTATATACAGAATAACCTTTCTTGTGTATTTTATGTGATATATACACACATTAACTACCCTTGTGTCTCATTTGTTATATATTCACACAATAACTGACCCCATATCTTATTTGTGAAACATAAACACATTAACTGCCTTTATGCCTTATTTGTTATATATATATATATATATATATATATATATATATATATATATATATAGTACCTCACAAAATTGAGTACACCCCTCACATCTTTGTCAATATTTTATTATATCTTTTTATGTGACAACACTGAAGAAATGACACTCTGCTACAATGTAAAGTAGTAAGTGTACAGCCTGTATAACAGTGTAAATTTGCTGTCCCCTCAAAATAACTCCACACACAGCCATTAATGTCTAAACCATTGGCAACAAAAGTGAGTACACCCCTAAGTGGAAATGTCCAAATTGGGCCCAAAGTGTCAATATTTTGTGTGGCCACCATTATTTTCCAGCACTGCCTTACCCTCTGGAGTTCACCAGAGCTTCACAGGCTGCAATTGGAGTCCTTTTCCACTCCTCCATGATGACATCACAGAGCTGGTGGATGTTAGAGACCTTGCACTCCCCCACCTTTCGTTTGAGGATGCCCCACAGATGCTCAATAGGGTTTAGGTCTGGAAACATGCTTGGCCAGTACCTTCAGCTTCTTTAGCAAGGCAGTGGTCATCTTGGAGGTGTGTTTGGGGTCGTTATCATGTTGGAATACTGCCCTGCGGCCCAGTCTCCGAAGGGAGGGGATCAGTATGTCACAGTACATGTTGGCATTCATGGTTCCCTCAATGATCTGTAGCTCCCCAGTGCCAGCTGCACTCATGCAGGCCCAACCAAACATATATACACAAATGTCTATATGTGTATATATATATTTTTTATAATATGTTGTGTTCTTTCCTCCTATATGCATTTACCTAATGATGTCAGATGCTGCCTCCACTCTCTCTGCATCGCTCTTTACATTCAAACTTATCTGTTTATCTGTCATTTAGGAATTATTTCAATTCCCTTTCCTCAGTATAGATGTATACTTTTGGTGGTGGAAATGTCATGGTCTGGGCCTGCATTAGTGCTGCCGGCACTGGGGAGCTACAGTTCATTGAGGGAACCATGAATGCCAACATGTACTGTGACATACTGAAGCAGAGCATAATCCCCTCCCTTCTGAGACTGGGCAGCAGGGCAGTATTCCAATGTGATAACGACCCCAAACACACCTCCAAGACGACCATTGCCTTGCTAAAGAAGCTGAAGGTAAAGGTAATGCACTGACCAAGCATGTCACCAGACCTAAACCCTATTGAGCTATCTGTGGGACATCCTCAAATGGTAGGTGGGGGAGTGCAAGGTCTCTAACAGCCACCAGCTCCGTGATGTCATTATGGAGGAGTGGAAGAGGACTCCAGTGGCAACCTGTGAAGCTCTGGTGAATTCCATGCCCATGCGGGATAAGGCAGTGCTGGAAAATAATGGTGGCCACACAAAATATTGACACTTTGGGCCCAATTTGGACATTTCCTCTTAGGGGTGTACTCACTTTTGTTGCCAACGGATTAGACATTAATGGCTGTGTGTTGAGTTATTTTGGCGGACAGCAAATTTACACTGTTATACAGCCTGTACACTTACTACTTTACATTGTAGCAGAGGGTCATTTCTTCAGTGTTGTCACGTGAAAAGATATAATAAAATATTTAAAAAAAATAAAAAATAATATATATATATATTTATTTATATATTTATTTATATGTAAAATAATTGTATTTGTTATTTGTGATATATACACACAAAATGAACTTGTGTGCCTTGCTATATATTTACACAATAATTGACCCTATGTTTTATTTATTATATACACACACATTAAGCACCCTTGTGTATTATTTGTCAGATACCTGCATTTCTGCCTTTTTTGTGATATATACATACAATAAAAACCCTTATGTCCTTTGCAGGGTGTCTTATTTGTGACAAATACACACATTAACTGCCCTTGAGCCTTATTTGTTACTTATACACACATTAATTGCCCTTATGTCTTATTTTTGATGTATATACAGAAATATTGTTCTTGTGTTTTATTTGTGATATATACATGCATTAAATATTATTGTGTCTTATTTGTATATAACAATAACTGACTGTGGCTTATTTTTGATACATACACACAATAACTGACCTTGTGTCGTATTTGTAAAATATTCACACAATAACTGACCCTATGTCTTATTTGTGATATATACGCACAATATTTACCCTTGTGTCTTATTTGTGCTATATAGATACAATACCTTCACGTATGTCTGATTTGTGACATACACATTTTACCCTTGTGTCTTATTTGTAATATATAAACATATTAACTGCCCTTGTGTCATATATGTTAGATATTCACACAATTACTGCCCATATGACTTATTTGTGATATATATATATATATACACATTATCTACCCTTGAGTCTTATTTGTTATATATTTATGCTGTAACTTAATGTCTGTCTTATTTGTAATATATACATAGACAATAATACCTACATTGGTGTCTTATTTGCGATATATAATTACAATAATTGCCCTTGTGTCTTATTTGTGATATATACACATAATAACTACCTTTGTTTCTTTATGAAATATGAAGATATTACAGGCCCTTGGGTCTTATTTTTGACATACTTATACAATAACTGTCCGTATGTCTTACTTGTGATATATCGAAACATTAACTGGCCTTGTGTCTTATTTGTGATATATAATATATATATATATATATATATATATATATATATATATACATAATAACAGATATGTTTTTACTATCTCATAAGTATTTAGAAAAACTCATCTCTCACCGCAACTCACAGGTGCATGTTTTGTATTTGTCTTCTAACCAACATTTGTTTGCAGTACACTTGGATGGTGGTGGGGTTTTTTTGGGAGGGGGGGGGGGGGGGGGGGGTGCCTGCAGCAGCCGACAGCATCTCCACTTGTATTTTACTTGTGATATAAATTTTATATATATATATATATATATATATATATATATATATATATATATATATATATATAATATATATATATATATATATATATATATATATATATATATATAATATATATATATATATATATATATATAATATATATATATATATATATATATATATATAATATATATATATATATATATATATATATAATATATATCTTCTGTTGTGTTGTATTTGATATACATGCACACAATAACAGCTATGTTGTTTGTATATAAAAAATATTCAGGTCGTAGTTTTGTATTTTTTTCCTCCCTAGTTTAAAATATTAAACATAGGGGGTTAATCATGTACCTTTATTCTGAACTATGGTGGAGAAAGCTGCCTTCTGACTATGTACACAAGTAATTTGATTTAATTTCCATGGGTTCCACTAGCTCTATTAACATTTTATTACTTACTTACTGTTCTGTGTATTGCGTAATATATAAATATACAGTATATATATATATATATATATATATATATATATATATATTCAATTTAATCTCAACAGACCTTGAAGTCATTTTTTGTAATACATAAATAACATAGTAGTACTGTATATGTTGAATAACATATATTTTCTCTTGCGTTGAGTTTATTATATATGCACAAAGTAATTCTGTCAGTTGATACATATACATAATAATCTTCTGATGAGTTTATAATATGATACACACATGACTATCCAGTTATATCTGGCACAATATACACATCATTTTGTATTTTATCTAGCATGTGGTACATCAGTGGCAGCAACAGCCCTTTTCACTAAAGTGGGAGATCATGCCCCTTTTCAACAAACACAGCCCATTGTAATTTTCTAAAACAATAACATACTACACCTAAATACTTCTCCTCATTATCTATAGTAAAATAAAAGGGTTTCAATCAGTGTGAGGCCCATTTAAGGACTCAGACGCCACAAACGAGGCCCTTTATGTGAAATAGGATCCCCAACACTGTTGCACTTGCTTTTTTTGTAAGTATCATATATATATATATATATATATATATATATATATATATATATATATATATATATACACACTAACGACTTGACGGCAATAACATTTGAAGACTGGCAATGCTGTTTGCCACATAATGCAAGGCTCTCCCACCTCTAACTAGCAGGCTTGGCGATGAGCACCCTTCGGCGCTCAGTGTGAGCCTTTCCCACTGTCTAATTTTCGTGCCTCGTGATGAGCACCTTCACTTTTCATCACAAGCCCCGCAATGAGCGGCTTCGCTGCCTCACTGCCACTATCATGCCTCGCAATGAACACTTACGGTGCTCAATGCGAGCCCTGCAATGAGCGCTCATTGCAGACGTTGTCCAACCCGCCACTTTCATTCCTCACGCTGATCGGTTCGGCGCTCAATGCGAGCCCAACGCCTTCGGAGCTCTTTGCGAACCTCTCCCCACTCTCTGACCTCTGTGTCTGTTTCCCCCTGTCTCCCTCCCCCCTCTCCCTGCCTTGTTTCCCCCCCTTATTTCTCTCCCCTGTGTCTCTTTTCCCCTCCTCTCTCCCCCCTGTGTCTTTTCCACCCTCTCACTCCACTGTGTCTTGCTCCACTCTGTCACTGTTCAAGTCTTGCATGCCTCACGATGAGCGCCGTTACTTGTTCTTTCAAATACTTGCAGGGCTCACGTTAATGGGCTAAGTGTTACGGGCTTCGGCCTCGCTTTGAGCCTTTTTGAATACATTTAGGTCTTTACGGCCGCCATTTATTTCTTTGCTTAGCCGATTTTCAATCTCAGAAAAATGCTTTTAAATTTGTAATTGTTTCAAAGTCTTGCGTGCCACACAATTAGCGTCAAAGTCCTACGTCCTTCAGCACTGATCACGGGCATCGCCATGAGAGCCTTTAATCTGTTTCCAACCTCCATCGGTAAAGCGTCCTCGGGCAAATAACAAATATGAGGGGACAGATGACCCTTAGAGAGACCCTGAAAGGCCACAATTAAAACGTTCATTGCAGCACAGTGGTGGGTGCCTCGTGATGAGCGCAAGCGTGAGCTCACAACTATATATGTGATATATATATACACATACATATACACACACACTGTGGGGTAGCTTTGATTGTCCAGTAATTAGTTGAATATTCAGAGTATTGCAGTATATGGTGATACTTTTTTATTGGACAAACATTCATTATGATAAGCTTTTGAGAGTAGACTTCTTTATCAAGTCTTTAGCAGTACCATATATATATATATATATATATATATATATATATATATATATATATGTATATATATATATATATATATATATATATATTTATATATCAATTCTAAGACACTTCCACTTAGTATTTTTAATAATAACCACTTAAAATTGTGTGTATTTTTTTATTTTCCATTTCTTCACTGACTGGGACCTTTTCTGTTCCAGTGTATATTAATTAATGTATCAGATCTCCCTACTGCGAGCATGTGTGTATGAACTGATTGTTGGTTAGGAGTCGGACTAATCCCCCACCCCCAGGTTTGAATGTAGTGAGGCAGTAGTGTGGTCTGTATATACTATAGGCTATATTCACCCCACCCCCACATAATGATCTAGGCTCCTATAGGGAGGGCGCATTGTATCCTCTCCATACCTGTCCTAGTATATGTGGACTGACACGGTGCTCATACCCTCACACAGAATACTTCTACAGGTACAGGCATACTTGTGGTAGGAGCCATCACCAAGTGCAGCCATATATTACATGTATGATAGTGAGTGGGTTTATATCAGCTAGTCCCTATATGACCCGCCATACCTGTACTATCTGTCCGCCCACTCTAACAGCTCGCTTGCTCCTGGCACCGGCAGCCTGCCCATATCCCATCCCTCCACAGTGAGCTATTGGCCTCTCGTTCTCGCAGCGCGGCCTGTGATTGTCCAGTCTCAGCTGCCACTTATTCTTCCTTCCTATCTGCCTAGCCTCCCTCCCCACCCGGTTTTCTCCTCACAATGAGACCCGCATCTTTAAAAAAAATAAAAACCCCACAGGCGGCGTATGCCCCACAGGCGGGTTCGCGAGGGCCGAAGGCGCTCCTTGCCAGCGAAGCGAGGGCCGCAGGCTCGCTACTCGAGCCCGCAAGCTTCAGCAACGACTCGTATGCTCACAACTATATATGTGATATATACAGTGGATATAAAAAGTCTACACACCCCTGTTAAAATGTCAGGTTTCTGTGCTGTAAAAAAATTAGACAAGATAAATCATTTCAGAACTTTTTCCACCTTTAATGTGACCTATAAACTGTACAACTCAATTGAAAAACAAACTGAAATCTTTTAGGTGGAGGGAAGAAAAAATAAAATAAAAAATAATGTGGTTGCAAAAGTCTGCACACCCTCTTATAACTGGGGATGTAGCTGTGTTCAGAATTAAGCAATCACATTCCAAATTGTGTTAAATAGGAGTCAGCATACACCTGCCATCATTTAAAGTGCCTCTGATTAACCCCAAATAAAGTTCAGCTGCTCTAGTTGGTCTTTCCTGAAATTTTCTTAGTCGCATCCCACAGCAAAAGCCATTGTCCACAGAGAGCTTCCAAAGCATCAGAGGGATCTCATTGTTAAAAGGTATCAGTCAGGAGAAGGGTACAAAAGAATTTCCAAGGCATTAGATATACCATGGAACACAGTGAAGACAGTCATCATCAAGTGGAGAAAATATGGCACAACAGTGACATTACCAAGAACTGGAGCTCCCTCTAAAATTGATGAAAAGAGGAGAAGAACACTGGTCTGGGGGGCTACCAAGAGGCCTACAGCAACATCAAAGGGGCTGCAGGAATATCCTGCAAGTACTGGCTGTGTGGTACATGTGAGAACAATCTCCCGTATTCTTCATATGTCTGAGCTATGGGGTAGAGTGGCAAGACGAAAGCCTTTTCCTATGAAGAAAAACATCCAAGCCAGGCTACATTTTGCAAAAACACATCTAAAGTCTCCGAAAAGCATGTGGGAAAAGGTGTTATGGTCTGATGAAACCAAGGTTGAACTTTTTGGCCATAATTCCAAAAGATATTTTCGGCGCAAAAACAACACTGCACATCACCAAAAGAACACCATACCCACAGTGAAGCATAGTGGTGGCAGCATCATGCTGTGGGGCTGTTTTTCTTCAGCTGGAACTGGGGCCTTAGTTAAGATAGAGGGAATTATGGACAGTTCCAAATACCAGTCAATATTGGCACAAAACCTTCAGGCTTCTGCTAGAAAGCTGAACATGAAGAGGAACTTCATCTTTCAGCATGACAACGACCCAAAGCATACATCGAAATTGACAAAGGAATGGCTCCACCAGAAGAAGATTAAAGTTTTGGAATGGCCCAGCCAGAGCCCAGACCTGAATCCGATTGCAAATCTGTGGGGTGGTCTGAAGAGGGCTGTGCACAGGAGATGCCCTCGCAATCTGACAGATTTGGAGTGTTTTTGCAAAAAAGAGTGGGCAAATTTTGCCAAGTCAAAATGTGCCATGCTGATTGACTCATACCCAAAAAGACTGAGTGCTGGAATAAAATCAAAAGGTGCTTCAACAAAGTATTAGTTTAAGGGTGTGCATACTTATGCAATTATTTTATTTTTATATTTTTTCTTCCCTCTATCTAAAAGATTTAATTTTGTTTTTCAATTGAGTTGTACAGTTTATAGGTCACATTAAAGGTGGAAAAAGTTCTGAGATAATTTATCTTTGTCTAATTTTTTTAGAGCCCAGAAACCTGACATTTTAACAGGGGTGTGTAGACTTTTTATATCCACTGTATATATATATAAATGATACACATAACAAAGCAAGTGCAACAGTGGTGGGGAACCTATTTCACATAAAGGGCCTCGTTTGTGGCGTCTAAATACACAGACATACAGTAACTCCTATGTTGAGTATAGCTTTTGCTTTATGTACATACAGTATGTTAACTTCTTCCACAGAGACAACACTGTGCTATATAAGCCAACAGCATTAAAGATGTCTAGTGCAATTGTACATTTGGCTCAAATGTGAACACAAGTAATGTTTAATTTAGTTTAGCTGTTTATTTTTTTTATTTTATTTATTACAAATAGATTTTAATTAGTTGCACTATTAGAACTTACAAGTTAAAATAATAATTTACAATGACATATTTTTGGTTCCTGGATCTGATATTTTCAGGTCCCTGCCCCACACCAGGTTTTGCTGTAGTTTATTCTTGTTCTGAAAGAATCTCTTGGTTTCATCTCCATTTAGAAATAGATTAGTGTTTTTTCTAGATATGACTCTTTGCAAATCATCATTAGCAGGTGCGCACCACTTCCTCACACCACCGCCCAACAAAACAGAGCAAAGGACAAACAACAGAACATCTAGACTGTAAAAAATGTTTAATACATATTGATACATAAATTATTTCTACATTATAATTTATAGTATCTAGGTGAAAATGGAAATATGAAAAGTTAGAATGAGGCAGTGAAGAGGAGAGGAATTAAATTAATCATAACAAAGGGAAAGGAAGATTTGTGCTAAAACAGTAACCTACAATAAAGATTGTGTGTGCTGAACAATTCATTGTGTAATAGTACCTTTATATTGTCCGAAAATTAAATATTCCCACATTTATTTGACGGGCATCTCCTCTTTGACCTCTAGGCTGAACCCACATATTAGACTAGTATTACCTACATTATCTGCAATAAAATCCTTGGGTTTTATTAAGTATGATACTTTATGTAAAAATGATACAGGCTTACTAATAAGAATCAAACAAGAGGACAGTTATTGTTGTCCTGGGGAAATTATTGAGGTCTTGGTAATGGATTATAGTGTTATTAAGAGATATTATAAATTCCTGAGGAATTTTGGACTCATAGCATGGGATTTTGGATTCAGTCGAACCCAATCTGAGGTACCTAGGTTCTGTGCATTCATTTTGTATGCCATTTCCAAAATATTTCAGAAACTGCTGAATTAGACCATTAAAGCTTCAGAGAAAAGGTCTTCCATTTTGTGCAACTGAAAACTACATTTAAAAACAAGTATTTTGCAATTGCATGTTATTGGTCGATACTGGTAGTCTAAAACTTTGAATGCATTGTACTATTTTGTGTTCATATTTCACTCACATTTATTCTAGTACTAATTAGTGTTATAATTCCTTGGAAAGTCACAGAGGTAGAAAAAAATCTAAATGATTTAAAGGGCCACAGCAGTTATCTAAAGTATGGTCAGATAAAAAGTACCAATAAAAGCATGACACTTTGCTATTGGAAGTTATTTAAAAATGTAATTTAGTAATAAAATGGATTTACATTTGCTAGAGTGGTCTTATTTTCATTATTTAATTACCCTCAATAATGGATATATGCTGTTGTAGCCAAGTTGTGTGGAAAAAATAGAGTCTGGCTGTTCCCTAATAACCTCACTTTTGGTGTTTTTGCCATTAGCCGGGCCGGTTGGGAGTGTCAGTTGTATTGTTTTTTCTTTACTTAGCGGGTAATAGCAAGTCTTAACATATGATATTTTCTGTTGCCTTTGGACATTTTCTTTTTTTATATATTTTTTATTGTAATTAAAAACAAATATAAGTAATTAAAAATTTATTACATAAATATAGAAATTTCTTTGTTCTTTTATATATTTTTTCATTATATTAACAATGATAAAAAAATCACGGGGGGAAGAGGAATAGTGGGGTAATTTAAGAAATTATTTGCTTTCTCTTTCTTCAAAGTAATTTAGGTTCTTATGTTATTAATTTATTTACTTTTGTCTATTTTCAGTGTCCAAATATTCCAACAGGATATCCATTTTTAAATGTTTTGTCTACAACTGACGATATCATGTACATTGAGTGTATATATTGATTTTTTTTTTAATCTCTTCTATTGTGGGTTGCTTGATATCCAGTTTTTAGTTATGATTATTCTAGAAGCTAAAAATACTTGATTTATTTGGAGTTGTGTCTTTTGACATATTTGATATAGGTAATCCTAATAATGACTCTTCTGGTTTTCTAGGGATAGGAAATCCTGTGAGTGTTTCTAATATTGAATATGTTTCTTCCAATAGTTGTGAGATTTTAGGACATTCCCATCACTGCCTCTTAAGCATTTATCATTAAATTATGGGTTTCATTTTTGCAATCTTACTGATGTGAGATACCATCTCATTGCGTTTTGTAGGAATTTTCTCTTAAATTTATATTAAGTGAAGAATTATTTAAATTTATCAGCGTTTTTTTTGTTTGTCATTAAGAGATATATTAAGTTCCTTTGCCCAATATTTTTTATATAGTAATTTAGCAACTGTCTTTTGGTCGATCAAACAATTATAAATAATAGAGATTTTTTTTTGCCTTTGGAATAATGTATACAGCAAGTTTCAAATGGTGTTTTAAATTATTTTCTTTTTCATAATATAGCCCATAGTTTTATTTATTGTATCTAAATGAAACCATTCTTTTAGTGGAGATTTAAACTGTTTGTACATTTTCTGATGTCCTTGGAGTTATGTTGACTGAACCCAGCACTCTATGATAATTGCCTGAGTTTGAGGTATTTTTACACCAAGAGCCTAATTCAATTGAGCAATTGTAAGTTACAGTAACCCGTAATGGAGGATGTAAGTTATTTTGGCGTTTGAACGGGCTTGAAATCCTTGTGGTTGTTACAACTGTAACTTACACCCTATCTAAGCCTTTGATCTTTCAAAGCTATTCAATTGCTACAATTCTTCAAGACCGAAAATGTTTTCACTCCCGTAAACGGCAAATGTAAAAGAAAATTCTACGAGTACTAGAGAGAACCCACAAAGGGGTTAAAGACATGTAACTCTGTAAAAGCAAATAAGGAATCAATACTGCACTGTAAATGACGGTGCAAGCTATGAAAGACATTAGAATTAATTGTACAACAGTCTCAAGCTCGCAAATCTGCACTAAAAATCGATCTTGGGAATCAATGAGTTAATACATATCAGGCCACCCACATGTACTAGAGCAGTATCTGAATTAATTTTAATTATTTTGTGTTTTGCGGTTTTGCGAGTCGGATCTCATATTGGACCTTTAAAAGCGAATTGATTGTCATGTAACCTCCATCTTAGACTGATATAATGATAACTGTCTCTTTTTCTATTGGCTGTTTCAAAATGGGTAGTTATGGCCTTGGTTAATTGATCATGTTCCCGCCCTGAAATGCTAGGTACAAGTGCATGGTTTGCGGTTTCGTCTTTTTTTGGGCCCCTAACTTGCGGGCTTCTTCATTTGAATAGCACCGTAAATTGTAGCAGACTGAGAGCCCACAGCAGGCCTGCAGACATATAGCCTGTATACTGCGAGATGCGGCTTCAAGTTAGGAAAGTCATACATATATATGGAAATTTTTTTTTGCTCTTAAGCCTACATATGTGACTTGGAACACTACCTTGCTTTTGGATAGATGTTTACTAACTAAAAACTTCTTAAAAAAAATATGTTATGTGCTTATTTAGAGCCCTATTTAATTAGCCAAATTGCAATTGAATGAGGGCCTATGTAAGCACACAGCATATTTTTTTACAGAAGTTTTTAGTTAGTGAAGACCTTGCTTTTGAATAGAACTTCACTAGCTAAAAAAGCAGTTTTCAGTATAACATTTTTACAGATTGTAGTTATTTTATGCCTAATCTGGCAGTCAGTTCCCTAGTTCAAAAATATACCAAATGGTATGTAAGTTTTCAAAAAGACTGCTGTAACACACTGTGCCATGAGCATTTTACAACTGAGCCCCAAGCACATAATCCCTCCTTCTGAATGCTCCCTCTAACCTTTCCTGTTTAGTGCTGGGAAAGGTACTCCTTGTATATATGTACCATAGAATATACAGACATGCCCTAGTATCCATTCTACTATACCTCCTTTCTTTTGCTGTTCATGTGCCCTATTGCCCTGATTAATCCTCTCACAATCTGCCCCCACTAATATGTGGCTACACCACGCAAATAAGGGAGATAGGGACTGAAGAAAGGTATAAAAAAAGAATGAAAGGAAAATAAACAGAGGGGTAGATGGATTGAGAAAAGTATGTGTAGGATGGAATCATAGGGGAATAACAGAAAGTGGGGTTAGAATGAAATGTGAGATAGAATAGATGGTACTTTGTGTAAATCCAGGGTTGCATTGGTCTACATGAGTATATACAGCTGTCTAATAAGAATGTATCCTTCAGTAAATGTGTTATTTTTAAGAAATATTATTGTGAGTGCCCTTTTTTAATTAAAGTGTGCTGTGTTACTCAGAAGACTTGGGACAACTGATATAGGATACTGGGTTAATGCTGTCATCCATTAACACCAACTCACCATATTATTATGGGGCTAATATTACTAAAACTATGTACTGTATTGTTGGGACTCCAGAGGGTTGATGGTGAATGAACTTGTTGTTCTTGACTGATTTCATTGTAATCACCTCATTTGTTTTGTGTTCATTTTGGAAATATTGCTAGTGTAAGATAAATTCCTATTTAGTTTGGTGATGATAGTTCTTAAATTCCAGAGACACTAGATTTTTTTTAAATTTGCACCTGGAGTCCAAGATCCTTTTTAATGATCTTTACATGATACTGCACCATTTGTTTAACTGGGAAAAAGAGGTACCAAGTGTATATTGAGTACAGTTAGGCAGACCAGCAACTGTTATAAATATAAATAAATTCATTAAGTTGCTCCAGCACATGGATAAATGTATGAAAAAACACATTTTATTAATAGTTCTTAGAACATTTTTCACATACATTAAGTATACATGTGCTTTGAAATTTTGCTTTAATATTCACAGAGATTAAATTCAGACAAGTGTCTGAGCATCCCCCAAAGTAGTATGCACAGGAGCTGCCCCTGTTCAATAACCAGTATTGTTCTTCTCTTTGCACAAATCATTTGATGAGGTTGTGGAGATTGGAGGAAAGGTGATAGTTATGGATCCTCTATCATGGTATGATAGCATAAATAACTTTATGAATAAAAAGGATGATATTGGTAGCCTTCTACTAAGCAGGGCCCATGCTGGTTTTGGCATTCTGTTTGGTTTATTTGTGGTGAGAGGGTCTCATTTCATCTGGATGAGAGGGTATCCCAGTTGATATTGTATGGTAGGTGCCGATTTCATGGAGGGTGTATGGAGGTGGCTTTATTTTTCTTCATTTTACCTGAGTGAAGAAAAACAGAATTCAGAGATTAAAACAGAATCATTTGTTCCGTGTTAGTGGCACGTACATAGAGCAAAGCTATCCCGGTGTATGAGGATTCAAGTCAGTGTGTTAGGTATTGATTCGGTATTGGTATTGTATAGTGTTGAACATTGTGTAAGATCTGTGTCTCAGTATTGTATAGTGCAGAGGTTCTCTCATTGTATTTACATTTTTTTTCTTTGCAGACCACTTGTGTTTAATACATATATAGGCACTTCTGCACTACTAGCTTACACACTTTTTTTTTTTTAGTTTGCTATATTCTTTTACATTGTGTTATATTTTTATAATTCCAGATGTTTTATAGACCACAAACATGACACTCACATGCCATTAGTGGCCTGATGACCACTGATGGGAAATCTCTTGTAAAATGGGTTTGTGCAGGGTTGCAATTTTGTGTATAGTGCAGTGAATCCTAATTAATTTTGGAAACACGGGTATGGGGCCCTTATTCAAATGCGATCTTGCTTTTGGATAGAAGTTCACTAACTAAAAACTTCTGCAAAAAAGTATGCTATGTGCTTATATAGAGCCCTATTCAATTGGCCAAATAACATTTGAAACCATGGTGTATAAATGAAGAGTCCCAATAATACACAGTGTGCAGGCTTTCAGTATTCCATAGCGTAAGAATGGAATCCTAATATTAAGTATTGTACAAGTGCCGAATTCCAGTATTGTATAGTGTATGAGTGCTGTATTATTGTATTTAGTAGATCCAAATGTGTGGAGCATGAAGAGGCATTTTCTCTGATCATGGAACAACATGGCCTTTTACCTTGAAGAGGGTGACAGTGACACTGTACACCAGACTCAAGATAAACAGGGACATGAATGTTGTAGAGATCTCCCAGTTGTCCTCCTGAGGTTCTTCTGCATCCTCTCCCTCTTTTGTATGGACCATGTAAGGACATTCTGCAAAAAGAGTACAGTTATCTAAATAACTTTAGAGTGAAGTTGCATTTTATTAGTTTGCAGTATCCCGTCATTTCTTATTAAAGCTTGCACTTGAGTCTATGTGACAAATCAAGTAAATAAAAAAATGGACCTTTAAGGAAAATATCACTAAAAGTTAATAAATGAATAGCTGTGTTTTAGTTCGACTTCCTAAAACATTTTTCCATTATCAAGTTAGGTTCTTCAAACATGCCTACTGTAAATATGGGACTCCCAGGATTGGTTTATATTTATAATGAATCATGTTTTCCTCTGCTGTATAAACCTCTCTGATTACTCAATCAGTTCAGTTAAAATGAGTAAAATATTTTCCTTTGCTATTGATTAATTATGTATCAAATATATATTACAATTATTTTACATTTCTCTGTTATATTTAGTGCTACCGCAAGCAGAAATAGTCTGTTTATATATGGATTTTAAGTATGACAATGTTTTCTTTCATTGTGTCTGAGGTTTTAACATATCTGTTTAAAGTAGATATTGCTGAATTATTGGTACTCTATAAATAAATTAAAATAATAGTGTAATCCTATAGCAGTGCCTGCTTGGGAATGTCCTTCAAGCATGAAACTTACTAATGTTAATTCTAACTCAAAAGAAAATGTCCCAAAAAATATTAGTATTAAAAACTTTTGAAGAATTTTTACATTTTAAATCCTTTAAAATTACAACAAATGAATCTTTAAATTGCTGTAGTGCATCACTATAGTGCACAACTATTTGATAGTCTTCATTAAAAACATTTGAAGTGGGATTTTATTTTAACCCTGCTAAACTTTTGTCATTGCTTAAGCCCCAATGTCTATTCTCAGATACCTATTCATCATGCTGTATTAACCAGTTGAATGAAAGAGAATGATTGGAGCACCTTGAAACTATATGTTATCAGCCTTATAAAATTGCGATTTGGACAATTGAATAGGGCTCTATATAAGCACAGAGCATATTTTTTACAAAAGTTTTTAGTTAGTGAAGACCTTGCTTTTGGATAGAAGTTCACTAAAAACTTCTGTAAAAAAAATATGCTCTGTGCTTATATAGAGCCCTATTCAATTGACCGAATCGCAATTTAATAAGGCTGTATATCTCTCCAATCAACTATAACAATATATTTCAGAAGAACTATATGCCAAGCAGGTATAGGGAATATCTCAAGGGGCTGTAATTTTGATTAATATTTAGCAAAATAATAGTCTTAATGAAGATTTTTTTAATTTGCTAATTTCTAAGGTTTAAAAACACATTCAAGTTTCTGTCTCCCAGATGTATTTCAAAATATTACAGAAATATCTCATAATGATGTCATTTAAGTTTCAGTTCCCCAAAAAAGCAGAACAAAACAAATGTTTGAGAACAGAAATGATCTGATCTCACTTTCACAATCACACCCAGAGCACCTGCAAACATTCAGAGCTAATCAAATGCATTTCTACATGAACTGGGACTATATGGGCTATAATTTGTCATTCATCTGGGGATAAATCTAAAAAGACCAATTCCTCTGCACTTTTTGTCTAAGATGCCTGTTACTGTAACATATATATGCTGAAATCAGATGCATGCAGCATGGCTACTATAGGAGGGGTGCTTTTGTTTTTAATCTATGTGTCTAATAAATACAATTGCTTCCAATAGAAAATTATAGGCCACTAAAGTCCAAAATATTTTATCACACATTTAAAAGATCACAGTACAAAAAGTTTTTTTAATGTGAAAAATAAATGGTCTGTACCCATGGGTGTATGTATATATAAGCTATTTTACTGCCTTTGTATACAATGAGCTGTATCCCCCCCCTCAGAATTATTCTGGCTCCTACACCCCTATCGTCTGTACTGTAGAAAAATTGGCTTTAACGTGAGACAGAGAGTGCTTGTTCTCTCCTCGTCTATCCTGATATGTTACACCCAAAACATATAGAAAGTCTAGTACATTTCTGGACTGTACTTTTTTGTTCAATCTTTTAAATGTAAAACATGATCATGTTACATAGATAAGGAGCTTTCCATGAGTACCTTTTTATACTTCTCAAGTTCTGCAGTGTGAAGGCTAGGTGGATCAAACCCAATATTCATTATCTTTTTCAGTTTTGCTTAAGTATTAATTATCTTAGACGAATATAATTTATTTTCAGTGCAAAAATAATCTTTTATAATACATATATTAATTGCTTTTAAAGGCACAAGAGAACATTTGGGACTATTGTGGTATTTAATGTACAGTAAGATACATGTAAAGCTTTCTGGACTCCTAAATATCTGGACTCCTAAATATTATTTAATGGTTTAATGGCTTACAGCCTTATTAAATTGCGATTTGGCCAATTGAATAGGGCTCTCTATAAGCACAGAGTATATTTTTTACAGAAGTTTTTAGTTAGTGAACTTCTATCCAAAAGGAAGGTCTTCACTAACTAAAAACTGCTATGTGCTTATATAGAGCCCTATTCAGTTGGCCAAATCACAATTTAATAAGTCTGTAAACATGTTATGCTCATTAGTAAACCTAATAAAATATTGATTTATTTATTTGGGTCAGTGAGTGGTGAAATTAAAGTTGAATTTAAACATTTCAGTAAAACCACCATCAATATTCGATTTTAGCTTATATTAAACCTCATAATGAGGTTTCTACGCTTGTATGGTTTCCTTCCTTAAGTTTGTTCATAATACCTTCAATATATGTTGATTAAAATGTTACCATGTAAACTCTCTCTCAGATATACCAAATCTTATTGCTAATGTCTTAAAGAATAACATATAACTTTCACCCATTACTAGTACTTCTAGGTCATAGACAGCTTGCTCTTAACAGAAAGCAAAGTAAGCCTAGTTCAAGTCACTGCTGTAATTTCATATTCCAGCGCTGCTTTAACCAGAGCATATGATGGTTTCATACTTGGAATTGTCTGCTGTGTTTAAAAAAAACCCACTGAACTCTGGGGAAAAAAATGGACATTGAATTAAAATGAATGTCTTCTATACTTTTTATCCCCTTCTGAATTGCTACCTTGTCAGGGTTGAAGGGGCTTGTGTACTTTAATGAAGCTGTGAGCTATACCATGCAGTGTCACCTTATATGAGCAGGTGATAGCAGAGAGGTCAGACAAATCATGATCCACTGGAGAAGAAACTGTCAACCCACTCCAATATCTTTGCCAAGATAACCAAATGGATAAGCACAACCGGACACACATTAACTGTGCCTGGCGTGCTGAGGTCCATAGGGTCATGGAGAGTTGGACACGACTGAATGACTAAACAACAATACTTTTTATAAAAATTTAAGTGAAATATATGAATTATTTTGGGCTTGCTTGCTTTATTTTGCCACTAGTATTGTTCAGTATAGTGGCTAACATTTCACCCTCACATTCTCCATCACAGAGATCCTCGGCTCTGCCATCTTGTTTAGCTGGAGCTTGCAATACAATATGCAAATGTGTCACTGTTGGAGACAGAGGCATCCACACAAATAGGCAGGGCCCACTTACAACATGACAGGGGGGCTTCAGGCAACTGTTTGTGCTATTCATCTCCATACCAGGAGAGGAAGTAAAGTATTAAACAAATAAAGTGTAATCCATATTATTGTACAGCACACATAACTCTTCAATTAATACAAGTGAAACTTACATCATTTAAATGAATATAGATGGCTGGGTTCAAACTGTATTTATCATTTAAACACGAAATCAACCTTTTGATATATGTGTACTGCCCCTTATATAATAAACTGCTGCTTTTCTGATTTGGAGATAAATTGTAAGTTTGCAAGTTTAAAATCTTGTTAGGTACTTTGAGGAAAAGTACTATGTACGTTTCATTTTAAGACATGGCCCTCCATTGTACTTGCCTTGTAATTTACCTCTGTATAGAGCTACAGAATATGTTGAAACATTACAATTAAAGGATAAGAATAAATAATAATAATACTACCCTAATATCTTCTAAAAACTCCTCTTGACATGTTGTAAGTGGACTGCCAGCTGTGTGGATGGCTTAACAGTGACACCATCTTTACATGTTCTGTTCGAAAGTACAGGCAAGATGGAGTAGGATCTCTATGAGGGAGAATGACTGGCCCTATTCTGAGAAATATGAGTGGCAAAATGAAGCAAGTAAGCATACATTTTTTTTAAATATATTTAACGAAATGTTTACAAAAAGTATAGAAGAGATTTATTTTGATTCAATGCACATTTTTTCCAGTGGACCTCTCCATCTTTCTGTGGTTATTCTTTTATCTCCTTCCTATTCAAGTCAAGATGATTATCAGATTGCAGTACCACAATGGAGACAATGTTTGTGAATAAACTTTCAAACATCATTAGGCACTTAAAGGCAAGGCATCCACAAATGCTTGCTTCTGATTGGACAAGTTTCACTTAATGCTACACAATTGCTCAGAGTGGGTGAATGTTTTAAATTAATTGATCATATGACCTGAGAATATAAGTAAATGTCTTTCATTATGTAAATAGTATAATTAAAAATATATACACATTCATTTTATAGTATTTTAGCATACACTTTTGTTGGTAGTTCTCATTGGCTTCCTTTTGGTAATGTAAAGCATGATGATTAATTATTGCATTAACTGTAATAAATTATAAATTATCTGTATTTTTTATTTTGGTTGGAGTACTTTCTGTGATTATGCTGACCTAGATACCAGTAGTATTCTCTGTACTTGAGTTTTCCTGAGTAGGCTTCCATGACTCATAATCAATGACTGGGATCACACTTTGGATATTTTCCTGCTTGGATCTTAGATTCCATATCTACAGGCTCCATAAGGCAAATGTTTCAGATAATTGTGTTCTTTGTAATTTTAGTGTAGCTAACCAATTTCAGTATTCAAGCACCAGAAAGGGACCATTAGTTAAATATATCCATGTGTGAACTACACAAGTCACCCACGCCCACTGATAAAAATAATCTATTTGTCAACAGTTTTAAAAAAGTAGGTCATAGGTTTAGACCAAACTTTGAAGCATCACTTGTACAAGTCTGCAGACTTCCATGCAATTTACTACATTTAATTATAACATCAGATACTACAACAAATCTTCTTCTGGGCTTTTTTACAGGATTTATTGCAGTATTAATTTACAAATAAATTGCTTCTTATTCCATCCACCATAGAATTACAAGTACAAAACAAGGCACAGACAAGATGGGGGAGATTGGAGTGGAGATGAAGGAAAGAGAGGAACAAACAACCAACATAAAGAGGTCAGAATAGCGGAAAACAGAAACTTCCATTGTGTTTTGTGATATGTATTTTGAATGCCAAATATGGGAATTGCAAAGTTTAATTGTGTGTGTTAATTCTAACTTGATATCAGATTCATTTTTATAATTGTAACTATTATTGGGTCTCGCTACACATTTAGCATTGTGGCCAAAGAAAATAATAATAATATTGAGATAACCCACTTTTCAGGCTTCTGATAGTAAGAGTTGGTTGTGAGGGAATAGATCCATAAGTTGTTTTTATAACCTAAGGCAGGGGAAAGGGGAAACTTGCAAAGACTTGTGGAGGAAGTTGTAGGTGACATTCTTAATGACAAGAGAGGACAGAATCACACATATTAATAGACACACTGACATTGGTTGGTTTACCAGAGTATTTATCATTGATTCTTTGGGTCAATGAGTTTGGAAGAGCTTCGTGGCCCACAACACAACCAAATCTATCCCCGTTTTCCCACTCGCTGAAGCTGATTCTCAGCTTGCTCGCCATGAAGTATGTCTCTCCTCCGGCCTCACTCTTGGGTTCAGTGTTGACATACATCTGTTTGGGGACTTGAGATTCATTTTGTGTCCAACCCATATAGATGTTATCTGGGTAGAAACGATATGCCACGCATATTAAGGTGACATCCTCTCTTAAAGCCATCTCCTCAGGTGAAGGGTTGATCAAATAGATTATTGGTGAGTACGTCTTTCCTGTGTGAGAGACAGACGTTTTTAACATCATGCAAAAGCAGCAAAATAAACATATGTTTAATGTATTTTTCCAACATGGAATCATTTTTGTTAGTTATATAGCAGATACATACATATCACAACACAAGCACTGTGACAAAGCCACTAGGTTGGTTAATGATGATGATATTTCATTGTCTTTAGTGCATGTGTTTTCTTTTAGTGTGTCATAATATCAATCTAGCAAGGTATTCTACCTTCTTGGGTGCAAAGGCACATCAGATGAGTGACTTCTTTGGTCACTAAAGATTACTTTTTTTTTATTCTGTGTGACATAATCCACCCATTACATAATGTTTAACATATTTTCCTAAAATGGAATTACTTTTATTAGTTAAATAGCAGGTACAGTTTTATTGATCTGAGGATTATGAATTCAGAGCTGACTAGGAGATGGCACATCAGCTCAACACACTCAATTATCAACCAACACAACATACAACAGCATAACTCACTAACCAAAGAAGCATATACAAACATAGCAAAAAACCACTGACCAAACACAATACACTGTCATATAGTACAGAGAGCTATTGTTTTATATGTTTTTTCACCAAGAAAGACCTATAGAAACTGAACATTATTGTGTTTCTATTCTCCAAGCAGATAAACAAGACCTGACTGTGCTACATCTCCCCAAATGCACCATCCATGGCCATATAATAAACTTGAAATTCTAAAATATAGACCACAAAAGGGGCAATTTTACACCTTGCAATGAGTTCCTGCTATAATGATAACTAGATCTGTCAGTATGCAACCACATACCTGCCACCTTGGAAATGGTTTTAATGATTGGGGATGGTAACTCAGAAAATGTGAATTTACAGGTGAACTCCTTTCTACTGTTCCATTCTTCAACTAATATGGTGAGGACACTGGATGCACTGTAGGTGCCATTGGTTTTCAGTTCAGGGTCATCTATGGAATATGTCCCTGGTGCTGCTGCTGGGTTTATCCACTCAAAGCTAAAACCACTGGATTTGGGAATGTTGTTGGCTACACATTTTATCCGGGCAGTTTTCTCGACAAACAAATCCTCGGCAGTTGGGGGGATCATGAATACATTGATTCCCAAACAATTGTAACTTTCTGCGGAGAAAACAAAGCAAAACAATATTTCAGTATTTTTTCATATAGAATGCAAGGACCAGTTTGAATCTGCATGCAGACGACCATGCAGAACAGCAAAGTGCAATTGAAGCTCACAGAACAATGTGTATCTGTATATTGCAAGACAAAATATATCTGTACCTTGAGTTGTATATTCAATGCAATGTATATATGAACATCTGTTTCAAGTATGAGTGAATTGTTACATGCAGCGTGATGTGGATGTAAAGACCTTATACCTGAACATTTTTGGATTTTAGCCTCTGCCGCTTTGTTTGTTTTGGAATCTGTTACTTTGCACCCGATTACAGCACCATTGTTCCATAAGCCCTGGCTGACATTAACGCTGCTGGTCATGCTGAAGCCATTTTCATTGGTTTTCCCCAGTGATGAAGTTGCCTGGTCAAGATTCTCCTCCTTCCCATTGATTAACCATTTCACAGTTTCTGTCACCAAGCTCAGACCAGATATTTGGCAGACAAGATTAACCTCCCCAGACTTGTCGCTCTCAGGGCAGGAGGCCTGCATCAGCTTGACACTCAGCGAGGGAGAAGTGCAGCCTGAAGAAAAGGAACACATAAATTAAACTCAGCTGAGCTTATAGCCTTTCAAGTCATCTTCTCTTCCTTGTGTACTTTTTTGGTTCTTGCAAGCGTAATGTTAGTGTCTCTACCACTAGTGAAAGATAGTAATTGCCTTTTTATTTTTCCATTTTAAAATGACTTGCAGTTAATCAGGGCCAGATCAAATTCCTATTAAGGTATTTATTATCACTCTTAACTAAAAGCAATGTCCATAGATGTGTGTTCATAGTCAAACCTTCTGAAATATGTATCCATTGAACGTGATCTGGCCCTTAGAGTCAGAAGGATACAGTATAAATTGCTCAGCTTCAATAATGCTGGTACCGCTCAGGAAAGCTTTAATAAAATCTTGTGGACCTGTTTAACCATTGAGTTATATCAGTGGATGCATTCTATTTACAAGATAGCTCTATATGTATACCACGTGTGAGTGAACACATTATTATTTTAGCCACTGCTGCCTTTACTGGGAGTATGCTCTATAAATTCACTACCTGTTTTGTATAGCCATACTTATCAGAGTGCTTTCACACTCTTGTTTCCATCTCTTTTGTTAATATTTCCCTCTAATGCTTCACATTTCCATTCTACACGGTAGTATCCTATGTTACATTGTGTCATGCTTTCCTTTTTCTTGATTAACCTATGCATTTACTGGAAATGATGGTGTATGAGTTGGGGACAAGCTTGTGGCTCTAACCATATACTATTAAAGACAAACAGGTATTGGTGAATCTGTAGAGTTCAATACAACAATGTATATTCCTAAATTATCTTTTTTATGCACCAGAAGATGATTTTGATATATAATATTTTCCTAGCTTGGGACCTCTAATTAAAATCCAGTTGTAAGAGTGAAATAACCACCTAATATATATATATATATATATATATATATATATATATATATATATATATATATATATATATATATTAGCAGGAGTCCCAAATGTATTAGCAATGTGAATGGCAATTTGGGTGCATCAGCACAACAGGCTGTAAGTCGGATATCCTGTCCTTTTTTAAAAGTCTTTAACTCAAATTTTTGGAAACTTATCATTTATCCAATAATATTTAGATTTTATTTAGAATCCTGTGACATAGAAGACTTTTTTCAAAACTGATTTATGGTTTAATTAGTAACTGCTCATCAGTATACAGTCATATTTGTACAGCTTATAACAAACAGCTAGCTTAAATGCTGCTGCAATAATCTGGCTCAGTAACTGCTTCCTCAGTGGTGGCAAGACAACCTATCATGCAGAAATGTACCCTATCTGTTTTACTCTTCGCTTTATGTTAATCTGTAAGATTGTTGAAGAGATTTTTGTACTTTCTGTGCATCAATCTCTATGCGATTTAGCTGTATCACATTATGCCTTATCATGCTGGGAGATCTGATCTTCTAACTGGGTAACTTACCCTTGGGGATGGTCTTGGTGACTTGTGTTGAAGTAGGTGTGTGCTGCACACGGCATTGGTAGTTTGTGTTGTCAAAGTCAGATGTGTTGACAGTGGCTTGGCCACTGGAAGTGTATTTGCTGGAAGTGTCCAGAACAGCAGGAAACATTTTAGAAGCTACTACACTTCCAGTAAATGTTGTAAATGTTAACTCTATTGGTTCAGGGAGGTAGTCGGTTGCCAGACAGCCAATGACTCTTGTACTGCTCCCTTCCACTGGGAAAGAAATAAGAGGATAGACACTTGGTGCCACCGGAGACTCTGTAAGAAAGAAAGGACAAGGTGATGAACATTATGGATCCCAGACAAGAGGGATGCAGACTGGGTAGCTATTTCTGTATTAACATTAGAATACTACAACACAAATACTGTGATAAAAGCAATAAACTGGTTACTGATGCTATTATTTCATTGTCTTTAGTGCCTATTGTACATTGGTGCATGTGATATTTGTTAGTGGATCATTGTATCAATCTATCAAGGTATCCTGTTGTGCAATCTTTTGTGGCTGCAGATGCATATCAGATATGCATCTGCTTTGGTCACTGAAGATGACTCTTCTTTTAGTTCTATAAGGTAATAACCTACCATTATGTTTAATATATTTTTCGAACATGGAATCACTTTTGTTAGTTAAAAATGAGGTACATTCTTATTGCTCGGAGGAACATCAATTTAGAGCTTAGTAGGAGAGGGCGCATTGTTTTATATATTCAAAAAAATGTTATATGCTTGAAAATGTTGTATCTAATGCACTGTTGTGCTACATATAAAGTAAAATACAATCCTATGCTTACCAGTACCACTTTTGCAATGAATGAAATATAATACAGAACTAATTACACTGTTTAATGCTGGTGTCATGGGGGTATTCTAAAAAGGAACAGAAACTAAGACAAACATTTTGTTTCCATACATATTTACTCCTATATGTCAACCTTTTTAATTTACATAGTGTTCCATATGATTGTGTGCTAATTAATATTCATAGCATACTATCCCTCAATATATATCATGCAAATCAATATCCCACCTAAGAGCTTCTTATACCATTGGTACCCATTCCTAACACTTGCTGACTCCATAGATGACATTTGCAACTTCTATGCTCTATATTACTTACTATAAATCCATGTCAATAAGTTATTTAATTACACATCTACTCAGCTTCGTAACCTCCACTACAGGTATACTGTTCCTTATAATTGTTACTTTCAGTCAAAGACCCTCACTATATTTCCCAGAATACTACATCACTAATCCTGCTGATTACGCTAGAGCTCCAGTACTACATCTTCTTTTTATTGCTACCATTTGTATATCCCACTCTACATATCATGTACTACTTTATTCTTTATTATGCATTTCTGGCGCCTACAAACATATTTATTACTATATCCAAGTTCCATATCCCCCCAAAACTACATCAGCTCACTAGAGCTCCTGTAGTTCCAAACCCCTCAAATAGTATCTTCCCAGATCAATATCCCCCGCTAATTTTAGAATCAGAACTATATCTCTCACAGCAGCTAGCACATAATTAGTTTGCAGCAACACTTCTTGATTATCTGATTGAATTTCATTGCATCACCCCAAGTTTTGAATACTCTCATGCTCCTCGTCTCTCACTAGCGCTTCCCTCTCATTTTAGCCCAACTTATCTGTTTCTTAATCATTACATCTGCACCTCATTACAACTCTTTCAGCCAGCTCTGTCTCCATCCACTAAAGTTTTCTATTACTCATCAAACCTCCTTGCAGAACATTGCCACTCCTAGTATCCCTCCAGTTCCAGCTTTCAAAATTCCATATTCCTCAATCCAGCTTCATACCCCACTTTGTTGCTTTTTCAGTTCCCCCTTTTCATTCCAGTTCCCCTGGGTACATGTGCCTAAGTGTAACCCCGTATCTCACTAAAACTTATTAATCTCGGAATTCTCTGCAATCCTTGTTATTTTATAGTTTGCCAGTTCCATGGCCCCCACAGATTCCTCAGCTAGAAAAGCCTCCATATAACTTCCTTAACTTAACCACCCATAACCTTTGCTATGGCTTACCTTGGTCCATGTACCCCCTCCAGTATGTCTCATCATGGCTCCCCAACTACAATATATATATATATATATATATATATATATATATATATATATATATATACCAAAGTTTCACCGTTTCCCAAGCTCTTACTTATTACCGCTTTTCAAGGTGCATATCCTTTACTACAGCACTCTAAGCTCCATATGTTATATTACACAGTCTCCAGGCACATATCCCTCCTCTTGCTAAATATCCTTTGTCCCTGACTCTACATCCTGCATTATAAATTTCCTTGTTCTGTATCCCATTAGACCATGTATATCTTCCCTTTTACATAATCATCACCACAGCTCCCTGGCTCCCTATACCTCACTATTGCTCCTGGGTTTTATTCCTCATTAAACCTTGATGGCTCAATAGCAGTCTCTAAAGATTACTTAGTCTGTGAGTTTCTATCCTAAGTACTTTGGGAATTCATAATGGACATTGGATTCCTAGCTCAAAGACAGGGCCCTCCTTCCTTTGCTAATTGTTAATCTGTATTTATCTTTGTCTGAACCTAATTTATGTACAGCGCTACAGAATATGTCGGCGCGTTATAAATAAACTATAATAATAATAGCTCCCAAGTTGATAAACCTACTACATTTCTCCAGCTCTGTATCTAGTATTCCTGCTCTATATGCATTACTATGTCTACCCTGCTCCCCATATCACATTACAGAATCTATGCTCCCCAGCTCCATATCTAAAATCTTTATCCTTAACCATAGATCTGCCTACATGCTGCACTACTGCACTCCACTTCCATATACCTCTAGTGCATCCATATCTTACACCACAGCATCCCTTGCTCCATATTCCCTGGTTAAAGCAACTCTTGACTTTTTTTCACTAGTCCTCCCTTGCTCCAATCGGTAAATCTCTGCTAAGTCTTTATCCACTTGCATACTTTTCCTAACAGCTCAATATTCCCTTGATTCATACCTCCAATTATTGCTCTCTAGTTCCATATCATTTTAGTACAGCTCATCCTGTTCCATATACTTTGCATTACCTCAACTCCATATTCCTCACTAGAGCTCCCCTTGTCCCATATGCCACTGACTAGAACTTACCTTGCTCCATATGATTTTTTAACTCCATGTTGCTCACTACAGATACTCAAGCACCCTCTCTCTCTCAAAAACAGATATTGAATATCCTCCAATTTGCAGCCCAGCTCCATATGCATCACTACATAGCTTTATATGCCCATTTATATGTCTACAGTTCTACATGCTTCACTACAACTCCTCAACATTTGTATCCCCCAATTATACTTTCTCATATGCCTACCACCATATCTTCCCTTACAGATACCATTATAGCTCCCCAGCTCAATATCATCCATTACAGCTCCCTGACTTTCACTACAGCTGCCCCTGCTCCATAAGTCTGAATACAGCTCCCCAGCTCCTTATCATTCACTACAGTTTCCCTAGCTACATAAAACCCATTATAGCTCCCAAACTCAGTATTCCCATCTCCATATCCATCACGAAAGCTTCACAAGCCCTGCATTCTCAATGACAGCTCCACGGCTGTATATCTCTCAGTATAGCTCCCCTAGCACTATATACTTCTCTACGGCTTCCCTATTCCATGCATACCTCCCAAAGTTCATTTTTTTAGCATGTCATGTAGATAACCCTGACTAGAGCTTCCCTTGCTCCATATCTCTTTATTGTTGCTATTCAGAAATCTATTAGTTCTATGTTCTCCATTATAGCCCCCCCTGGCTCATGTTGTTCACTAAATCTCCTCTGTCTCCATAACCTTCATTATAAGTCTGCATTTCCATGTTTCATTACAGCTCCCAGCTCCAAACTTTCCAGTATAGCTCCCCAGCTCCTTAATTCTAACTGTAGCTTCCCAAGCAATATAAACAGCATTACAGTTCCCAAACTCCATATCCCACATAACAGCTTTCCAGCACCCTATCCTTAACTACTGCTTAACCAGCTCTTCATATCCCATAACAGCTCCCAAGCTTTATATCCCCCACTACGGCTCCTGTAGATGTATTTACTTCACCACAGCTTCTCTAGTTCCACATACTGCTCCCCATCTCCATATCACTTCACTATGCCTCCTATAGCACCAAGTTTTAGAATTGAAAACACCACTTTGCTCATAACAGCTCCATAACTTGAACTAGAATGTTCCTTTCTCCACATCCCCAGTATGTCTTTCAGGCCCCATATATCTTTGTTATGGGTCATTCAAGTTCCATTATCTCCATATTCTCTTCTATCACTCCATATCCTTCATTATAAGTCTGCATTTCCGTGTTTCATTACAGTTCCCCAGCTCCAAACTTTCCAGTATAGCTCCCCAGCTCCTTAATTCTCACTGTAGCTTCCCAAGCAATATACACAGCATTACAGTTCCCAAACTCCATATCCCACATAACAGCTCCCCAGCTCCAGATTTCCAGTATAGCTCCCCAGCTCCTTAATTCTAACTGTAGCTTCCCAAGCAATATAAACAGCATTACAGTTCCCAAACTCCATATCCCACATAACAGCTTTCCAGCACCCTATCCTTAACTACTGCTTAACCAGCTCTTCATATCCCATAACAGCTCCCAAGCTTTATATCCCCCACTACGGCTCCTGTAGATGTATTTACTTCACCACAGCTTCTCTAGTTCCACATACTGCTCCCCATCTCCATATCACTTCACTATGCCTCCTATAGCACCAAGTTTTAGAATTGAAAACACCACTTTGCTCATAACAGCTCCATAACTTGAACTAGAATGTTCCTTTCTCCACATCCCCAGTATGTCTTTCAGGCCCCATATATCTTTGTTATGGGTCATTCAAGTTCCATTATCTCCATATTCTCTTCTATCACTCCATATCCTTCATTATAAGTCTGCATTTCCGTGTTTCATTACAGTTCCCCAGCTCCAAACTTTCCAGTATAGCTCCCCAGCTCCTTAATTCTCACTGTAGCTTCCCAAGCAATATACACAGCATTACAGTTCCCAAACTCCATATCCCACATAACAGCTCCCCAGCTCCAGATTTCCAGTATAGCTCCCCAGCTCCTTAATTCTCACTGTAGCTTCCCAAGCAATATAAACAGCATTACAGTTCCCAAACTCCATATCCCACATAACAGCTTCCCAGCACCCTATCCTTAACTACTGCTTAACCAGCTCTTCATATCCCATAACAGCTCCCAAGCTTTATATCCCCCACTATGGCTCCTGTAGATGTATTTACTTCACCACAGCTTCTCTAGTTCCACATACTGCTCCCCATCTCCATATCACTTCACTATGCCTCCTATAGCACCAAGTTTTAGAATTGAAAACACCACTTTGCTCATAACAGCTCCATAACTTGAACTAGAATGTTCCTTTCTCCACATCCCCAGTATGTCTTTCAGGCCCCATATATCTTTGTTATGGGTCATTCAAGTTCCATTATCTCCATATTCTCTTCTATCACTCCATATCCTTCATTATAAGTCTGCATTTCCGTGTTTCATTACAGTTCCCCAGCTCCAAACTTTCCAGTATAGCTCCCCAGCTCCTTAATTCTCACTGTAGCTTCCCAAGCAATATACACAGCATTACAGTTCCCAAACTCCATATCCCACATAACAGCTCCCCAGCTCCAGATTTCCAGTATAGCTCCCCAGCTCCTTAATTCTCACTGTAGCTTCCCAAGCAATATAAACAGCATTACAGTTCCCAAACTCCATATCCCACATAACAGCTTCCCAGCACCCTATCCTTAACTACTGCTTAACCAGCTCTTCATATCCCATAACAGCTCCCAAGCTTTATATCCCCCACTATGGCTCCTGTAGATGTATTTACTTCACCACAGCTTCTCTAGTTCCACATACTGCTCCCCATCTCCATATCACTTCACTATGCCTCCTATAGCACCAAGTTTTAGAATTGAAAACACCACTTTGCTCATAACAGCTCCATAACTTGTACTAGAATGTCCCTTACTCCACATCCCCAGTATGTATCCCAGGCCCCATATCTCTTTGCTATGGGTCATTCAAGTTCCATTAGCTCCATATTCTTTTCTATTACTCCGTTATAGCTCTCCTGACTCCATTATGTTCACTACAGCTGATCCATATCTATTTCCCTTATTATAGCTTTAGAGTTGCATATGTTTCAAAAAGGCTCGTGTAGCTCCATATCCTATTTTGTAGTTCCCCAGTTTCATATCTCTCATTACAGTATTCCTGTCCCCTAATCTCCATTAAAGCTTCATTAGCTCTTCACCCCCATAGTACAGCAGAGCTACCTCTACATTGTCCAACCAGTTCCCCAAAACCAGATGATTCACAGTAGCTCACTTGACTCCACAATAGCTCCCCATCTCCATAACCCATATTGCAGTTCCCCACCTACCTATTTCTTATTACTTTTCCTAGTTTACTACCCCCCATATCTTTTTACAGCTTCCCAGCTCCATATACCTCATTATAGCTCCACATTCTTGACAACCACAGTATACCCCATAACAACTCCCACTCTGTAAATCCCCAATTAAATGTCCCCAAGATCTATATCGTACACCTTAACTTCCCAGGCTCCAAATCCTTTAGCACATTTAACCAGTTTCAGATGCCTTACTACAGCTACATGCCTACATTCTGCACTACTGCACTACATCTCCATGTACCTCTAGTGCCTCCATATCTTACACCACATACCCTATATCACACAATAACCCCCCCCTGCTCCACAACCTTCAATGCAGCAGCATCTGCTCCCTTTCCCTTCAAGACAAATATTCTAGCTATACATATCCAACACTAGAACTTTCCTGTCTCTTTATTGCAGAATAGCTCTCTGAGTTCATATCCCTTCATTATAGCTACCCCAGTTTCTACCCCAGCTTCTGATACCTCACTAAAGCTCCCCTAGCATTACATCACTTGGGAGAGCTCCTCTAGCTCCATATTTTCTCTTAAAGCTCTCCTGGCTCCATATCATTCACTAAAGCTCCCTTGTCCTTGTGCTTTATCATAGCTCCATAGCTCCATGTGATTCAATATCTATTTTATTCATTAAAGCTCCCTAGCTCACAATCTCTCGCTACACCATCTAATAACCCTATTTACATCTCCTCAGCTGAATATCTCGGTGCAGATTTCCAGCTCTTTATCCTTCACTACACCTTCACTAGCTCTGCATCTCCATTAATAGATCCTCATCCGTACATCGTTCATTATCACTCCCTTAGCTCTATATCCTTTACTATAGCTTCCCTAGCTCCAAATACAACTTAATAGTCCCCAGATCCATGTGGCAACTGCTATCCTGGCTCCATATATCCCACGATGACTACCCAGCTCCATAACCTTCAATACAGCATCACCAGCTGGATCCCTTTATTACAACTCCTCCAGCCACATATCCCAGATCTTCTTGCTACAATCATTACAGTTTATCTAGCAGGCCCATAACACTTATTACAGCTTCTCGGCTGCAAATCCCTTCCCATATTACCATATCAAGTTTCCGATTTCCACAATCTTCATTTTATCTCCAACACCCTATGTAGCTCGCTGCTTTAACTTTCCCTTTCCAATATCTCTCATTATAACATCCTCAGTTCAATATAGCAAATTCCTCTTTTTAGCTTAGAATATCTGACTCATCTGCATAAATGGTTGTCAGCAATGTTTCATAAGCACTTCAGTATTTCATGTTTCATCACCTGAAACCGGATCATTTAAAGTCACTTTAGTCTGAAGCCTGTGGAAGGGAAGTACATTCTAACACAGCAATCAGTGTAATAAGTTATACAACATTCAGAATGTAACAATCAATGCAGAGAAATACGCTAATTTATGTACATTAATACACAATTTAAAAGATTTATCTATAATAAAGAAAATATTTAATTTGTTTCCTAATGTATTCAGACAACACACTTACCTGAAGGGTGCGAGTACCATGGACTTGGGATGCAACCTCTTTTGTAGTTCAGATTGAAGCATATTATTGATTAAGTAGCAGATCTTGTGTTCCGTGAATAATAAAAGGATTTCTATCAGTACAAAAATATTGATAGCTTGGTAAAAATATTGAAACATAAACAAAAATTCCATAGATATATTGAGAATGTTTCTAAAGTAAAAGGAACTTACTGTGTATTGGGCAACATATATTGTAGACTGTTATTTTTAGTTGACAAAGGTGTCAATCAAATAACATGACTGTATCATTTGGTTTAGATTTATCTTTCAGAGGATTGAAAAAAATACTTCTTTACCTGGTCAACACTTGTGTGTCATAAATCTTCTGGCAACTTGATCCCATAGGAAACTGGAAAATAAGACTCAATGGAAACAGTTCTTATGCAGATTATTTGCTCCTTATCCTCTCTTAAGTTGGTACATTCCTTTTTAGGTGATTGTCTTTCGCTCGTCTTGCTCATCTCCAGGGCACTGGACATCTCTAACTCAACATGTTAGTGTGCAGTAAGGCTTTAGTGAGGTGATTGGCAGACGGAGAGCCAGGCTATTTTTGGGAATGGTGGTGGGAGGAAAAGAGATGTTATGCTACATCTGCAGACTCTGTTTGCAGCATGTGGTTCATGACATTATTTTTAAGGCCTGTGGCTTCTGTGGTGGCCCACATTTCTATATGGGCACCTGTTTGAAATGAGCAGTAGCAGCTCTAGATATAATACCAGCAAAATATTAAAGCTCACTTCTGACTCCCTCTGTGCAAGCAAACCTTTATTACAATTGCTCTGTGTAGTGCATGATAATAATCATTTACTGCATGCACTCTTTACCGTCTGTAATGCATTGCTTTGTCAGTTAGGAAATGCTTAGGCCTGGATAAAATACCCACTGTATAATTTTTAGTTTTCAGAATACAAAACTTTTTTTTGAGGGGAGAGGAGTGGCTGCAGAAAATAAAATGGGTGTAGTTGTAAGGGTGAAATACTTAAAAACTGGTGGTCAGTTAGGATTACGTAATGTGAGGTTACTTCGTAGTTGAACTATACATTTTGATATTTTGATATTTTCCAATATCATTGATATTACTTGGTGAATGTTGGGGACAAACAGGGAACTGTAATGCACATGTCTAGTGGCTTGGGTGACTTGAGATATGAAAGGATTTTGTTTTTATATTTAATTGAACCAATGGCAGATCTGTCTATATGTTTACACCTAAGTAGATAGAAGTTATCCATAATGACTGTGTCACAGACCCCTTTTCCAGTTCCTGGATCTTAGCCCTACACATGGGGCCATGGAGTTGTCCCATTTTGAAGAGGTGAGTTAGGATTAGGTGACATTTCTTTAAAACTCAGTTTTTTTTAAATAAGAACATATTGTTTGTTATTCTTCATTAATCAATGTGCTCTTTTAATCCCTGCATGCAATGTGACAAGAGGTTTAGAAGATCTACTGTATATCTTTCTCCTGCTCTATTTCACGTTTTTGGGAGAAGGTATAAAAAGTATGTTGTGTAAATCAAACGGTATCAAATCAAATTAAATCCAGGTTGTGACACTCCACACTGTGGTAATGAGGTGAATACTTATGCAAAATAATGTACATGAGAGTTGTTAAAATATATCAAGCTTTTTCTTGAGGTAAAGACCAGTGCCTATTTAATGTACTTTTTCCACAGAAATGTTTTAGCAGACCATATGATAGAATACACATAGAGTCCTATTTAAGACAAGAAAACTACCTACAAAAGTAATTTCTGCTGTGGGAGCTTTTTGTCAGTCGTAACTCTTAAACCCAAACTTTGTAAGTAAGGTTAGAGGCTTAGGATTTCGAGTAACGCTGTACTCAGTATTATTAGGTTTCTAGAAACCCACTGCCACAAATGAGAATCCCTCAGGATTCCATCCATCGATGCACACAGTGAAGGGAATTCCCGGGGATACCCTTCCCTGCTCACTCCCTATTGCCCTTTCACTGCTCACACCAAAACCTGGTTACCCAATCACCCCATATACATAACCATGGGGGTCCATTGAGACACGCGTGGCATCTAAAATATTAAGCTCTTGCTTTAAAGGACCCCCATGGCACCAAAATGTAAGCTAAGACCAATGATGTACATAACAGATCCCTGATGCCCCTATTGTATTAACCCCTGTCCTGGAGGTTTTAATGGGTTCCCGCAGCATCTAATCACTTAACCCCCTACTATGGGAGTCCTTAAAGGCCCCCATGGTATACATATTAACCACCCCCTAACCCTCATGGCATTCCTTTTAACCCAAAACTACCATGGGGATCTATATAGACCCCCATGGAAAGATAACATTACCCATAAAATGCCATAGGGACCTTATTGATGTGTGAAAATCAATAGGTAAGCAGGTGTAATATTGCAAGTGGCGTTAGTCACAGACATTTCAATTAGCACACTCGCAATCATGCTGAGAGGGGTGTATAGAATAGCTAGGGAAAGTTACTGAACCCCTTTCGCTTGTGTAACTTTACAAAATGTGGAATTGAATGAGGCCCATATTTAATTGTGAGCTGCAGAATGTAACTAGTTGTTTAAGCAAATATCTGTTGGTGTCAATCATCGCAAGGTTTGCAGAGATATAGCAAATGTTAAATAAATGTATTTGTTGGGTAGTGCTGGGAATCCCTTTCTGGTTTGTGGGTTATAAAATTGTTTTGGTTTTAAAGAAAATTTCAAACATTCAAGTATTTAAAAAAAAAAAGAGCAGAGAGAGCTTTATCAAAAAAAGTAATGGTAGTGTTATTTATTCCATGGGGAAGGGGGTGATCTGCAATGGGTCACAAGAGGAGCGGGATGAGGAAACACATCTCCTTAAATTTTACATCAGTGCTCTGTGGTTTTGAAAATACCTGCCTGATCTAGTCATGCAGGAAGTTGCAAGTAGCATCATGTGATGTTTTTGCTGAAAACTTGGGGAGGCATGGAGGGCATGGTGGGGTAGTATATCAGATGGGTAAGCAGTTGGACATGGGGACGGGGGGGGGGGGTCAGTGTGAAGAATATGGACCTGGGAGGAGGGCATAAGGGGGGGAAGTATATGGGGTGATAAGAGGGGCGTATGGAGCAGCAGTGACATAGGGGGCATGGTGATGGGGGACATGAGGTCATGGGGATCCGATTAGTGCATAGAGGAGAGGGCAGCTTTAGAGGGAACAAAGAGGGGAGGGTGCATGGGGAGCAGGATCAGAGGGGGCATAGAGAAGTGGGACATAATAGAGGGTCATGGGGAAGAGGGGAGCATACAGTGGAGGCTGAGGAGATTGGGTGGGATGTGGAGGCATGCAGCAGGAGCATGGAGGAAGAGAATGACATAGAGTGCATCGATGTGCATGTTTGTTTCACTATAAAGTCACTAAAAATTTTTGCTGTGCTCTTACACCTCAGCCTTTATCTTGTCCAAGCAATATTCAGCATCTCATCTAATCCTAAAAAAAAGAACAAAATATTGGCACACAAACACAATATACACTCTTAATAAACAGAAAGTATGTAGTTATCTACTGTTCTAGAAAGCAATGGTTCTCATATGCAATCTGTGTTTGTAAACAAAGTTATTTCAGTCTTTGCTGGTCCTGTAGTATGTTTAGTATGACCATCCAAAAAAGCACCAGGTCAAACATCAGTATAAATCATACACACTGCAAAAAATAATAATAAATGAGAGTGCTTAAGAGCATATGGTGTAGTATGTAGTATTGTTTTAATACACACAATAACATTGTTCTTACTAGAACGTATCTTTGACATGCATAAATATACTAACTTCTTAACAAACTGTTACTTAAAAGACCATCTACAATCTGTCTTCATTTCCCAAGTGACCTAGGGTCTGCTAAGGCCAAGGGACACTACTCCTTACTAATACTTCTGCTGTGTTTGATACCGTTGACCACCCACTTCTCCTGCACATGTTCCAATCATTAGGCATCAGTGACACAACCCTCTAATGGTTTGAGATCTATCTCTCTAAACGAACCTTCAGTATCTCCTACCATAACACCTCCTCCCTTCCACTACCATTTTCTGCTGGGATACCCTATGGCCACATTTTTGGTTGAATAATATATATTAAGATAATGTATGTTTTTCATTTTCTATGAGTTTTTTATATGTTCCTCCAATAAAATTATAATTAAAACAAACAAAAAGTTTGTGACTGTTAAACAAAATCAGTTTTAAATTCAATCTACTTTTGATGGAACAGATTCAGATTGACCAGAGCTTGGAGCATTACTGGCCTGTGATCTTCCACCTGGATTCTCCCAAACACGAGTCAGCTGTATTTGCCAATAAACACCACAGTCCCAGGGTTCTGGAAATAAAGCCCTCTAAGCCAGTTGTAATACTTGAAGCATAATCCTTAAAGATCATGGAGTACAGTCTAAAATACTGTAGGTCTCCTGACCAACCACTTCTTTATTGAATGACAAATAAATATTTTGTACAGTAAAGCAGATGCCTTCAAATTTTACTCCCCAGATAAAACAAGCCAGGAAGTCTGCAGGTACGGATGCATTAAAGCTCATTCACAATTTTTTCACCAGCTTGGTATCTCAGACTGATAACCATCTGCACTGAATTAAAAAAATGGTAATAGTAAGTTGTTCATTTAACCCAGCATTTCCTTTGTCTCTGCCAAGGCTGCAAGGAGTTTTTTGTACATGTGTTTTCCCGTAGCCCAGTAAGCCTTCTGCTGTTCTAGTGCCTGGCAGTTTACATGTAAATACAAATGCACCTATTCATTGCAATCTCATCCAACACCTACAGTCACCTATTGCCACTTCTCCCTACTTGTCTGGGAAAAAATTGGATCTCTGATTGGTTTACCAATACTACAACTCCTCAGCCTTCAGCCTTCCCTCTAGATCTCCCTATTTAATTCACCCCTATCCACTGGCATATTCTCAAACTCCTTCAAATTAGTACTCACTGTTCCTCTGCTCCTTATTCAGTCAATCCTGCCTTACAGCTACTGACCCATTTGCCTTCTTCCGTATTTCTCTAAATTGTTTACAAGGATTATCCACTCCTGCCTCACTCCTTAACTTCTAATTTACTATACACCCCAGTTTAGTCTGGCTCCCATCTCTTTTTTTCCACTAACATAGCAAACCTTACTGTTCAGAACCATTTAGCTGATGCATCTCATGCTCGTCTCTCCTCTCTCCTCGTCTTTCTTTATCTGCCCTCTGCTCTGTGGCTAGCTCCCTGACCATTTTGTTACCTGGAGCTCCTTCCGTGGTTCACAGTCCATTACAGCCTTTCCCAAGGGCCAGTGAGCCTAGCTGCTCCTATACGGACTGTCGGCTTGGCCTGGGTTCTGCCAACAGTCCTCTCGGGCCCCTTCCAGAGCTGCACTTCCCAAACAGTCAGTGCTCTCTGAGGGCAAGCAGCAATCCAAAAAGCTGTATGCTTCCAGGGCCTCCTGGTGCCAGGACGTGTTTTCTTCATTGAGCCAGGTCGTAGTCTGGGCTGCTTCAACCAGCAGCTCTCTTACATCAGCAATCTGGCAGTCCTTTTCTTTTTGTCCCATTACCTTATCCTTAGCTATGGTGACCCCACCAACTGGATAGGGCTGCACCCCCCTGGTCTGCCACGCACCCAGGGCTGCTGACTGAGTCTGTCCCTTGAACTGTGACTGGCTTCCTGACATTTGTTATCAGCTGAAGCTCCATGCTAGGTTCACAGTCCATTTCCAGGGCATAGTACATACTTGGTTCTTTCAAGAACCCAGGAGCATGGTGGATTCGCTTTTGCAAATATGTTATAAAGTCACAAAATAATCCAAAAAGTATTTAATCAATGTGATAGGAACATGAAAATGTAATGCGTTGCTCTCCATGTGCTGTACAATTCAGCCCTGATCCAAAGCGATTTCCATCATGCAAAAATGAATATGGCTTTAGAAACTGATAAATGTGATGTATTTTACTGCAACTCTATATGTACTTTTGGTGTCAGAATATTTCAAATTCAATTAACTTTCTCTGCAAACTCCCACAATTTATGAAGTTCCCAAATGGCAGTACAACATAATTACCAGGATAATTTGGGGGAAACTCTATATGTACTTTTGGTGTCAGAATATTTCAAATTGCATTAACTGTCTCTGTTTGCTTGCTAACTCCCACAATTTATGAAGTTCCCAAATGGCAGTACAACATAATTACCAAAATAATTTTGGGGAAAAAATCAGTGGTTGACATAGAAGAGTGTTCTATGATCATGCCTAGATACTGTATGCTTAAACTGATACCTACCATCAAATCCCAGCTTAACTCATGATCATAGTCCACTACTATACATTATCTGTAGTTTCTAGTCACCAATCTGTGAATGTTAACTCCTAAGTTTACTGCTCATCATCACCAGAGTGATAGTGGCACTTTAGAAAGTGGTCAACAGGTACAAGGTGATGAAAGTGCCAGCTGTGGTCTCATCAAACAAAGATACTGCAAGCTAAATTGAGCTAAAGATGAGCTCAGATGAGCTAAATTCAATATGACTTTCTGAATTGGGTTGTTTCTTTCAGTGTAAATTGTACCACTGCTTAAAGGCATATGTTTCCCTGTTTCTTACCTTTCTCTAATCTTACACAAATTATCAGAAATTATCATAAACACTAATTACATTGAGTCATTCTGTACAATGAATTATCCAGGGATGTTAACTAACAAAAGCAACTGTTTGTATACTCATCAGGGTTAGTTTATTTTGGTATTTTTTCATGCATTCATAATCCAGGAAACTTAGATATGCATTTAATGAGGTATTTTTTTTACCTAAAAATTTATTCTTAAGTGCATTCTTAAAATAGTTCTCTTTTTCACTTGGACCATTTCATCTCAGATAGACTCCATCTGCATCTGATCCTTGTTGTTGGCAGTTAAAAATAACTTGTAATGTTCTTTTTTATCTTAAAGTGTATTACAATTTAAAGAAATACTTTCCTATCACAATCACAAACTCCTTTTCTCCCTGAAACTTGCTCACAGGAAAGCCATACTGCATGTTTTTTTTTTTTTTTTTTTTTTAGAGTTCGTTAAAGCTTTTTCTGTTCCAAGGAACTACGGAAGCCACACTTTCAGAAAAAAATTGTCACACATTGAACTAAGTGAGTTTAATTTGCAGCTATGTTCTTAAGAAACCCTTTTATACTTTATTGTATTAGGCCTGCTGTTTAATGGTAGTCAGAGATACTGCAGGTCCTAAATTTTTGAAAGGGACATAATTTCATTAATTTTACCTCATACTTACCATTTATAGAATATTTACCTTTTTAACGGTTTTCATTATATGTGCTATTTTCTACTGTGTTATGTATCATAAAATTGGGACCTTGTTTGCCTTGAGACAAAGTGAAATAATATGTAATGCAATACTAGCCAGAATACAATGAGGTCAGCCTCACCAGCACAGTCCGCAGTAGTCGGTTAGTATTCAATTTATCATATACATGTAACATCATGTAACTAGGGTCTGTTTCAGGGAAATAATATTGTCACTTATAATTCATTACCTGTGATCCAAGCTCACATTTCAAGTCTATCTATTACTCAAACAACAGCTGTTCATCAAGTGATGAAAGTCTTGCGCAATGTAACTACTCTGAGAAGAAAGTAATCTTCTGAGACTGCTATAATTGTGTATTTATTATTTTGAAAATAATATTTCATACTCTACTTTACTAGAATTCGAAACACTTTTTTTTTGTTCCATTTACAATATGTGATTTAATGGTTCTTGATAGATGGACGTTCAGAACCTTCATGGTTTTTTACAGTGGTTGCCTCTGGAGAGTGCAGGTTATCTTGTTTTAATTATTGTAGAGAATTAGAGTATTTTACAATTAAATTGCAATACACATAAATACCCATATCACCTAATATACAGGCACATAGGGTTATAATACAAATAGATACACCTATAGATATGAAACACCATAAACCCACAGACACCCCCACCCTACACCCTACAGAAAAAACCCACATAGAACATACATTATTTTTTACATCACAAACATATTCAAATACACTTCTTGTTATTTATCCTTACGTTTGATTTGTTCAGTGATGGAGGGAGGAGAGAGGAGTATAGTGGGGGATAGAGAAGGGGAGGAGGAGTAGAAGAGAGGATGATAGGAGGAGAGAGAGGGGGCCCAGGAACTAGAGGGAGGGAAGGAGGTCATGGGAGGGAGGACGTGTGAGAGAGGTAGTTGAAGGGAGGGAGGACTTGGGACAGAGGGAGGTAATGGGAGGGAGGACATGGGAGATAGGAATGTAGTGGGAGGGAGGATGTGGGAGAGAGGGAGATAGAGAGGGTGGGAGTGGAGGGGGTAGGGCTAAGAGTGGCAGTTCTGGGGGGCTAGTTCAGGAATGGTAGTTCTGATAGAGAGGGAGGGCGGGAGGTGAGGTATAGGGAGGGTGGGATAAGCCCCTAGATTTAAGTACACATAGTTCAGGGTCAGGGGGAAGGTGCCTGATCTCAAGGGGGGTAGTGGGGGGGGGGGGGGGTACAGATCTCAGGGTCAGAGCAGGGAGAGGCTCGAGCCAAACACAGTACACCTAACTTTAAGTTAGAGGAGATGGTGGTACTCCTTGATGCCATCGGTGCCCACGCCCACATTATCACAGGGGTTAGGGAACCTAAGGCCAGCCCCAGGGACCAGGCTTGGAAGGAGATAGCAGTTGCAGTGACCCAGGTGGGTTATTGCCATAGGGATGTTATGTCTGTTATAATGACAGCCAGGCAAGGGTCAGAAGTATGATGGAAGAGGAGGCTAGAAGAGCAGCATCTACAAGTGGTGGCCCATCAGTGACTGCCTGCAACAGGCAGTGGAAGAGGATGCTGAAGGCCATGATGGAAGCTGGGACCATCCCAGTAGCTCCATGCCTGGTGGTGATACTGTATCCTGCCTCTGTGCCAGGTGAATATCACATACAACAACATACACCCACATGTACACCACATAAACACCACACACACATAGATAACTGATAACTCTAGTCATGGACATACTGTACAACATATACAATCCAGGGGCCCTACATATCACCCTCAATGTTGTACATCATCATTTGTCAGGCAAACACGCAGCACATAGCAGATAGATAAAAGGTTAGTAAACCCATATTGATAGCATGGTTATGGGTATGGCCACTGCAGCATATGCAGATACAGACTCTGTAGGGATGGATATGTAATAGCCCAGCAGGGAACACCCCTCAGCAGCATGTTAATAACTATTGCTGAGAGATGCTCACTTATTGGTTAATATGACACAATGCGCTGCAACTCATGCAGAGTATGTATATGCATGTGCTGTAGAGGCCAGCCCGCAGCAACAATCAAGACATTCAATCAATAACACACAAGCTCAGATGACAAAGCAACAATCAGATCAAGCAAAGGATAGCTTCAAATATTAGCTACGAAGTAACCCATCCAGGTTCAGGATAACCGCATGGCGGATAAATAGGAACAAACATCAATTATCGTATCAGACATTAGTGTTAACCATATACCATTCTTCTCTCATTATAGCTTCCAGGAGATCTGAGTCCACTTCAGAGGCGGGCGCCTCGGCTCAATCAGAGCCACAGGCTTCTGGAAGTGCCCCTGCCCACCATGATCTATGTCTGGAGGAGGAGCCCAGGAGAGGAGACCAGGGCCCGGGGATAAGGAGGAGAAGTACTCCAACTTTATGTGGTCAGTGGGGGGACCATGCACCACACCCATGGCTTTTGACCCCACTGGCCCCCTTCTCCCACAGATCAATTCACCATCCAGGCCCTTGTACTGGATACAAGGGCCATGCCAGCACCACCACCATCAGCTCCTCCTCCCACCACTGGCACATCTTGTGGAACTCACACCCCAAGGCCCACCACCAGCACCTGCCTATTAGCCCCTCCTCACTGGACCTCCTCCTCCTACAGACCTGTCCGAATGTCTCAGACCTCCATTCCCATGCCCAGCTTCGGGGGCCAACATGGGGGAGATGCTGAACCTGCTCAAAGAATGTCGCGCTCCATGCATTGGATTCAGGCCAGCATCTCCTCCCACCAGGCATTTGTATGTCGCAGCCTCTAGAGCATCCACAGGGGGTGCAAGGACACATCACAATCAGGTGGAGTCTTATCTGGCCAGGCTGCTACAGGTGGTGCTTAACCAGAGCATGATAAGCCAGCTCAGCATGGATATGGCCCAGCATGCTCTTGTTGCCAGCACCGCCTCCTCTAACCTTGAAGCCTCCCCTGCTTACCCACAGACTGGCCTGTCTTCGCATCCCTCCATGCCTTCACCACCTGTGCAGCTGGCTCCAGGGGGAATTTCCAACCCCCCCTCAACCAGGAACTCAGCGGTGGGGGAGAGTGGTGGGGGCCATTTGGCAAGCTGGAGGAGGAGAGAGGGTCTGCACCTAGGGCTTTACCTTCTCAACAGCACTCCTCAGTGACAATCTATTGGTCCAGATGTTAACATGATCTAGCCTGGTTACAGAGTTTTGTATCATGGCCTATGTGATCGTGATGTTTTGTTAGCCGGTATCTACCCACCATCACTTGGTCCATGATCCGCTTCTCTGTGGACACGTAGGGTTATGTTTTGCATCTCACTAATTGATGGTCACTGAGGAATTCTCTTCTGAAGTGGTGGTGCAGTTTCTATTTTTATTTTTCCCATTATGATGTTTTATTAAATTTCTTTAGGCACAATTCAGGTCCATGAAGGCATCCACTTCATCTGCAAGAAGTGTTACGAAATAATATGAGTAACATATATACAAAGTTGCTATCAGATAGCCATTCCATCAATGACATCTCCCCAGCAGAATTATCTTCCACACCATTATCTAGTCATATAGTATGTTCAATAACACATTTCTGTAGCTCAGTTTAACTCATCCCATTGCAAATTGCCAAAGGGTCCGTTATCTTAAAGCCAGCATGAATACATGCGTTAGTTAACTCTGGCCAAATTGTAATTACTGGAGCCTGTAATGTAGCCCGTCAAAGTGACTGATATTCAGTTGGCCTCTTCTAGCTATCCGCAAAAAATGCAGGCAAAAAATGCCTGCGGTTGTCAAAAACGTAACTCTGTCCTATCTCCTTCTTTGATGTTTCAAGCCTGTAAATGTTACCAGTGCTAAAGATGCAAAATTGCCTTCAAACCTGTAAATGGCAAATGTATAAAAAATTTCTACCAGTACGAGGTATGGCCCACAAGTGAGTTAAACACCTGTTTGCGACACTGTAAAAGCAAATAAAAAAACACTACTGTACTTAAAAATACTGGGAAAGCAATGGAAGACATTAGATGTAATTGCACAACAGTCTCAAGATTGCAAATCTGTAATAAAAAAATATTTGTTTAACTTTTTATTTCTGAGTTATATTGATCCCAGAAATCAAGGAGTTAATACATATCAGGCCACCAACAGTACTAGACCTCTTTATTTATTTATTTTTATTGATTTCTACATTTCTGGATTGCAAGTCTGATTGCAGATAGGACTCCTAAGCACTAATTAATAGTAGTCTAAACATCAGGTTTTACTGACATCATTATGATGGTCTCATTTACTATTGGCTCTGTCTAAATTGTAACTTACAGGCTTGCTTAATTGATCATGATCATGCCCTGAAAAGCTACATACGCGTTCATGGTTTATGGTTATAGCCTTTGATCCTGTCATTTCAGGCTTGAGTTAATTGAATTTCTACCCCACAGACTTACAGCCACAGGCCGCTTGGAATTAAATGGGGGCCATATTGGTGTAGTGATGCTGAGTAAGAAAAAGTAAAACTTTCAATATTATTATTAGTTATATAATTCTTTTTCACCCATTGCAAAGCATGTAGAGACATAACCTAGCAGTTAAGTGACTGACATATGTCGATTCAAGTCCTATCACATCTTGCAAAAAAACTGTGGGCACTATTAGTGAGCTTACAATCTAATTTACATAGTGCTTTCCCTAGAACACCAAAAATAATGAAAACTCACAAACTTACAGTCTAAAGGGTACAGGGGAGGTAAAGCTGTGATAGATGTGTTGTGCATAATAAGGCTGGAGGTGATACATTTCTTTAAACAAATGAGTTCTTAGTGATTTTTGCAAGGTTTTGAGGCAGGAGGAAAGTCTAGTGGAGCGAGGCAAGTAGTTCCAAAGAATAGGGGCAGAATGATAAAAGTACCGAAGATGGGAATGAGAGTAGGTGATAAGAGAGGAGGAAAGAAGACAGAGAGAGGAGTTCGGTTGGAAGAGTATTTTGAGATAAGAGCAGAGATGTAGGAAGGTGCATTGCTGTTGAGAGCTTTATACATTAGGGTCATGATTTTAAATATTATTCTGGAGGCTATCGGAAGCCAGTGTAGTGACTGAGGTCCAATAGAACCTGAAGACACTGGGCCTGGGAGGTAGGAGTGATGATAACATTGTCAACAGTGAGTGAAAAGTGAGGAGTAGAGGCTGAGGAAGAGGGTGGCAAGATTAGGAGCTCAGTTTTTGACATGTTGAGTTTGAGTTGACAGGCAGACATCCATGAGGATACGCTAGAGAGGCAGTTGGAAACTTTAGCTAGAAAAGAGGGGTGTAGTTCTGGTGCGGAGAGGTAGAGATGAGTATCATCTGCACATAGATGATGCTGAAATCCAAAATATTGTATTTGGGTACCAAGGGAGGATGTATAGATCGAGAAAAGGAGAGGGCCTAGGACTAAACCTTGTGGTTCAACAACTGTCAGAGACTGAGGTCAGGGTTGATGGATTAGTACTCTGCACCTTAATGTTATGTCATTAATGTCAATGTTCTTTTACTGTTATTATTGTTATGGACATTACTAATGTTATTAATGCTATTATTGTTACATTGTTGTTTATGACAAGATGTGAATGTCTATTGTCATTGTATTGTTGCTTGTCTTTGTACGTTGAAAAAAAAAAAAAAAAAAGAGACTGAGGTGCCAGAAAAGAAGACACTAAATGTTCGATTTTCTAGATAAGATGTCAACCATGAGAGAGCAGTGTCACGGATGCCAAGAGAGCATAGAACTTGAAAGAGAAGAGGGTGGCCAACTGTGTCAAAGGCAGCAGAGAGATCCAGTAGAATTAGAATGGAGAAATGACCCTTTGACTTGGAGGTGAGTAAGTCATTAGTGACTGTAGAGAGAACTGTCAATGTGGAGTGTTTGGGCCTAAAGCCAAATTGGAAGGAGTCAAGGAGAGAATTTATTGAAATAAATTAAGTGAGGTGATTGTAAACGACAAGCTCAAGCAGTTTAGAAACCAGGGAAAGTAGAGATAAAATGATAGTTGGATGGAGAAGCTGGATCAGAAGAGGGTTTCTTAAGGATGAGTGTAATTATGGTATGTTTTAAGGGTGATCCAAACATGCCATTGTTAAGGGAAAGGTTGAAAAGATGTGCGAGAGCTGGTATAAGTGTGGTAGAAAGGGGAGGGATCAGCTGTGATGCAATAGGGTCATGTGGACAAGTTGTAAGATGAGAGGTTGATAGCAGACTAGTGACTTCATCCTCAGTTACAGGGTCAAAGGAGTTCATAATGGATAAGGGATAAGGGAATGGTAAAGACAGGGTGCTATTGGTTAGTAGAGGGGATGATAAGGTAAGACCACATTGATTGGAGAGTTTGTTATGGATAGTGTCAATTTTGTTTTTAAAGTGGTTAGCAAAGTCTTCTGCAGTGAGACAGGAAGGGACAGGAGGTGGTGTAAGGCAGAGGAGAATGTTGAATCTGGGGAACAAACTTTTGGGGTTGGAGGACAAATTGGATATTAATAATGAGAAATAGCTTTGTTTGGCTATTTCTACGCTACTATCACAATGCCCTCAATGTTGCCAAACAAAGCTATTTCTCATCATTAATATTCAATTTGTCCACCAACCCAAAATGTTTGTTCGCCACATTCAACACTCTCCTCTGCCCTCCACCACCTCCTTCTTGGAAATACAGTGGAGGGTATTTTAATTAATTTTCTACCTAACATAACATATTTAGTGTCCGGTCTGTATCATTCTAGAAAAAAACTTTCAAAAAGTTATTTATTTACACACTTGAGCAATAAAGATAATTTGCTCTCTTCTATATCAGTGTACAGTGTTTGATATGTCACTGGAGGTCCCTCAAGAAAAATAACTATGATGCAGTTTGTCCAAATTACAAAATTATGTACATGACGTAATTCTGTTGCATATTAAATAAAAAAAATCAAAGGCATATATTTGAGTTAGTGATAGTGTTAGTCTGAGACTTGAGTAATTTAGATTTTATTGCGATAAAAGCACACATTACATGGCAAATACAAGACTAATCACAGGGTTCAGTATACCAGACTGATACATATATGTATAAAAGGTTAAACATTTAATAATTGCATTTTGAAAAACAAACAAAACCAATTTAAACCCAAGAAGGTCATTGATCAAATCAGAAAAAGTAATGATGTGAAAATAGTTTTTTGTTTGCATTACAATTGCCTGTGTAACATGAAAAGAGACCTTACTTATGTTTAAAAATATAGCATAAATGATTGTTAGTAACCAGGAAAACTTTATTTTAAATAAAGAATTGAATGTTAGATTATTTTTATATAATGTCCTTTACCTATGTCATGTGCTAAATTGCAACCTCCTACTTCTCTTTTGTTTTTCACTGGCTTCCTGAGATACCTTATAAAACTAGAGCAGGCATGATCAGCATAAGACTAATGATGATCACTGCTCTAATAACTCTAAATACAAAAAAAAAACCTCTTGTGGCCATGGAAAGCAAATTTAGAATTGGTAGGACACGAGAACACATAAATAAACAAAAGACCATTATGTCGACATCTTTATAAAGTCATTCATCATCTATTTATTTTAAGAAAGTTTACTCTTTTTCTAAAATATTTCTTCATTAAACAGCTTGCCTGTCCATTATAGCATGACTTATCAATATTATTTTTGATGTTTTGCACACCAAATTTAAGCAGAATCTGGGAAACACTGAAGCAACAGAACATGCAGAAAAGGGTAGGGCGTACATCATTTACCCCTCTTAATGTCTTTCTGATTGATCTTGTTGTGGTAAACAATGCAGCTATACAGTGCTCCTTGTAGCCAGTCATTCTTTGTAATACTAAGCTTGCTGTACATGAAGTATTTGTTATCGTCCTCTATTATAGGCTCAGTGTTGATGTAGTCATATTCCTTTCCTATATCACCGTTCTTGTTCCAGTTAACGTTGATTTCTTTGGGGTAAAAACCCTTCAGCAGACAGCCAATGGACACAAAATCATTATTGTCAAGTTCTTCTTGTGGTGGTGGAAAAATATAGATTGTTGGATCTGTTCCTGATTCTGGAAAGATAAAAGACAAAATATTGAGAATTTGCAAATACTATTTCCATTCTCTGTCAGTTTTGCTTTTCTGAGTTTGCACAAATGATTTTAGGTAATCAGTTTAGCTATGTGATCAGGAATTTGCAATGTGATGCATTAATGTTGTTTCTGCAAGAGAAACTTTTATGTGGTTTGGCTAGTGAATCTCACTGATATGAGTTAATTTGTTAATAAACACCTATCTAGCAGTATAATGAGATTTAAGTAGTGGTACTTTTTTAAATCATATGTGTTATTTTGTACCGTTTAATAACTTTACATGACTTTACCTGTCATTCTGGTTATTTGCTTTTCAAGTTGGGATTGTAGATCTCCATGACTTGCTTTACAGGTGAATGTTTTAGAGCTCGCCCAGTCCTGGGGGGCTATTGTCAACATGCTGGTAACAGTGTAAGTGCCATCAACTTCTTGTTTTGATTGAGGAGCAGAAACTAAGACTTTTTTGTTATCACTTCGGGTCCATGTAAATGTTAGGCTTTCTGTAGTTTTCAGCCTAGAGACCACACATTTTACTTTTATCATCTCTGTAGCGATAAGAAGGTCTTTAGGAGAAGGAGGAATCAGAACCATTCTAATATTCATAGAAGATCCAGATGCATCTAAAAATGAAGGTAACAGTTTTGATGGGTTTTACGGAAAATGTACTTTACTGAAATGGATAAAAACAATAATATAAAATAATTATTGTTCCAAATAGGTTGCTTGCCGAAGATTCTGAAAACCAATTTCATACTGGTACATTTTTTCTGTTTCTATTAATGCATGATTCCAATGAAATGCATGTACTTAAAAGGTAAATTTTAAAATTATCTTTACCAGAAAGAATATTCTTTTTTCCTTGCAATGTTAACGTTTCCTTGTATTCTCTGAGAATACAGTGACTTGTTGCTTTATTAACTCCTTGTCCATTTTTGCTGGCACAAATGTTCCAGTTGCCAAAGTAGCTCACAAATAGCTCAGCAATGGTTAATTTCTACAAAGTTCAGCCTAGTTGTGAAAAAGTCAAGGTCTGAAATATTTTTAAGTGATAAACACTCACATCTATTTAATATTCAAGAGAGCACATAATGGAAATTGTCTACTGAAGATTCAGAGGGATGAAGACATTTTTCTAATACTTGTTTTAAGGAGATGGAAGTATCAGAAGGGAAAATTGTTTAATGAAGCAACGGAGGAAGAAAATTCCTGGACCTCTTTATCATTCTTACCTGTACACTTTTGAATGCTGTCCTGAGGTTTTGAATGGCTTTTCTCATGGACTGCCCTACAAGTGTAGACATCCCCTGAATTCCAGTCTGTCCTCGGAACGCTTACTCTGCTTATTGATCTGTAATTCCCATTTTCTGCCTTGTAGGGTGTGCTGTTTGTTGGGGAAATTGAAGTCACTTCTCCATTGAGCAGCCACTGCACTTTGATGTCTTGAGTAGCATATCCACTGATGAGACAGACAAGGTCTACAGTGCCAGCGGAAGAACTGTCACCACATGATGCCTGCATTACCTCCACAGTTGGTGCACTGGTTGTCGCTGTGCACTCTGAATCCACACCAAAAAGAACGAAATGATCAGTCATGTACGGTAACATAAACCATTACATCTTGTATCTTGCCACATCTGCACCACTTGTTTATAGAATTGTATCAATTTTTAAATTCTACTTGCTTTGCATATCTCCTAAATTAAGCTTATAGATCCACGAATCACGCTAATGGTGGCTTGGGCATCTTCCATGCAGCCCCTTCCATGTTCTATGGAGTGGAAGATCATGCCCCACTTCAACAATACACAGTCCAGTATACCTCTCTAAAATTAGTAAGTAATACGCAGTTGTACTCCTAAATACTTCTCCTCAATATCTATACCTTTATTACAAATAAATAAATGAATTTCCTACAATGATTATAGCATTTGCTTTGGGTAAAATATCATTATTATCGTTCATTTGTAACACGCCAACATATTCTGTAGCGCCAAATAAATAATAATAAAATAATAATGTTTAAATCAGTGTGAGGCCTTTTAAGGGCTCATGGCCTGCATATGAGACCCCTCAAGTGAGGTTGCCCATCACCATGGTAATCTCTGCTCTACTGGCAACTTATGACATGACTGTACTAGTGTAAAGAAGTAAACCTTATCTTACTTGATATTTCTTTGTCGATGTTACTTCTAGTTGCTGAGTGCTCCACATTACATTGAAAGGTTTTTGTGTTCCAGTCAGATACAGGAATAGTCAGCTGGGTACTTGTGCCGTACATGCCATTTGACAGGACATATGGGAAGTTCTTGATTCCACTTGTTATGGACCCTGAATTCCACTTCATATCCACTGGTTCAGGAAGAAACCCAGTAGCCAAACACCCAATAGTGACACCAGTTTGGGAGCTCAGTGATCCACAGCATGGGCTGAGAGGGAAGACAGATGGGGCTGATGGTTGAGCTGGGGATCACAGATAAAACTTCATATTAATTGATCCTTGATTGGTGCCTGACAGCTTATCAATGGGTACATATTAACTGAGTGTTATCAACAGACCAGATAATATCTCATTACACTCAGCTAGGCTCACATTAAGAAATGCTTGAGACTGAATGATCTTTGCCCACATGTTCTGATATATCCCAGCTACCCTTTTCTACCTTGATATGTTGTGTGTCTCCAGATTTTAATTTTACTTAAAGCCATTTATTTAGTATTCTGGAGTACAGAGTATTTCTCTTTTAGGCTCAGATTATACATCTTCTTACATACTGATGCTCTATAAATCATAAATGTTTACTGAAGTGACAAAAAGAAGTCCATGGTACAAATATGAATTTGCATACAATGCTTCAATGAACCTCAAGGATTAAAATATTTATTTTTGCAAATAATCCCATAATTTATACTATAAGCATACATTAAAGTGAGCTTGTCTGGCCAGGCCGCAACTACAGCCTATTACAAGCTTCTTCAGTGGTATCTATAAAAATGTTTTAGGATCACTTTGCTGAATTTATTTATAGATCACTTTGTTTCTTCCCTATATAATAGTTTTATATGGATTCATAATGACTTTGAATATTGTAGTTCCCCGCCCTGGTCTTCAATCAACAGGCCATGCTCTAATCTGAGTCAGTCATTTTAACTTAGCTGACTGTTGTCAGGTATGGTTATCTTTGGCCTTTTGGTATACCTGCAATAAGCTAAAGAGAAAAACGACAGGAAAAGATAGCAAGCTGTAAAAACATCTAAATTGGCATTGAAGAACCACAGTTAACTTCTATTTAAAGTATTTATCTTTCAAAGAACATTTCAAAATGTTGTAAACAGTAAAAAATGACAGCCTTTATTTAATACTTATTATATGCAATTGTGCAGCAGCCAGTAATTTTATTTCTGATGACCCCTGATCAAAATGTATTGCTGCAGTTGACATGAGTCATATTTGCTTGTAGATTTATCATCTGACCTGGGGGATAATATCCAGAATGAGCTATCATTGCCACACTTAGCAATGTAGGGGACTAAAATGTTAATAAAATAAAATTAAAATTGATCACTAAAATTTCAGTATAATTTATCACATACGTACACTAGTATAAGAAAATCACATTAAAATTGTACATTAATCAGATTTAAGCTAAAATTCTGCGTACTGTTTACACTGAATTAATATTTGAATATATCTCACAATTGTCTTCCTTCACACTATTACAGCTTAGGGTAAAGGGTTATTCAGAGTGTTCTGTCGAAGAAAGACATATCACAAACCGACATTATACTCCAAAACCCAGTCATGATACGAAAACACAGATTTCTCTTATTATTTCCGTTTTATCTGGACACGCGAAGGGGCAACAACAGAATAGCATACACAATGTCTGCTGCTGGCCCAGAGTACATAAAAATAACACATTTTATAACATTTCCACATACAGAAAATGGTATATTCCATTAATACCCTCTAGATAATTATACAGTCCACCAACACCCTTTTCTAAGCCAATAAATTAATATTTATATTAATAAGCCAATTAATAATGAGACACATTGCTAGGCTAAATCTTTGCGCATATCACCTTTATGTTTAGCACTTCTGCACAGACAAAAACTTGTTTTTTAGCCTTGTCTCTGGCCTTGCTATGCTCACACAGAACAATTTGTTTTGGGTTAGAAGTGTTATTGTCTCCAAGTAAAATTTTCGGAATTAGAGAAAGGCATAATTAATTGTTTCCGAGCTTACATTTAGCAATATAAAAAGTACTACAAAGGTAATAAATGCTATATATATATATATATATATATATATATATATATATACTAAATAATATATGGATATTTGTATTTCTCCAAAACAGTTCTGATTTTTTAGGACAAGTTTTGTGTATTAATGAGGCAGAGAAGGCTGTGTCAAGGAAAAATGGCAAAATAACACTATAGTGTCAGAACTATGTTTGTCGTATCTGCTAAAGGACAATACATTTTCAGATGATATCAACTACAAGAAGACAAGATTATTTGCATATCTTCTGCTTTTACTCTGTCTAATAAACTAGAATAGATATACAAACATATATACATATATTCATTAACGATAGATAGGTTTTATTATATATAAAGTTATTTGCTCTGCTTGTCAGTTGTTTCTGCTATATCTGCACTCACACTACACACAAACATATCACTGGCTCTGTCCTGCTCTGTGGCTGCCTTTATTAACCTAAAACATGCGGTATCATCCCCATGTTGTCAATCACTGTACTTTTCCAGTACAGACCCCATGGGCATAGTTATGTCACCGCACTTTCATATTGCCATTCAGTAACATACGGCACAACAACCTATAGTTATTGACTTCACCTTCATTAACTCTGTTATATTAGTATGCCCTCTGATAATATTAAAACTTTTGCAATTAAAGGATTATCTCTTCGTTTAATACACACCTAGCCTAATGAGATCACCTTTATTTAAAAATAATTATCCACCCCTCTCTCCTACCATAATAAATTAGGAGTCCCCTTAGTCCACCTCAGGCTGATGTTGATTGCAGTGGGTCTCTACCTTGCAGTGGGCCCATGTGATTTTCACCTGCTGCACCAAGAATAGCTCCACCACTGTTATGAAGGCATCGATGATATTATGGTGGAAGTTATGTGGTTATGTGTGAGAAGGGAGTTTACATTTCTGGAAAGCAAAACAAGCAGAGAGCAAAGCTACTTCTGGGCCTGCGATGGAGGAGATGGTTGGTATCAATCTTAATCAGATCCAGTTATCTAACTACGCTTCCTGACCTTTCCCTGTTCTAAACTTTTGATTTTGTCTATGAAAGTCCTTATGTTCTTGGCTTACAAAGCTGCTAATTTTGCTAGTGTTTTAAAAACTTTACAAACAAGTGGCCTTTTTTGATTTACAGTGATTTTGTGATCCTAAACTAAGCATTGCTCCTTGCACATTCCAGCATTGGCCTACTAATTACTTCTACTATCCAGTACTGAACCACCTCATGATACTGTCCTGTTCCCCTGCTGTTCATCTATTTCTGTACTCATTCTAATTCCTTCTTTGCTTTTCCAATATTCCCAATCATGTATCACCTGTAGGTGCCTCATTCCTTCAATATATCTCTGATGGCACTGTCACTATAACCCTTCCCCAACTTTGTGTCACATGATGCTATTTCAGTAATACTGTTACACACCATACCAAGCTCCCTATGTCATAGAAACATAGTAATGTATGTGTGACAGCAGATAACAATCAAAATAGGCTCATCTAGTCTGTCTATTCTATATACCTGAGCTTTGGCTTAATTAAGCCTTAGGATTGCTTTGTGCTTATCCCAGACATGCCTAATTCACTAAATCAGTTCAACAAGAAGGTTGTTCCACTTATCTAATACACTTACTGTAAAATAGGACTTTACAGGACTCTCACATTACCTCCAAATCGGCTATCTTGCAACTTCAATTCATGACCCCTTGTTCTTAAATTTCTCTTTTTCTTAAATCCCATTCTCTAAGCTATACATATTTAGGTTATCAGGTCCTTTAAATACACCACATTCTCCAAGTCAACACCCATCTGCCTTACCAAACATTCATGTCACTACACTATTAATGTTTTTGTAAAGCCTCATACCAGTGCCTTAGCTGCTTATCCATTAACAAAATGACACCACACAACCTGTAAATGATGACTGACCTGCGTCTGCTCTTAGAAGTGTGTTCCTTTAGCACCTTGTCTTATCTGCTACATTTTGCATCTCACTGCTTATAATAATAATGAAAATAATAATAATAATATCCAATTATACATATTTTTCTTCTCCTGTCACTAACTCAGTGATTCTCCACCACTACAATGGTAGCAGTGCCTGTGACTGTGTAAATGCACCCATCCCTGTAACACATCCAATCTGCTCCATGCGAAACTCTACCAATCCAACACAAAGACCCCTGATTACCTCAAGTCTCTCACTGCTTCAAGTACCTAGTACTTGAACACCAGTTAAGCTATACGAACAAACAGCTAAAGTACTATCCCAGTGCAGCTGCTAGTGGGCAATCCTATACTAACTGCCCTACACTTTCTAATGGGTCAACACTGAGACACCAGTCCTCAGTACTCACCTTATACTCTGCTATCTGGCTTTATGTTGCAGCACCTCTTAGAATTACATAGTGATGCTTGCTCTGTGTTCTCCCCAGATAACCTGCACATACTTACTGTACACCTCATTCATGTTTTCCAAGACCTATCTATAACTATTCATGTGTATGCTTAAGCACCAAATCACAACAATGTAGTCACATATAATTCTCTATTACTGCTGCACAGCATATTATACATGCAGTCATGTTAATTTTGTTTCTATTGTATTCTTGACACAGTCCCATTATTTAGCTGTCTATCCAATCCCCTAATATGTAATAACTGATCTATTATGCAGTCTCTTCTATTCCAGGGCAGACCCATCAACTAGCAACTATGTTACTACAGTTTCCTCGTTTCATCACTCTTTAGTATTCCAGTACTGACCAATCACACAGTTGATACTGTACATGATCTCCTCCTGCTCCTCCTCTTTACCCACTATCACTCACTACTATTCAGGTACATACTGTTCATACTGCTGTCTCTGCACCTCAGTGCTATCACCTGTATTCTGTATTACCCTGCAGTGTACTGACACATTATGTATACCACCTGTTCCAGTACTTAATCATATAATGACTTACTTATATAACTACTACTACCCTTTCTCAGTTCTGCATCTTCTCTACTATTCTAGTAATCTTAAGTCATCATAGCCACTCAGCTACACCCTACATATGTCTGTTTTTATCCAGTACTGTCTATGCACCTCAGTTCCATATTTAAACCTCTCAATTTACCACTACTAAACCCATATATATCTTTACACTTGAACTCTTTTGTAAATGCTTTTGGTTTTCCAGTGTTGATCACCCATGTCCTCCATCGCCCTCTACTATTCTATTGTATACTATACTGACCCATCCTGTACATTTTCTGATCAGCTCTATACAGGACCATGTCCACTATTTTAGTACTGACCATTCATACAGCTTACCTTGTATCTCAGTTCTAAATTGCATTACCCAATACTATACAAGTACCTCCCCTGCTAATGTAACTATGTGCTGTTCCAGTACTAATAACCTCTGACTGTTCTGTTACTGAGTCATCTTAATGCATCTCCTCTACCTAAATTGCATTCTGTATAACCCCCTGCTGTCCCAGTACTGACCATATTATAGTTTCCCCTGTATCCCTGCTTTGTGCTGCTTCACTCTATGCTATTCCTATACACACTCACTGTACCTTAGTTCCATTGTGTATCCTCCTTCTATAACAGTACTGTCCACCAGCTGAACCCTCTACTATTCCAGTACTAGCCCATTCTACAGCTGACCTGTTCTGCAGCTCTACCTTATATCTCCTGATGCTTCTCCAATACTGGCCTACCATGTTTCTGCCCCAAACTTCATTTTATTCTATATTCCCCTACAATTGCAGCATGGTCCTTCCTATATCTATATCCTCAGCTCTATTTTTCATTGTTCCCTGCTGTTCCAGTACTGACCTATACTATAGCTGACCCTCTCATTTAGCTCTATCCCACAAATTCTGTAATGATTCATCACACAGCCTTCTCTGTAATCTATGTGCTCCTCTGCCATTCCTTTACCAATCCATCATAAATCTGCTCCTGCATCCTAGTTATATCCCCAGGTACAATATTAATTGCTTGCCGCAACATCTCCTATTCCAATACTAATCCATCACACAGCTGCCCCTGCACTGCTACTCTGTCTTTTGTTACTCCCTGGGAATCCAGTACAAATTGTACTGTCAGTTCTATGTTCTGCTCACAATCCTCTACTATTCTAGTGATAGTCATTTTATCAGTTGCCCTTGTACCTTAGTTCCCTCCTGTAGCCTCTCCTATTCCATTACAGACCTTTCATACAGCCTCTCTGTAGCTCAGTTTTATCCTCAATTATTCCCTGCTGTTTCAATACTGATCAATCTTACTGCTCAGTTACATTCCAGTGCTAACCATACTATAGATGCTCCTATGCAAAGCTCTATGCTGTACTGACCTCTTTTTTTAACTGCACAGGAACTTTATTCCATCCCCTTGCTACCCCAGTGCTAAGCCCATCACACAGTTGCTCCTGCAATTCAGCTCTATCATGTATCACCTACTGCTATTCCAATACTGTCCATACAAACAACTGCTTCCACAGGTTATCAGCCTTATTAAATTGTCATTTGTCCAATTGAATAGGGCTCTATATAAGCACAGAGCATATTTTGTTTACAGATTTTTTTCTATCCAAAAGCAAGGTCTTTACTAACTAAAAACTTCTGTAAAGAAAATATGCTCTGTGCTTATATAGAGCCCTATTCAATTGGCCAAATCACAATTTAATAAGGCTGTGTTTTTGCTTCTGCTATTCTAGTACTGACCCATCACATGTTCCAATACTAACCCAGCATATATTTTTCCCAGTACAGGACAGGGACAACTGTAAAATGATCAGCACTGGACTTGTGGAGGATGATGCAGGCTACAGCTTATATGTCAGAAAAGTAATTAGCTAAGTTCCACTCTGAAACCTACTTATTGACCGGTATTGAACACACAGCTCTTACTGTCCCTCAATACTAGCCAGCATCACCCCCTAGTATTGCAGTATTGACCATCACACAGCTGTGCCTATTCCTCAATTATATCCTCCATCCCTTTGCTTGTACAGATATTCCATTTCTGACCCATTGCTTGGTTTCACCATTCACCACCCCTCCTATTTCAGTACAGACTATTCTGATCCTGACATCTTATACTGCTGCTATTCCAGTGATATACCTATCTCTGTACTTTAGTTTTGACCTGTGCCTCTACCTGTTATTGCATTATTGACCTATCATTTTCCTATATGAGTACTTAGCCCTATCATGTAAGATCCTACAACTGACCAAACATATATCAACTATGCTCTATCCCACTCACTCTCTGCAATTTCTGAAATGGTCCATCCTCTATCAATCCTTGCAGCTTATCTCCATCAGGCATTCCACACTATTCCAGTATTGGCCAATGTAACTGCTGCTTCTCCACCACAGTAACATCTTGTTTTTTTCTGCTCTAGCAGTACTGACCCATCAGACAGCAACCACACACCAGTACTGTTTCCAAGCTGTTCCTTTCAATATGTTAAATATCCCCCTGCTATACCATTGCTGTATATTCAGATGCTACATTCATCTAAAACTTTTAATTACTTTTATTTCAGGATATATAAATCTTGTCACAGTTCCTTAAATCTCCATTGACCTACAGTGCCCAAGTTCTCTACAAATTCCTGATTAAATACATTATTAGGAGCATCAATTCCTCCATTTTTGTCACATTTAATAAATATCAAACTAAGAGGACACATAACACAAAATCCATTGGAAGATGATGTGTGTGGATAAGAAAAGCTGTGGGTGTTGGTGGAGAATTATCTCTAAATTTGATAGGTTATGTGTGATGATAGGTCAGAGAATGTATGAAGTTTAACAGACAAACCAAAAACATATTCATTAAGAAGGGTGATCTAGCAATGATTGCAAACATAATTATTAACTTCAATTGTGCTAAATAAATAAAAACAATAATTATGCAGTGTAGATGTTTTCTAGCTCAAAGTCAAATATATTAAAGAGATGTAAAGTACACATAATTGCAATTGGTTGTAAATAAAAAAATAATTTTGAAGTAGTCTAAAATTTTTATAGTTATGTATGTATAAGTTACGGTACATTGTCAGTTTTCTGAGATAGCATTCCTCTAAAAAATTGCATGTAGTATACAAGTTGTTTGGTTAATATTACCCATAAATAGCCAACTCAATATCACTCCAGAATCACTATCCCTGATTAAATATTTTTTTGTCCTACCATCTACATCAACTAATATCTCTGCACCCTTGATCTCATACTACTTTGTGGTGGCACTAAACCAACAACCACAACACATCACCACAACTCCTCAGATCACCTTTTTTCCATCCCTCTCTCATTAAAATTTGGCAACAGCTGTATATATATTTAACAATTACATCTAATTGTTTCAGTAATTACATTTTCAGTGACTTTTACCATGTCTTTAACTGGACATGTTCTGCTTCTTTATTACCTCCACTGCTAATCTTAATATATATCAGAGGGTTGGTCTATTAGTTCATTTATATATGAAATAACTATAACTTCTATATATTAATTTTAAGGGATTTTCTTTTGCAATTTGTAATTATAACAAACTGGAGTTGAGTTTATTGTTATATATACTTTTTATTTTTGCAATAACTGGGACTTTGTTGTGTCAATTTATGTTCAACATTGACAATAATCCTCTATATAAGTTGTAGTAAATGTGCTGTGTAGTTACTGCAATGGGAATGGTATAATCTGATAATGCTTGGTTTCCTAGAAATGAAATCAATTAATACATTGATACTGAGTCTATATATTAGTTAAGTTATCGGGTGGTAGAATAGTCTTGGTTTACATTGTGGAGAAAATGCTATTAAAATAGATATCAATGTATTTATTGTAAAATACTTACCAAGAATGGATATTTCTCAAGCACACTCTTCAGAGTCTTAAGTCCTTCTTCCCCGATGTCTCTGAAGTAATTTTGTAAAAGTGTCCCTATGAAATGTGTGTCTCTCAGCACAATGAATACAAAATGAACCCTCATTCTCACGGACCAGAAACAATAAGGCTTCCTGTCTTGTTTATTTCACACGTTGCAGTTACATACCCTGTTTACTGTTCCTGAAAGAAGGGCCCTAGAGAATTGAATGGTCATTTTTTGAAAGTAATTAGTCATATGTACATATCTAAGAGTAAAGCAAAAGTTTATATACCAAGCTAAATATAAACATTTACTAGGAATAAAAGTATATTCCCAGAGGGACAAACACTGTTTAGTAACTGTTTAGTAAATTCACATTTTTTATATTAATTCCCACAAAATTGGGAAAAGCTGTTGAACCTTGTGTAAAATATCATTTTTGGGACATTTTGAAATTGTTTAATATAGGTGTATGAAATGTCTGCAACCCATGACATTTGTTTCCTCATTGTGTATTATTGTTGTCCATTTTCACTCTCATAATGCATAGTATGTTGAATCGTGGTCCATCTACCATTTCCATCAACCCATGTCCATGCACCCTTGCTCTCATACTATGTTGTATCTGCAATGAACCAGCAATCAAAACAGCCCTTCTTTCTGTTCCAGTCTCTAGAATCAGTCTTTGCAACCTGAATCCATATATCCATCACATCTTCCTAACTTCTCTTAGTCTCTGATGTCCTCACCCTTAATCTCTGACTTCTTCACTCCTGATCTTGCAGTTATCATCAGTATTGCTTTCTTCTCTTGATTACCTTACATTCATTAATCCCATTATACAAGCTTCCCCTACCATGATTGACTCCCAGCCTAAAAGAACAAATATGAACCCTACATTAAGTAGAACTAATATACAAGTCCTTCAATCCCGGCCTTCATGCCTGGTTCTACCACTTCCTCTTTTTTACTTTCTTCAAAACAGACTTGTGAGTCTTTCATCAACTCCATAAACCCTGGCCTCCAACAGAGATTCTATGCACAAAATAACCTACTCAATCCACCCAATGTCCCAAAACTTTTGTGCCTATCAATGCTTATAAACCAGTACACTTGCTCATCCGTTTCCGTTCTAGTAGCTATTAATCTATATTTCCTTTTCTCCAGGTTGCTGAAATCCCTCTTCCATACTCACTTAATTGACTTATTAACTGTAATTCACTCCAGTTCATTTAACTATCTCTTTGTTGATGTCTGCTAAAATATTTTTTGCCTCTCAACTTCATATTCTCATTCTCATTCATATTCTCATTCTTCCTATAGACTCACAATCATTCAGTCGTGGAGGGCAGTTCGCTTTTTATTAACCCTTCTTACATGGAAAATCTATAATCTTTCCGCTTCAAAATCCTTTTATCTCCACTACTTTGTATACAGACTTCTGCAATACATTGGTTTAGTGTCCCCTCTGAACTCTTAACCTCTCTTATTAATCATATATTCTTGGTCACTTGCATTTGCCAATTTTATCAGACCCTTGTTCTGAATTTCTGCAACAAAACTCCCGATTCACTCCTGATTTACCTGTCTGGAATATTGCAGTTCACTCCTCACTGGAGATCTAGCACATGCACTTACTCTATTCCAATAAATCCAAAATGAGTTTGTAAGGATCAAACGTAACTTGAATGGTTTCGGATGTTCTACTGATGCCTTTTTAAAATTTTAACCTTTTGAAATCCCTACATGATTTTGCTCTTCTGTACACTGGCTCACTAATCCTGTAAGTCTGTGAGTTCTCATTCTTATGTGCTTTAGGGAAAACACTGTGTACATGTGATTTTAAGCTCAAAGACAAGGCCCTCCATTCTTTTCTTCTTTTTTTTAAATTAATTTTCTTAATATTGTTTTGACTTGAACTTACACCTGTACAGCGCTACGGAATATGTTGGCACATTACAAATAAAGGAAATGATAATAATCCTCCCTATATACCACACTACTTTTTACTCTCCAAATCGTCTATATATAGTTCCTTACCTACCTTAATCCAATTTCTATTGTCAGTACCTCCCTGCACCTTTTCACTGGCATAAAATCCCAAGTGACATTATACAGACTCCAAGTTGACACATTTTGGTTTGATTCATTTTTTTTTACACTTTTTAAAGATGGAGTTGTTGTTTCTGGCTGATGTTTTTTTTAACTTCATTATTGCTACTGTAGCATATGTCTCCTTTTTTCTGTTATTTTTTTTACATTCCATTTTATAGGAAAGAAAAGAAACAGTGTAAAGAAGTATAATTGGAATTGTACAAAACTTTATTTATTGGCTTACAGTTATTCAGTTTAGTTCAACTTATTTGTTTTCGAATACATGGTGTACTTATACATTTACATATACATTTTGAAACATATTTAAGATTTTACTGCAAGGGATAGAAATATAACAAATGTTCCTTGTGTGTTTCCATACCGATTTAAGCATCTCACAGTGATGTTTTTTATCACACAGGATGCTGTCTTTTCTGGTCTGTGCTCCATATCCTATGAGAGACAGGATGTTGGCTACATCCTTCTTAACACAAGTGGGAAATCCAAACAGAAGATGACTCTTGGATCATGGATCAGGGTTTAGAGTTATTCTTCCAACATGATCATCATTTAACCTGAAAATACAGCAGTCTATTAGCAGAGTTTTTTATGCGGGAAAAGCAAGATCAACATGCTTATTAAAAGAAGTAATAACCACAATACAACTTCCACGTGAAGAGCCATACTGAGAGACTGCAAGGCAATTAGTATTCCCTACCAGCAGATACAATCCATTTTACTTGTCTACTTGCTGCATTAATTAGGGTTAATTTTACCATCTGACTGATGAGGATATTTAGTCCTACAATATCTACCCAGCACTTTTAGCACAGCTACATGGAAGTTCTATATAAGGATTTGGTCTAGCTGTGTGGTGTGGTCCAACAACCCATGGAGAGCGGGGTATAATCTATGATTTATAGCGATACAGTGGGGGGGGGGGGGGGGGGGGGGCGAGTATTTGATCCCCTGCTAATTTTGAACGTTTGTCCACTGACAAAGAAATGATCAGTCTATAATTTTAATGGTAGGTGTATTTTAACAGTGAGAGACAAAATAACAAAAACAACTAACAAGCAAAATACATGTCAAAAAAGTTATGAATTGATTTGCAGGTCAATGAGGGAAATAAGTATTTGACTCCTTTGACTTAGTACTTGGTGGCAAAACCCTTGTTGGCAATCACAGAGGTCAGATGTTTCTTGTAGTTGGCCACCAGGTTTGCACACATCTCAGGAGGGATTTTGTCCCACTCCTCTTTGTAGATCCTCTCCAAGTCATTAAGGTTTCAAGGCTGATGCTTGGCAACTCGAACCTTCAGCTCCCTGCACAGATTTTCTATGGGATTAAGGTCTGGAGACTAGCTAGGTCACTCCAGGACCTTAATGAGCTTCTTCTTGAGCCACTCCCTTGTTGCCTTGGCTGTGTGTTTTGGGTCATTGTCCTGCTGGAATACCCATCCACGACCCATTTTCAATGCCTTGGCTGAGGAAAGGAGATTCTCACCCAAGATCTTGACGGTACATGGCCCTGTCCATCATCCTTTTTATGCGGTGCAGTTGTCCTGTCCCCTTAGCAGAAAAACACCCCCAAAGCATAATGTTTCCACCTCCATGTTTGAAGGTGAGGATGGTGTTCTTGGAGTTATAGGCAGCATTCCTCCTCCTCCAAACACGGCGAGTTGAGTTGATGCCAAAGAGCTCGATTTTGGTCTCATCTGACCACAACACTTTCACCCAGTTCTCCTCTGAATTATTCAGATGTTCATTGGCAAGCTTCAGACGTGCCTGTACGTGTGCTTTCTTGAGCAGGGGGACCTTGTGGGATTTCAGTCATACATGGCGTATTACTGCCTTGAGATCATTAACAAATATCCTCCCGTGTAGTTCTGGGCTGATTCCTCATCATTCTCATGATCATTGAAACTCCACAAGATGAGATCTTGCATGGAGCATCAGACCGAGGGACACTGACAGTTATTTTGTGTTTCTTCCATTTGCGAATAATCGCACCAACTGTAGTCACCTTCTCACCAAGCTGCTTGGCGATGGTCTTGTTGCCCATTCCAGCCTTGTGTAGGTTTACAATATTGTCCCTGGCATCCTTGGACAGCTCTTTTGTCTTGGCCATGATGAATAGTTTGGAATCTGATGGATTGCTTCTGTGGACAGGTGTCTTTTATACAGGTAACAAGCTGAGATTAGGAGCACTCCCTTTAAGAGAGTGCTTCTAGTCTCTGTTCATTACCTGTATAAAAGACACCTGGCAGCCAGAAATCTTGCTGATTTATAGGGGATCAAATACTTTTTCCCCTTGCTGACCTGCAAATCAATTTATAACTTTTTTGACATGCGTTTTTCTTACTTTTTTTTGTTATTCTGTCTCTAACTGGTAAAATACACCTACCATTAAAATTATAGACTGATAATTTCTTTATCAGTGGACAAACGTTAAAAATCAGCAGGGTATCAAATATTCCCCCCCCCCCCACCACTGTATTTGCTTCTGCATCTATTCCCTCTTCATCTGACTGAAAGTCCTTTACAATCTCACAGCTGCAGCAGTACCTAGCTTTTTTTCCAGACAAAATGCAAGAGGACACACTTTCATCTACAGTATGCATAGCCCCATAGAAAGAGAATTGGGTAAGCTAACTGGCCCAACTGCATCCTTGGTTGACTTCCTAGTAACAAAATTCTCTACCTGCCACTTAATCTAAAACCAATGCACCCTAAATCTATAATGTTTATGTCTGGTATGACATTATTTACCCTGGGACTAAACTCAAGCAAGGAATATTCTTAAGAATACATGCCTAGTCATTCTTAATAGACTGTTTTGAGGATTCTGACCCTGCAGTGTTCTAGACATAAGCTCTATGATTGCTGTCATGCTCTCTGGACAGAGATATTTATCACTTTACTTCTTGTTAGTCTTTAACCCTTTTTAACTATATAGTCTTCATGATTTAAAGACCATAACAAAGTCTATCTATCTATCTATCTATCTATCTATCTATCTATCTGTCTATATATCCAGAGTACACCTAAACGCCACTAAAGGGCTATATACATGTCTCAGAGGATACAATTGTTATCGGCATGTACTATTTTAGACTTACTGACCTAGGGCCATAATCTATTAGCTACTTATAGATGCTTTAAACTCATAAATTTGGCTTCAGTGTTTTTTTTATAAATGTTAATATGCATTCTTATGACTTCATTAATGCCAATAAGTAATATTTGTAGAATATATTGTAATATTAAGAGTGATTTTAAGTGTGTATAAATTTACGAATTGGGCAATAGTTATAGGGCCCCTATTTAGGGAATCACTGCCTTATTATGTTGATAAGTTAAAATGTTAACATATTCATATTGGTTTTAAAACTCTAGAAATAAGACAATCTGTCGATGCTGTTTTAGAACCTCTTGAAGAATACATACTATTTTTGTTCTAAATTATTGCTACTTCTAATCTAACATGCCATTGCATGTTCTACTGCTATATTATTTTAATATATATTCCGAGACCCTGGAACTATATATATATATATATATATATATATATATATATATATATATACACACTAGGATCTTGCCCGTCAAAAATGATGGGAATAAAATTGTGAGGCTGGCAATGCTGTTTGCCACACAATGTGAGGCTTTTGCTCCTCTGAGTACCTTTGGCGCTCATTGCGAGCCTCTCCCTGTGTACTTCCACTTTCCTGCTTTGCACTTATCACCTTTGGCGCTCATCGCAAGCCACATGCGGAGCACCTTTGGCGCTCATTGCTGGGCCCACAATGAGCGCCTTTGGCTCATGGCAAGCCTTGCGATGAGTGCTGAAGGCGCTCATTGCAAGCCTTTCCACCCACCTACTGTACGTAAATAAGAGAGAGAAAGAGAAAGAAAGTGTATAGTACAGCGGTTTGTATCTAATTTTTAGATAATCGTGACCTGAACAGACCTCTCAGGTTTACCTTAAACAGTGTTACTGTTGCTGTGTAGAAAAGGCTCAGGATAAACAGGACCATGAAAGTTAAAGCTGTGTGCCAAACAGTTTCTTGGTCTTCAACGCATTCTTCAGTGAGTAACTTTAAAACTGCAAGAGAGAAGGCACTAGTTGGAAAATCTTTTATGAACAAAGATTTACATGTAATCTAAACGAAAGGCTGTATATCATGTGATCTTGTATTAATATTTTAGTTTTCTGTGGTAAAATGTGTTTAAAATAAATGATTGCTTGGTGATTCTTCAATCATGCTTTGAATCAACGGTGCAAGTCTCTGTAGAACTCCTGTTTCAATTTTAATGTTGTAAATGTCTCATAACTCGCAAGATATACTACTATAGTGTTTCCTAGATAGCAGGAGTTGCGTAAAGGACCCATCCAGCATAACTTTTGATTAATAGCTACAGTCAATCTGTGTTTTGCCAGACATTAGTCAGTTCATTAGGAATCATTGACTTAAAAGAAGAGTGTCAATAAAAGTCCAATACAAAACAGTTTTATTTCTTGCTCCCATGGCAGAATTCTCTTTAATTTGTATTCACTAATAGGTTTGAAGAGCTTCTGAGCTTCCATCAAGAATCACTAAAAATTATTATACTGGGTCACGCAGTTTGACTTTTTAATTTATATAAGGATTTATACTGGGTCCACCAGTCTGACTATTTAATAATATTAGTGGAATTATTCAATAACATGGGCTACTATTTGGTAATCACAAATGCTTAGGGTGCCATTTAGCAACTCCATTAAAATATTAAAATATACAATATAAAGAACCAGAATGCTTATCTGCACAGATTTAGGCATGCTCCACATTTACTAAGAAAAACTCCTTTCCCGAAATGTTTCATTCGCTATAGTATCTGCTTTAAATGTTCATTTTACACTAAATTCTGTAGTGTTTGTTCTTGTATGCAGAGAGGTGAGAAAATATGTTTTTGTCACCTCATTCCCCAGATGGGTTACCATTGTGAGGTGAATCACCTTAATTGATAGTTTTTCAAAAATAATGCTTACATATTAGATGTGGGTTGCTGTATTGCCCTTGATACTCAATAAACACACATTTTCATATATTTCCATACAATGGTTGGAAGTGCATGGTGTTTCTGATAATGAATGACATTTCATGTATTTATTGTAGTGACTGCACCCAAAGAAATTATCTGTTTTACATATTTTTAATTTTTTACTATATGACTATTGCTTCTTGATGGAAGCTGTTTTAATTTATTTAATATAATAGTATGTTATCCTAGTCTTATATTCCCTTATGCATGTAACATGGAAGGGTGTAGGAGATGTAAAAAAATCTGGGTGGGTGGATACTTCTCAAAGACCACACAACTGCTTCTCTAAACATAAAATATGGGGAACATTTGCCCCTCTCAACTCCCCCGCCCCCCCAGTTCCTACACCCATGGTAACATGAATGTTTCCTCTAAGGCCAAGTTGTGTATGGCTCATTTTGGATTCATGGGGATATTATGTATGTTTTTGTGCAATCTTACAATGTATGAATAGCTTATTCTTTTTGGCGGGCGACTTCTGCATTTCTTCAGGATTGGGAGTAGAGGGAATCTAATGAGTTATATTGGTGCTAATTAAAGGGAATTTGTATAACTCTAAATGGAGACTGCTATTTTTTTTCATCAATGCATTACTAAGAGGGGAATACACAACTAGGTATGTTGTAAAGTCTCTTACTTTGAGAGGCTCTAATATTATCTTATATTAAATAGTAGAAGAAGATCCAATTTTGATACACTGTTTGCATGAACAAAGTGTTCAGACTTGTCACTGCTAAAGTAATATGACTTAGCTTATTCTATCTTGCATGAAATAATTTAACTGTCTTCCATGGCCAATTACACAAAATAACTTCCTTGGGAGAGGTCTTTGTTTCCTCCAGGATAAGCACCATTTATAAACCCATAAAATTATGCTAAATAACAAATTATACCGTACCCTCTTACTGTATGTGTCTGTTGTATGTAATACCTCAGCAGGGCCTTAATGACTCTGTGTTACTAGTAATGTTGCTGTAAGGTAGCAAGAAAATGTGTAACGATAATAACAACAGATTCAGCAAATATGGAACCAGTTGATAAATGACTGTGTTTCTGGACACACTATGCACAGTGGAACAAAAGCATGAAGATTTGGACAATACATTTTATTTTTGCTTACTGATATGTAAGGCAAGCTATGACAAGTCAAAATAGGCTTTATGATTCTGGATTAACTACAAGTACTGCCAGTTTCAGACATGGCAAGACAGACATTGATATTTGTGGCTTTACCAGCTGACTTATCAATACTTTGTTGCTTAAGGTAGAATGGAAGAGCCTCGTGTCCGACAATGCATGTGTAAACAGATCCTTTATTCCAGTCAGCTGCTGGGACATTCAGTACGCTGATGGTGAAGTAGGTTTCCTCTCCTTCCTTCTTCGTAGGACTTATATTGACATACTTGTCTTGGCTGATCTCATCTCCTCCTTGCTGCCATTTAATGAATATGTTATTGGGACGGAAACCTTTCACTAAGGCGGTTATTGAAATCGTCTCTTGCAATGAAAGCTCCTCTGGAGAAGGTGGGAGCAGGTACAATGCTGGAGCTTTGGGGACCCCCTCTAAAAATACAAGGCACATTATATAATTAGTATGAGTTCCATTTAGATGTGTGTTGCACAAGAACACTTTGCAGATGTGATGGCGAAGGATCTGGTTTATTAACCTTTTATATTTATAGAGGTTTGCTAGTGAGGTGACTTTTCTGGCAATGTCCATAAACTTTAATAACCACCCCACATCCATTAGCATCAACAACCCCATAACATAGGACACTGACTATGGGAATGAGTGTCTGTGCATTCATTTGTTGAATTAATGACCTATACTAGAACAGTTTGCTAGTGATATGAAAGTGATATTTTCTTGCAATCCATTTGCATCAATTAAAGGTGGATACCCCTGAACTCCCCTTCTGGATTGCTATCTTTTCATGTTGAAAGGGCTTGTGTATTTAAATGAAGCTGTGAGCTACACCATGTAGAGTCACCCAAGATGGGTAGGTCATTGCGGAGAGGTCAGACAAATTGTGGTCCACCAGAGAAGGAACTGGCAACCCACTCCAGTATCTTTGTCATGAAAACCATATGGATAAGCACAAAAAGAAACAAAGAAACATAGATGGATGTGCCTGGCATGCTGCATCCATATGGTCACTGATTGTTGTACATGACTGAAGGACAGAACAAAAACAACAACAAAAAAATACCACAAGACTACTTTCTATAACATGACAAGAACACTAGTCATACCATTTTGCTTAAAGATGCTTTTCTTGATAGGTGAAGGCAAGTCTTGGTTTTTGACAGTACAAGTAAACTTCTCTTGGTTCTCCCATTCCTCCGCACAGACCGTAAGGACACTTAAAGCACTAAAGGTACCATTGTCATGGAGAATAGGATTTTCATTGACAACATCCAGTTTTCCACCTTTCTCTCGTGTCCAGGAGACCTCAAAGTTTTCAATGGTCCTCATGCCACTTACAAGGCAGTAGATCTTTGCTATCCGAGTAATATACAGATCTTCAAAACTGGGTGGTGTCAAATACACCTCAATATTATCAAGACATGGCTCTGTAAGGAGATATTATATGTCAGTTACGCAGTTAAGGTGATTTATAAATCTCCTTTTTCAGAGAATAAATTTGTTTTGTTTAATATTGTTTTGCCTACTAACTTACATCAAAAGATATGAGTCCTTATTGCCTCATCTAACCACAAGCAATGTAACAATGACATTTCTTAAGTAGAATCACAGTTATTTTGTCCATTGTAACCTTTATAACATAATACATTCATGGATATGTGCAGTGACATATTACTTTATCACAATAGTGTTTATAAGGTTCCTGGAAAATATCCCGTCACTAATGAAATGTTTTCAGGTTGGGATCTTCACCCTAACTATACTTTTAACCCCTTGTTAAAATAATTTAAGGTATCGGTTAAGTTCATGAGCTTATCAGTAGCATTTTCCTTTCACAAGATAAAATAACATTTCCAGATTCCCTACACTACTCTTTAGCAACTAACTTAGGGTAAACACTTTGTCAACATCAACTGTGCTTGAGCAAATTTTGTGTATGCTTCGTTTAACACAATCTATACATGGGTTGAGGCTACTACTGTATGTCTGCAGTACCATATTGCAAAATTCTATATCCCTTTGATTCAAGTGAATGGAGGAACAAATAACTGAGATATCAATGCAGAAAGAAAAGAGAGTGCTATTTAACTACCTACTGGTGATTTTACATAACCTTCCTATTAAAATGCACTCATGCATCAAAATATCTTGGGTAAAATAAAAATACAAGTGCCCTTGATGCTTGCTAGCAGCTAAGTCCTACTACACCTAAAACTTAACTATGCATATGACTGTCAATCAGCCAGTCAACTGAGTATTATTACTCCCTTATAGATTGTAATAAATAATTTAATTTTTTTCAGCTACAGTGAACAAGGCATTGGCTGTAAAGTGTATAGCATTTAGTATCTGCTTGCACTTATGTTATTTTTTAGTGTTGCCAATAATTTATTTTATATTTTATCAGGGCTGTTGCAATTCCCTGCTCATGTGGACATATGTGAATGTATTTGCTGTTATTGTTTATTGTTTAAAATATATAGTTAATGTGCTTAATACAGTAAAATGGACCCACAGGCCTTGATCATCTACCATAAGGGCCCAGACCCCAGACCGTTACTGTATCAAGGCCTTACAAGCTCTAGTTGGGGTTAATTATGAGTAAGAATTGAGTTTTGGGTTAAAATTATAACAACGGAATAATGACAATATTTGTCCTAAGGGTGAACAGAGAGTCCTTCTAATAGCCCACCGTCATATACAATTCATTCCCAGTTCTTAGGCTGGGATTGGTGCCGTCTGGGACCGAACTTGTGATCACAGTAAATGGTGGTTCCATGGACTTCAATGGGGAACTTGTGAGCATGAATTAAGATATCAAGTATAATTAATAAGACTGTCAGCATAGCAATTGAAACAATTTTCAACAAACAATGGTTAAGTGGTGTCAAGTGTTTGTAATTGATACCACTTTAATCCTTTCTTTAGTGGTCTAACACCAACTGAGACATACTTGACCTAATTCATTGTTCCAATGAGTTCTAATGAGTGCTTTATGTCTAAAAGTATGTGAAAGCCCTAGTCGCTCCCCAAAAGTGTGTACCCCTGGTGCACTCCCTTGACTACTAGCCTGGTCCCCTCTGACCCTTGAACAAGTTTATGTCCAAGGGGGAGATGGTGCAAGATCGTCTACCCCCAATATCTGACTACCAGGCAGCCCACCGAGGAATACCACAAGCTTAGTACTTTTACCCAGTTCCGTCCACTAGGTGTCCCGCATAAGGGAAGCCCTGACTCTGGTTATTGGAACTTAGTAAACAGGTAACCCCAAGTCTTCACACAAGCTTAGTTGGCAATCTGGCCACTCAGACCTTCTGTCTCGGACCATCTGTTGGCTAAGTACTCCCTACAGGGCTTTAGAGGTAAACAAGAATAGCCAGGTTAATAAACTTTATCAGACTTCCAGTCACCTATGCCAGGGATTAGTTTATAGTCCAAACGTCATCACTGTAACTTGACTCTGTGTGGGAAGATTAAACAAACTATTGTGATTAATCAATTAATTGTTTGCCCAAGAAAGGGGCTCAGAATGACCAGTATGGTTCACATACTACTTAAATATGTGTTGCATGACAATGTTATGCAATGTTTGGAATACACATAACCAAGGTGGGTCTTTCATTTATTATTTATGCACCTTATACTGGCTCCTGCAACTTGTCCTGTAACTTCTATACAAGTTACTTGTCCTGGTCTGTGGTAGAATTGGTTGAATTTGTCCTAGCTCTGGTTGACTATCTTGTTAGCAGGGATACAAACAAACCTCCAGCCTGCAAGTATAATTGGTCTAGTGACCCTTTCAAGCACAACCAAGTAGCGGGTTGTGACAAGGGCTAATTTGATTGGGCCATTACGGTAGTAATTAGAAAACTACAATTTAAGCTAACAATATATAATGCCTCTTCCATTTCACAGATTTGCAGACCAAGATCTTTTACCTGCACACTTGCTGATGTTGGCTGTGGTGATGGTGTTGGAAGAAGGATGTGTAACAATACATGAATACTTCATATCTCTGTTCCATTGTCCTTTCAGAATAGTGAGTCGGCTGTTGGCGCTGAATTTACCTTCCTTTGTCTTAAGAGAGGAGGGTTGATAGGCCTCAGCACTTACATCTTCTTTTCCATTAACTAGCCACCTGACATTGATTTCTCCTGGATAGTAGTCAGAGATAAGGCACACTAGGTCCAGTGTGGCATTAACCTCCTTGATGTCTTCAACTTCCAAAACTGCAGAAGCACTGGCACAGGGTGACTCCAGAAACACCTGTACTGCTGGCTGGATGCAGGGCAATACTAAACAGAGAATTTTCATTGAGATGTGAAGCAAGAGAAAGGCGTGAAATAATTATGTGGTAACTCTGCTACTGTCACTAATTGATTATTTAACATTCTTATCACTTGCCTAAACTAATAAAACTCAGTATTATGACAGAACATAAACATAACGTGTCTGATAACTTGGTCTTTTGGAGAAGCCTGCATAGTTACATAATATAAGACAATACATATATGTTATGTATATGTGTTACCTCTCAGAGTCTTCTCCTGATTAGTTCCTGTGGAAGCATGCTTAACATTGCACTGGTAAGTGCTGTTCTTCCATTCAGATGCCGGAATACTCAGCTGGCTGCTCTGGATGAAGAGGCTATTAGTTGTGCTCAGCACAGCGTTTGTGGTTTTGATTCCAGTTTTTATACTACCCCCATTCCATTGGATTTCCACTGGTTCCGGTATGTAGCCTGTTGCCAAGCAGCCCATGGTCACTTCAGTTGTGAGATCCACATTGTTGCAGCAGGGTATGAGAGGGAAGACTGATGGGGCAGATATTGGCACTGAAGACAGAAAATGATGAAGTTAAATACATAAATAATTGGCTGCAATATTAGTAGATAGATGGAGAAATCCGACCTCCAAAGAACATTGGAGCATAAGTAGTCTTTTTCACATTGATGGATTTTATAAATCTAAAATATATCTAATGTATGGATATTGGAATAGCCATAAATGCCCAGTAATATACTTTTGCAGTATAAACTGGATACACATTTAATTTAAGCTTTCAAGAGATGTTAATTCCTTTTTCAAGTCAAAAGTAATACTGATAATGCAAATTATACTATACACAACTGGAAAAGTTATACTCTACAAAACTGGAGAATTATACACATGGCATGACAAACAACATGACCATGTAGTATAGAAGAGAGATGGTAAAGGGCATCCCACACAGACTTGTCATTTCCCATTATTGTTTTTCTGTTTTTGTCTCCGCTTGCTTAAGGACATAAAGACAGCAGTATTCCTCGAAAGCGTAGCTTTCTCTATTAAATGTTTGTCCTATAAAAAAGGTATCACTACTGCAATACTCTTATTTTTCAACTATGGTTAAAGGTATATGTAAGTTAGGTGGGTTATGAATGCATCCTGTAGATTGCATCATAACCCACCTAGCAAAAAAGTTTGCATAAAAACATGGAAACCGTTTTTGCAATATAATAAAATATGTGCTGGGGGTGATTTAGACACCCCCAGCAACTGTGATTTGCATAAAATATATCTAATTTTGAATGAGATATCCATTATGCAGCACATGTGCATGCTGGTTGGCTTTTCAGCCAATCAGCAAGCAGCTGTGACACTACATTGCAAAAGAGAGTTGGGGGAGGGGTTCATAAGCAGTGTAGTTAGGTCTGACCTGAATAAACACACATACATCTCTAAATAAGCTTATGCTTAGACAAAATAATGATAAAGCAAGAAAAGTTGAACACAAATAAATATATTTTGATTTGATGTGACAGTCAAAGTATATCACAAAACTTTTTATAAGCTGAGATGGTCACAGACTCTAAAAATATAAATTATACAATAGTCTCACAGACAGAACACAAGAAATAACACAGCATTAGACAATACTCACAGACAGAACTATAGAAATGCTATCATAGGATTACACAATACTCACAGACAGAACACAAGAAATAACACTGCATTAGACAGAGCTCACTTCAGAGCTCAATAAATTATATCACAGCTTTACATATTCAGTAAAGGAAGGAACTTACACTAAAGGAAAGGAAAGTGTCTGAGATCATGTGACTTCCCACAGTAGGGCAGACTTCAGGTGATAACTGAGCAAGTCAGCAAAATCCCAAGCCAAAAAAGAAATGATGTATAACATATGCTAATAATCCCTGGGAATTTCTGGGGGTGTCAACATTGAGAGAAAACTCTTTGCAAAAGCAAGAAATTCAGCAAACTTCAGGCTAACGGTTTAACTGTTTACTTTGACATTTTTTCATGCAAAATGTTTTTTTTTCAGACACTATAAATTCTCCTCTATCAGATGCATTCATAATCCAGCACAATTACATATACCTTTAAGGAAAATATTTTAGATGTTATATTGTAACCATGTTTAGGCCTTTAACTATGAAAAATAAAATATCATAAAAAAAGAAGACTTTTATATTTGTGAAGAGTTTTCATTAAATAAATATAAAAACCTGCAAGTTACAACCTGAAAGAATGGTTTTCATAAAAAGTGCTACTGGAGTCCCCTTTATTGTGAGAAGGACATAGAGGGAAGAGAAGGAGGGGTGCTATTATTTGTTCTAAGAGATTCTCATTGTAACAAAAACATGAGCAGAATTGTAATTCCAATAGTGTCAGTTTTATAAGAAAACAACTTTATTTTTCTTTTTGTTCAGTAACTCCTTTTCACTTATATTAAGAAGGACCTTGTTCACAGAGCTTTGTTGCGCTGTGCTGTCAATTGAAAATAAAATAAAATATATTAGCCCTGATGGCTTAAAAGGCATTGAAAATTGAACATTAGACAGACTATTGAATACAGAATACAAAGTTAGAATGATGATCGTAAATATGAATATTTTGGTAAAATGGCAGCTTATTTATTATCTACATTTGATAGATAATGGCAAGTTCTATTTTTTTCAAAAACTTTGTGTGCTTTATTTGATTCTTCTGGAGGTGAACCAATTTTACGAATGCAATAAAATACACCTATTTTTGCTACACATGGCAAAATTAGTTTCTCAGTATATTGTGGAGAAGAAGAGAGATCTACTTTGTGAAGGATGAACAAGAAAAAAAGGGTGTTTCATACAGTTCCAGACACCCTCCTGACTGAGGCACAGATTACCCTACCTGTGCTAACATTATATGAAAACTTAAAACCTGTCCTGTTATTGGTGTTTCAGCATTGGGGAAATAGCAATAAAATGCAATGTAATAATTTTGAATAGGAATATACTCAGAGATATAAAATATCCGTATTCTTAATAATGATGCAGAAAGAAACTGAAGTTATATAAGTATTAGCTATAGAGCGAGTACTACGTCAAAACAGTTTATGGTGTATGGAGATTCGTAGGGGCTTTGTAACCCATGCATCCCTTATCCAGCTCATACAGCTCTGTTTCAAACTTTGCAGCCAGTGCTGACACTGTCATACAGATTCTCGGTGAATGTATCATCCTGCTTTACTAAACTTAAGTTGTTTATCCACTTGCTGGCCCAATGTGATATATAATTACTATATTGGTACACAGCAATCCAAAGTACTAACCATATGAAAATGTCCAGTTCATAAACAGAAATGGTGGCGTTCGATTTCCAAGTTCAACGGTACTTAATTTAGGATATCTCTGTTTAATATAAGATAAGCTAAGAAGTGAAATGGTTATTTATATTAACCTGCCTTAACTAAGCTATAATTAAATCGTGTTGGGGTGTTTTGACTACAGATGGATAAACTGCTCTACATAATACATTAGAATTATAGTTTTTTTAAAGGCACCTATCTAGTGTTAAATGTGGTTACGCTGTTTGAAATAGCCCCACTTTCCCAGGGTATTTTCATGTGTTCCCTTCTATTTCTCTCATAATTTTATTCTTTGATTCTCCATGCCTCTAACAGTTTCTCTCCAAGTAGCTCAGTACTAATCCTTCCATGCAGGCCCAGCCGTCACTTTCCTCTCTGTTTGCTATTCTAGCATTGCCCCCTCCTTATACACAACACTACATCTGAACACTGCAATACCATCTAAGTACTGACCCATCTATAAACACAGTTCTGTGATTTCCTCCTAATAGCATAACAACACACTTCTATTCCACCGATGGATGCTCTATATACACCACTAAATATCCACCCTGCCTGCTGAGCCTACGCTATTTTGCTACTGGTGTCCCTGTATACTAGTGATCCTCAAGAAACAACAACAAGCCAGGATTTGAGTATATACTTGTCTTAGCACAAGTGAGATAATCAGTTATCTTCAAACAGTATCTTATCAATTCCAGATAATACTATTTCAGTACTAAACTTCCTGTATTCAGAGGTCTGTCCCTGAGTATGCATCCTTTCTATGACCCTCATACTTGTTCCTGCAAACCCATGCTTCCTGCTGGTGATCTACAATTCCAGCACTGGCCTTTCCATAAACACAGGCAAACTATATTTTCTTGCAGGTGCTCTACTATACCAAAGCTAACCCCTTTATACACAAGCATCACCTTGGCTGCTAGTGCTATACTAGTACATACCCTTCTATACTTGTGGGTATATCTGCATACTCTACCTACCATCTGTGCCCTACTATTCCAGTACTAATCTCTTTACTTACACAGGTATATTCCTGCATACCCAGCCTTTTTATGGTTCCCTACTATCTATCACTAGCCTCTCTATACACACAGGTTCCAGCACTGACGCTTCTGTACACACATGCATGTCCCTGCATACAAACCTTGCTGCTATGCTCTACTAGTAGCCTACTATTCAAGTAGTCTATATACATAGGTTTGCACCTACATACCTATCCTTCCTGCTGGTGCCCTACTATTCTGAAACCTACCCCCTCTTTACATACAGTTATAACTCTGTACACATACTTTCCTTGTTGATGTTCTGCTATTGCAGTGAAGGCTGACCCCTCTATACACCCAGACATGGTGCTCTACTACCCAGTTCTGACTAATTTATACACATGCATACTCACCCTGCCACCCTATCCTACTATTTCAGTACTACAGCCTCACCCTGCTAGCTGGTACCCTGCTAGCTTCTCAGTACTACAGCCTCACCCTGCTAGCTGGTACCCTGCTAGCTTCTCAGTACTACAGCCTCACCCTGCTAGCTGGTACCCTTCTAGCTTCTCAGTACTGCAGCCTCACCCTGCTAGCTTGTACCCTGCTAGCTTTTCAGTACTGCAGCATCACCCTGCTAGCTTGTACCCTGCTAGCTTCTCAGTACTACAGCCTCACCCTGCTAGCTGGTACCATGCTAGCTTCTCAGTACTGCAGCCTCACCCTGCTAGCTTGTACCCTGCTAGCTTCTCAGTACTACAGCCTCACCCTGCTAGCTGGTACCCTGCTAGCTTCTCAGTACTACAGCCTCACCCTGCTAGCTGGTACCCTACTAGCTTCTCAGTACTACAGCCTCACCCTGCTAGCTGCTACCCTTCTAGCTTCTCACCCTGTTAGCTGGTACCCTGCTATTCTACTACTGGTCTACACAAAGGTTGGTCCCTGCACATCAATCCTTCTTTCTGATCTCCTACAATTCCACCACTATACACCTACTCTGTACTCTTAGCTACATCCCTGCATACTCACCCTTCTTGCTAGTCACCTGTTATTCCAATATTGACCGATTCTTAATGCACAGACATGCCACTGCATATCCACCCATCCTGTTGGTCCACTGCTTTTCTAGTACTAACTCCCTTTAAGCACATATGTGTGTCCAAACATGCCAACCATTCCTGCTTGTTCCCGCTATTCCTATACTGATCCTTCTACATATATCTGCAGCCTTTGCTTGTACCATGCTATTTCAGTACTTATCCCTGTATACACAATAGCATGTAAGATCTGTATTATTGTAATCTGGATGTGAGAATGCAAGGGTTTATTGATACATATCCACCTTTCCTTCTGATTCCATGATATTCCAGTACTCATCATTGTATGCCCACCCTGTCAGATGACCTCTCTCTGTTTGTATTATTCTACTATTCCTGTACTTACTACTATATGCACAATAGATTGTAACTCCTTCCTTTTGCACTGCATATGCTCCTACACATTCACCCTGCCTATGACTGTCAACTCTTCCATTACCCTTCAATGTGTAACAGTTTACTAATTACTTGCTATCTGCAGTGCAAGGGTTCCAGCATACTAGATGATTAACACTATATCAGAACTTACCATTCTGATCTGGCAATGTATATACTATTTCAGTACTAATCCATTTCCACATAGTAAGATGCTAATCACTATATACTATATACTTTTTTTTCCCATTACCGATTATTCATTAGTATTGGTTTTGTGTATCCAGCCCTGACCCCTATTAGCAGGCCAGCTACTCCCATGTTATTTGCTTAAAGTCTATACAGGCATCTAGACACAATCATTTACTAAATCCCTGCTAGTGTAGCAGGGAAACATGCATGCTATATCTGATTTAGTGTATTCTGTTCCATTGTTGATGTCTTATTACACACAATTTAGTCTCTGCATACACACCCTGTCTGCTTTGTACACAAAGATCTGTCACAGAATATACAACTTGCTAGTTGCTTATATGCTGTTACAGTCCTGAATCATTTATACCCTGTTCTGTGCCCCAATATCCTGCATTCTATCCTATTCCATTCCCTGATTCCTTTATGTTCACCAGTCTATCCACACATATTAACCCTACCGGCTAATACCACAATACCTCTCTGACCTCTATATACTGCTTTTCTGACCTCTGTATTACCAGGATACTTGAACCCAAACCAGACCATAACAAGCTCCAAAACATCTTCTCTAAACATAAAAGCTCCATTTATATTCCATGTGACATTGATATCATATATTTCTGTCCAATCACCTTACAACTATTCTATAGTAGCAGGAATATTCAGTGGTCTGTTTTTAGCTTCATTTCTATTATCTGGTTTCCTCTATGGAAAATACATTACCTTTTCTTGATTCCTTCTGTGCTGACCATTGAAGGAGAGGTATATAAATCTATCCAGAATACCTGTGTGGCACAAAACTGAAGTTAATAAGTCAACAGAAAGTAGTTACACTGGATATAGCTAGTCATTCATTCATTGCTGCCCACCTGTATCTGTATATTTGCATGAATTTATTAATTACCTGATTCAGACACTTGTTCTCAAGGTGTGGTGTGTAATTGCTTCCTCAAATGACCAAGCCCCTGGAGAGTTGTGTATGTGGCTGGGTGAACTTGAAAAAATAAACTGTCAATACCACAAGCAAAGTGATTATTTCCCCAATTGCAAGGTCATAACCTAACATTTACCCTAGAAATATTGCATGGAGCTTTAAACAATCTTTATGGACAATATCTCATCAAGAAGATCTGGATAATAATCTGTCTAAAAAAAGATTAGTTTAAATAGTTAAACATGTTGCTTTTCTATAAAGTGAAGCATTTTTTTGCCACAATTCACTAGACAATAGATCATACTATGCACTCACCATGTGTTTACACCTTAAACCTCTGACTTGAGCAATCCTTTTTGTGAAGCATGTTAAGTGGCCGCTGTATAATGGGAATATGACTTTAGGACAACTTAAAAAGTACCTATGAGTTGTGTACTAAACACACATTCTATCAGGACTGACCATGGCCACCAGATTGAGATGCCAACTGACTCCTCAGGATTGGGCTGAGTAACTGGACTGGTTGACAGTCAGCTGTAAATACTGCTTATTAAGAAAGCGCCCTTTCTCTTTACTTTTATGTTCGGAGCTATTTTTAAGCCTTTATATTATAGGAAACTAGCGACTTGCCCGTCAAAAAATGACGGCAATGTGATGTATATGTTTGTGAAGTTGTTTAGTTATTTAAATATATTTTTGACCCTTGTAAGTATTGTGATATGAACATGTATTTTTGTAAAACGTTGATGTAATGGTTTTTTAAAATGAAATTTGTATCTGAAGAATTGTTCACTTTAATATACATAGAATCCAGAGAAAAGTAAAAAGTAAAAAGACTTTTCTAAACGTGCCGAATTTTAACATAAAGTTTAAAATATATGTAAGCAATAACCTTGAAAGTATATATTGTTAAAATTGAACTTTATTTTTTATGTAACTTTGTAATTTTTGCAAAACATTTGTCTAATTTTGAACATTATAAACAGGAACATAGTAAATACATTTTGTAACATTATTTTGAATTAAAAGTATTAACATTTGAATGTAAAAACAGTTTAACTTAAAATTAATCAGTATTAACATGCAATTTATATCAGAATAATTGTTAAGTTTAATATACATTGAATGTAGAGGAAGGCATACATTAAAAACTCTCCTTAAACCGTACGTAATTAAAGTAATTCATTACTGAGCACTTAAACTGGCGATAAACATTAATGTAGGTAGTAATCTTAAGATAACATAGAATATTTACATTGTGACTTAAAAGGTGCTTGAGCTCTTAACATGAACTTTGTAATATGTTGAATGAAATAACTTTAAAATATTGTTTTTAAACTTGTAACATTATAAACATTAACATAGTGACTTAACATTTTAACATAATTTTTCAGAGAAATGCAAGCCAAGTATTTTGTGAGGCGAATTATCCATAAACATGACTTCCATTAATTATGACTGAATTAAACAACCAATTGTTTTGTATTTTTGAATGTTTTTCCAAAATGTTTGCATGGCTTTAGTTTGTATCCTGCATAGTTTTAGTACTTCATAGTAGACAATGTTTTTAGTAAAAATACGTCCATCTTCTAATAAATCACCTTGACTTTCATTGTTTTCAATGTAAACTTTAATAGCCTGTGGATTTTTGCAGCGTGACAACGCAACGTACAATTGACCATGTGCAAAAACTGGTTCTTCCAAGTAAATACCCACAGATTTGAAAGTTTGACCTTGTGATTTATTAATGGTCATGGCAAATGCCATAATAATGGGAAATTGTCTTCTTTGAAGTATAAAAGGGAGACTACTTTCACTTGGTGCTAAATCTATTCTTGGTATGAAAACTCTCTCTCCTTTATGGGTCCCAGTTAAAATTTCAGCATCTATAAAATGGTCCTTTAATTGTTGAACAATTAATCTTGTGCCATTGCATAGGCCTTTTTTGGGGTTCATATTTCGCAGTAACATGATGATTGCACATTTCTTTAGCTGCAAAATATGTGGTGGCATTCCAGAAGGAGTTAAAGAGTTAATGAATTCAGTTGAAAAGTTTGCCTGACTTTCATTGTCATCAGCAAGTACAGAATCAGCACTGTGATAATTTCTTTGTGGTGCATTAATTTTTTTAAAGATTTCATTATTGAGTATTAATGCATCTTTATTTTTACACGTCAGTATAACTTGGTTGGCAAGCTCGGAATATTCTTCGTTATTTATGCTCCCTTCAAATATAGCCGATATAATATCTTGTTGACAAATCATATGAGGTGGGATCTCTACAGTGTCGTCAGGTAAATGTAGTATTTTTTCTGTTCTGCCTTCTCCAATTTTAATAAGCCAATCATTGAAATCAGTTTGGCCTTCTGATCTCATATTTTGTTGCAGTTGAAGATGGGTAAAATGTTTCCATACTGTACTTGACTTTATACATGTTTCAATAATGTCTGTTCGATTTCCATGTACAACGACAGGTAATGTTTGTCTAAAATCGCCACCGAACAACATTACCTTTCCACCAAATGGAAAAATATTATCCATGACTTCACGAAGCAAACGGTCAATACATTGGAGGGCATAGCATGACATCATTGTGGCCTCATCTATTATAATTAATTTACATTTCTTCAATTTCTTTGCTTGTAAGGATGTCATGCGAATATCTGACACAGAATTTTCCAAAATAGGCACTGGCAGTTTAAATCCACTATGAACAGTTCTTCCACCTTCTAATAAAAGTGCAGCAATTCCAGTAGTGGCAAACGCCATTGCTATTTTTCCTTGTGCTCGTACTGAACTCATTAATAAATTGTACAAATATGTTTTCCCTGATCCGCCAGGTCCATCAAGATAGAAATAACGCTCTGTCACCATGTCATCATCTATAGCATTTTTAATGGCATGAAATGCTTGCAATTGTAGTGTATTTAAAGTTGCAAGTCTTTCTTCTGTTCTTTCTGCTTGTAGTTGAATGTCATAGTCTTCAAAGTTAATGTCATCTATTAGACCTGGATCAGGCAAATTAAAACTTGCACAACTTAATCCATGAGTTAAAAAGACTTCTTGAATTTCCATTAACGCTTTTAAGTGTGCAATGGGTTCATTGTATCGTCGCATAAAGTCTTCAGCCATATTACTTTTAAAAGTCTCCCACAAAGCTAATGCATTTGGAGCATTTGAGAAGATACAAATAAAAGCAAATTGTTCTCTCATCTGTCGTGGCATTTGACATTGTGCTGCTTCTTCTAAACATCTTTCCCACTCTGTATCATCAGCGAGTAAGTTTCTATGTCTTGCAGCTAAATGGAAGGATTCATATACAATGTCATTAACAGTTCTTAATTGTTCAAAACTTTGTGCTCCTGGAACATTTAAAAGTAATATCCGTAAGCAAAAACGTTCAACATCTCTTGGACTGACTGTGTAAATTCGTGGAATTATTTTATTGCCTCTGGTCTTTCTTGCTCTCCATAATCCATTCACAAAAACATAGTGATATGGAATTTCAATATATAAGTATTGTGTTGCTTCAGCATCAGTGGAATTTAATGCAATCCATGCAGTTAGTGTAGTGTGACGATCTTCACTTTGGGCCAATGCATTCATTTCATTTCCAGCATGGAAATAGACTAAATGTCGTTGTGGCAAATGTACTGCTAACCTATATACTGCATGTGATCTATCATGCATTTCAAATTTTAAAAGCCGCCACATAGCTTCTGGTGCACTGACATAGCGAGCATCTACATGAGATGCAAGTTCATCATGTACTAACTCACTACTTTCAGGGTTGTCAGCACTTTTGACGACTACAGTAGCTGCATCGTAACCTTTGTAAATATATTTGTAGACATATTTAATGGATTTGATGGAAGTGCAGGCTTCTACGTTGATGTGGGCGTTGTACTTCATGAGTAAATGTGGATTGTAGGGTACTACATATCTATTGTCCACTTTTTTTCCACGAATAATGGCACTATCTCCTTCTCTTCTTTTATAAAGTGGATATCCATCACAATTTGCATATGTTTTGTCTCTATAATCTTTTGGAAAATCTTTTGAACATTGATTATTTTCCATACATGGTGATTGTGGATTAAGGTCTCCACAGGGTCCATGAATCATGCGATGAGTAACAATCTCATATAGTCTACCATATAGTTCTGGATCTGGTAGTTCAGCAACTATGACTGCATCCACTTTGTCCGAAGTATCTAATTTATCTTTCTCTTGAAGTATTATGAGAAGATGTGCATGTGGAAGGCCTCTTTTTTGAAATTCAATGGTATATACATAAGCAAGACATTTGCCAAATAACTGATTTATAGTGAAGTCACGTATTAATTCATTTAATTTGATCTTAAAAACTCTGGCTACTAAATCTGGTCGATCTGAAGCACTTTGTCCAAGAAGTAGATTTTGATTAATTTCTGGCCATTGTGGATTACATGTAAATGTCACAAATAAATCTGGTTTTCCAAATTTTGTCACAATAGCCATAGCATCATTGTATCTTTCTCTCATATTTCGAGGAGATCCTTGAAAGGAAGATGGTAAAATGATGGCTTTGCCAGCTGTCATGTCTCTGCTTGTAGCCACGTCAGCAACATAGTCCATGAGTCCACAATATTGTTCTACACGTAGTTTATCTTGTTGATATTTTATAAAGTTTAAATTATTTGCCTCAACTTGCAAATATGAATCAATAATCCATTGTTGTGTTAGTTTCCCACCACATAAAATTGGATTAAATTCATCTCTAATGGCAATTTGAGCAACTTTAAATTCAAGCATAGAAACATTATTTCGGATTCTGGCTTTAGCATTTGGGTAACTGGGAAGGGTTAATTTTGGTTGCCAACCTGCTTCTCCGTGTGGGAAAAAGATGGGATATGTCATTGGATCTAAATTTGGACTTAAGATATTAATATTAATAAATGGTTGCTCCTCATTTCTGGGATATACTCTAATGTCTCTTTGAAATGGTGGTTCTCCTTCATCATTCTGAAAGACCATTGCAACCTCATTTGATGTTGGCAAGTTATAACGACGTTTATCAGTATGTCTGTCTCTTTTAAGCACCATATTAACCTTTGGCATGGGTAATTGATGTCTTTGTGCATGAAGTAGTTGTTCATTTTCTACTTCTGCCAATTTTTTGTAAGCTTTACTGTAGGGATTGTTGTCCATAATGTTATTTAGCTCTATAAAAACACTGGGTAAGCATTTTTTATTTTCTTCCATCTGCATACGTTGGTCAACAGCTTCCATTGTATCTAGGACATATAGTTGAGCGAATTTTCTTTGCTCTCCTTCCTCTGGATGTAAATGTGAAGTCCGATGATAAATTTGTCCTTGGACTTTAAAACAGTAAGGACCATGTCCTGGTACATTAGCAGCTAATGTCGCCCCCATAGATGCAAATGATATGGCACTATTGTAGGATCTTATGTTTGTCTTAAAATTTTGGTAATTTGGAAAAGTAGGTTCAGTCATAATATTTTGTAAATAGGTTGGAAATTGTTTCCTTTCTGGAAGTTTGAACTTTCCTTTTTGACAACAACTAATAAATTGTCCATCTCTGGGTCTCTCCTGTTTAAAATAATAAGCCTCACAAAATTGACATTGAGTAGTCATGTCCCCACAACTATGAACCTCTACTGCTAAAGACTTCAGTAAAGGACAATTTGCAAAGCATATCGGATGTTGACTTTCATATTCATCAGATGAAAAGTCATGAAATGTTTCAACAACAGGTTCTAAATGTTTAGTTTTTTTCGTGGATTTTCTTGGTATATGTTGTACTTGTTTGGTTGAAATGTCCTGTAAGTTTTTAGTAAGAGTTTGTAAATGCTTTGTTTTTGTAGTTGCTTTTTTTGGTCTGTCTTGACTGGTATCTTGTAAAATGTCATCTGATGTTTTAGGAACAGTTTGTAAATGCTTTATTATCTTTTTATTTTTTTTGGTTGTATCTTTCATTTTTGCAGCTGATATTCTTTTATTTGCAAGTCTTTTGCGTTCTTTTTCTCTTCGAATTTCTATCTCCTCCGGTGTCTGCTGGGCGGCCCATCTCTCTTGTCTTTCTCTAGTTTGACGTCTTTTCTTCTCTTCTTTGGTCTCGTTATCAGCCATATTAATCTGTAAAGGAAAAAAAATATATGTAATTGTGTATATTTTAATTTGTAATTCCTGTTAAAGATTCTTGTGCACAATTGGTGAAATAAAAGGCAAATCATTAATGTATCATTTATAGTTAGTTAAATTTATAATTCCTGTCCTCACTGGCTAAGAATTTGGCCAATGGAATACTGCTGTAAATAAGCATGTAACATATTTTTTTTAAATAATGGTTTTATTTATTAAAAACGTTGTTTGTGGATAGATATTTACCACTGCAAAACTTCTTTGCTAAAAAAAAAAGTGATGTGGTTATTGAGCTATGTATTGCATAGTAGCAATTTAAATAAAATAAGGGAGATAGTAAATTAATTATTTTATTTTTCTGTTGACACGGATGCAACTGAAAGCAGTTTCTTTAGTTTTATACTTTAGTACTTATTATACTTTACCTTGGTTGAAGTGTGATTTAAATCCGAATGTTTGTTGGTCCTCGGTTCAAAATCGTTGTCCCATGGTGTGGTCCTCTGTTGGAAGTCCTCGTCCGATGGTGTGGTCCTGTGGCGATAGCCCTCGTCCGATGTTGTGGTCCTGTGGCGATAGCCCTCGTCCGATGTTGTGGTCCTTTGGTGAAAGTCCTCGTCCGATGGTCTGGTCCTGTGTTGAAATTCCTCGTCTGCTGGTCTGGTCCGAGTCCTCGTCCGATGGTCCGGTCCTGTGGAGAAAGTCCTCGTCCGATTGTCTTCACGCAGTATCTGTTGTAATATAAAATAGAAAATGTTGTTTGAGTGAAATGTCTTTTAAATAATTTAAAAATGTATGAATTTGGCTGTATTGTATCAGTTATGGTTATTTTTTTCTATCTTTTTTTTTTTTTTTACTTTCTGTACAATCCCACGACTTTTGTTATTCTTATTTCAGGTTCTTAGTAAGGCTTGTGGGTTGTGATATATTAAATAAGAATATAAATTTATTTTGCTATGTGTTTATGTTTTTTTTTGTACAATCCTGTTTTGTGCACACCACTTGTGGTATACTTATTTAACCTTTATTGGGATGCTTATAGTTAGTGAAACATGAAATAATATAATTAATGTAGTTTGCTATGTGTTTGTGTTAGTTTTTGACAATCCTGTTTGGTGCGCACCACTTGTGCAAAAGTTATTTATTCTTGATTGTACTGGTTATAGGTTGTTAAACATTAAAGAAGAATGTTAATGTAGTTTCCTATGAGTTTGTGTGATTTTTTGTACAATGCTATTAGGTGCACAACACTTTTGTTATTCTTATTTTTGCTTCTTTGTAAGGCTTATAGGTTGTTAAACATTGAATAAGAAATTCAGTTTTGTGTGTAGCAGTTTGTGTCTCATTCAATTGCGATTTGGCAAATTGAATCGTGCCCTAAATAAGCACATAGCATATTTTTTTAAATAAGTTTTTAGTCATTTAAAAACTTTATTTTGGATATATTTTTAGTAACTAAAAACTTCTTTTAAAAAAATTGTTATGTTGTTATTTAGAGCCCTATTCAACTGGGCAAATTGCAATTGAATGAGGGCCTTTGTGTGTACCATATGTTGCATAGTTTGCCCCTCATTGAATTGCATTTTTTACAATGTAATAGTACTCTAAGGCCGTCATTGAATTGCAATGTTGAAAATTGAATAGGGTTGTAAATAAGCACATCACATATATTTGTTAAAATAGAATAAGGGCCTAAAAGTGCTTATTTATAGCCATATTTAATTGTCCAAAATAGCAATTGAATGAGGGCCTTTGGTTACTGCATTTGTTATATTGTGAGCTCCTCATTCAATTGTGTTTTGGCCAATGGAATAGAGCTCAATATCAGCACAGAGCATATTTTTTTTTGGAATTTTGTATTTAGTGAACTTGTATCCAAAAGCAACGTGTTCACAAAATAAAAAGTTCCTTTAAAAAATATGCTCTGTGCTTATATAGAGCCCTATTGAAATGGGCAAATCACATTTGAGTGAGGCCCTTGGCCATTAAAGATATATAGGTCCTCATTGAATTGCAATTTTGCCAATTGAAGAGGGCTCTATATAATCACATAACATATTTATTGAGCAAAGTTTTTAGTTATTGAAAACCTTGATTGTGGTTAGAAGTTCAGTAACTAAAAAGTTCTGTATAAAAAATATGTTATGTGCTTATATAGAGCCCTATTCAATTGAGGAAGTCGCAATTGAATAAGGCTCATGGTTCTTTCTTGTTTATACTTAATACTTTACCTTGATTGAAGTTTGGAATGACAGACGGTCCCCTCCTGCCAATCTTAATGCGCCGGTCTTCTTGTAGTGTCTGTTTGAAAAAGAAAGTGAAATAGTTATTTGTATATTTATAATTTTTCATCTAGCAAAGCATGGCCTTTTGAGCATGTAATGTCTTGTTGTATCTTACCTCTTCTTCTTTGTTGGTGTTCTTTAAAAGGGATTGTGCTTCACAGTGCACGGTGCAAATTGTTGAGAGACGCTATTGATGCAGAGTCTGTTTGAATATTCAAAGAAATAAAAAGATTCAGCTTTATATGATCTATTGAATTGCAGTAAATGAATGTAATTTAAATATACTTCTGTAATTTTTTTCAATTGACCTTATTTTTTGTTGGGGGCTACACACATATGTCACATACATGAAGCACATTCCATAGTTTAATGTAATTATTTTGTGTACGTGTGACATATCAGTATACATGACTCATATTTAAATGGTTAAATTAACCTTATTTTTTTTTTTTTCAACACACATAAATGTGTGTGTGTGAGATGTAACTATAGATGATACACATATATGTGCGTGTTACTGATTTTGTTTTAAGCTAATTTTGTTGCAGTGGCAATACACATAAATGTGCGTGTGACATGTCACTATACATTATACACATATATGTCCGTGTCACATGTCACTATGAAGGGGCAATACACAGAAATGTGCGTGTCACATGTCACTATCCATTATACTCATATATGTCCGTGTCACATGTCACTATGAAGGGGCAGTACACATAAATGTGTGTGTCACATGTCAATATACATGATAGACATATATGTCCGTGTCACATGTCACTATGCAGGGGCAATACACATAAATGTGCGTGTGACATGTCACTATACATTCTATACATATATGTGCGTGTCAGATGTCACTATACATTATAGACATATATGTGCGTGTCAGATGTCACTATACATTATAGACATATATGTGCGTGTCACATGTCACTATACATAAACCTCTGTTTAATATTGAATTCTGTTTTTTTGTTGTTTTGTTAAATGAACCGTATTTTTTTTTTTAGCCTATACACATAAATGTGCCATATATGTCACTACATAAATCCTAATTTTTTTTTAATTTGTTTGACCTGTCCTGATTATAAAATGTAATATATTATAGCTTACCTCTCAGTTGTAATTTGCACAATGCAAAGTAGTAAATTAGTAAAGAATTGTCTTCTCAAGTAAAAGCAGCAGTTATCTCAGAAGTCACTCCGTTGATCACCTGAGGAGAAATGTATTTTTTTGTTTGAAATAGGCAGTATTTATAAACTTGTAGAAAGTTCTGGAAAGTGAGACCGTTAGAACGCAATACGCATGAGCTATTTGCGTTCCAGCTTACAATTTGCGTTCCATCCGCCATTTTCTGCGTATTACTGTTCAAAATGGTGTTTAATATGATTGTGATACGTTCCGCATAGTATGTGTTTCATTATTGCGAGTAAGTGTAGTGTAGTTACGTAATGTGTTGCGACGTAAACTTTTTTTGAAATTTTGCAAGGGTCGCAGTTGCTGCAACTGAAGACCTCGCTTTGCGAGGTCCTCAGGTGCTGGCATGGAGCGCCTGCGGCGCTCCAAGCCAGCAACTGAGGCCCTCGCTTTGCGAGGGTCCTCAGTTGCTGGCAAGGAGCGCCTGCGGCGCTCCATGCCAGCAACTGAGAACCTGGCACAGAACCTGGCACAGTGCCCTCGCTTCGCGAGGGCCGCGGGCTCGCTACGCGAGCCCGCAGCGTTAGCAACAACTCGTACGCTCACAACTATATATATGATACACCATTTTTTTCTCTCTCACAACTGTCAAGTTTCTTCTAGTGAAAGGAGATGGAAGAAATCATATAAATTGTTTGAAAGACTCTTTATACTTTTGAATCCATAGAGCTTGGTTTGGCTCTGTTAAATGTATCAGTATTTCTTATGTTTGAAAAGAAAATGTCTATAATTTAATCATACTACATGATAGTAACTACACAAGTCTCAGTGCCAGACAGCTTACCGGGACCCAAGATATTTCCGGTTGAATAAGGAGGGTCTTTGACCCTGCAACTACCACTCAAACATCAGTACATATTTCAGGAAGACTTTATCACTTTATTTGGGTGTCTAGTGTACATTTATAGAGGTTAATACAATAGAAAACTAAACAACAACATTTACAAAATACAAAACATATCTTTGATTTCCCCACCGAAACCAAATGACCTACGTTACCCATTGTTTCAATGAGGAGGAAGGTGCCATCATAATAGGGGTTAAGAAAAGGACTTCAAGGTACAATAGAGACAGGATAATTGAGACGCCATGGTATCCATCCAGTGTATAGAGTCACCTATAAGGGCTATAGTACTTTTACTGAGTACATGATGTATTCCGTATATATGATGAATAAAAAAGGTAAATATATACAATCTTTTTTAACTCCTTTGAACCACTCAGTTGTTCCATGTTCGGTTCTGACTATGGCTTCATCCTCTACATACAGATTCCTCAGGAGATCTGGTGTGGTACTCCCATCTCTTTAAGAACTTGCCACATTTTGTTATGATCCACACAGTCAAAGGCTTTAGAAGTCTAAGTAGTAGAAGTAATTTTTTTCGGGAACTTTCTTGCTTTTTCTATTATCCAGAGGACATTGGCAATTTAATCTCTTGTGCCTCTGCAAACCCATCTTGCATATCTGGTTGTTCTCAGTACATATATTGTTGGAGTCGTGCTTGCAGGACCTTAAGCATTACTTTCCTGACATGCGAAATGAGTGCAATTGTTCAATAATTGGAACATTCCTTGTTTCTGTCTTTTTGGTATTGGGATGCAGACTGACCTTTTCCAATCTACTGACCACTTTTGAGTTTTTCAAATGTGTTGACATAAGTCAAGCAACACTTTAACAGTATCATCTTGTAGAATTTTGAATAGTTCAATTGGATTCCATCAACTGAATTGTTATCAGCAAGGCATCCTAAGGCCCATCTTACTTTGTTCTCTTACTTCTAGTTCCAGCTCATTGGACAAACTTCTGTTAAGATCTTTCCTGTATAGATCTTCATTGCACTCCTGCCATCTCTTCTTTATCTGATCTTCTTTTGCGAAGTCCCTTCCATTTTTGGCATTTATCATGCCTACTTTGGCTATTTTGAGATCCTCAATTTTCTTGAAGAGATCTCTTGACTTTTCCATTCTGTTATCTTATTCTATTGCTTTACATTGCTCCTTATATAATGTCTCCTTTTCTCTTCTTTGCTATCCTCTTGAATTCTGCATTCATTTGGACAAATCTTTTCCTATCTCCGCTATCTTTCACTTTCCTTCTTTTATGAGTTACTTTCAAGGCCTTCTTAGTTTTCTTTCTTTTAGCAATATTCTTTGATTCTGCTTTCTGGATAATGTCACAAACTTCTGGCCCAAGTTCATCAGGTATTCTATCTACCATGTCTGGATAATGTCACAAACTTCTGTCCCAAGTTCATCAGGTATTCTATCTACCATGTCTAGTACCTTAAATCTATTATTTTCCTCCACTCCATATTCACTGGGTATATTATTTATTTTGTATCTGCTTGGTCTAACGATTGTCCATAATTTCTTCAGTTTAATTCTGAATTTTGCAAAAGGAAGCCCATTATTTGAGACACAGTTAGCTCCAGGTCTTATTTTTGATTACTGAATAGAGCTCCTCCATCTTTTGCTACAAAGTATGTAGTCAATCTACAGCAAAGAGAAGAAGTTCTACAAATGATAACTCTCAACAGAGATGTTTTTCAGCCTATCCAAGATGGACCAATGACAGCATTACTAAATCTGGAGTAACAGTTAGAATCAAGCCATACAAAATACCAGAAGCAAAAATAAATGACGTAAGGGCTGAAATTAAAAGAACTCTTGAATCAGGAATACTTGAAGAATCCAACAGTGAATGATGTAGTCCGATTGTACTAATTCAAAGTCTGATGAGGCAACACTCTTCTCTAGCTACTTCAGAAAATTGAATGATGTATCTCTGAAGCATTTCCTCTTGAAGTGATGAAATAGATCAATTGGAAAAACACAGATTCCTGTCCACATTGGATCTAACCAAGGGGTACTGGCAGGTCCAACTGATTAACAGCCCTATTAAATTCCAGCCTCGTAGATACGAGGTTAGAACTAAAGCCCTACGTGCTTAAAATTTAGAAAAGTTACGATGCTAATAAATTAGCCCTGATGCGAGCAATGTGTGAGCTACGCAGCAGGGCCGTCCATGCCAAACACGGAGCAACAGTGCAGGAGGAGTGACAGCCTGCGAGATGATCTTGCAGGCTTCACACCTCATCACTTGCCGCGGGGGTCCTGAACGTGACCTCCGGGGCAGTTCTACATACAAGCCCTGCAGTGGGGGGTACTCCAAGTACCCCCCGGCACCTAAAATTAACCGCCCTCTATGCTGGAGGTCCCCATTGGGACCCCCGAAGTGACCCCACATTAACCCATTGCTGCAGGAGTCCATAGGGACCCCCGCAGACCCCCTAATTAACCCCTTGCAGTGGGGGTCCCCGATCGGCATTGATTAGGACCCTGCTGCATTTAACATTTTTACATAAAGGGCCCATGGCATTTACTTAAAGGGCCCATGGCACACTATCAACCAATCCCGACGGCACCTATCATTAACCCCCCTCTATGCTGGGGTCCCCATCGAGACCCCTGGAGTGTCCCCACATTAAGCCGGTGCTGCAGGGGTCCATAGGGACTCCCACAGTCCTCCCACATTAACCTTTGCAGTAGGAATACCTGATCGGCATTGATCAGACCCCTGCTGCATTTAAACATTTCTAATTCCCCGCCACGGTACCATTAGCCAATTCCGGCTGCAGGGGTACTGTAAGTACTCCTGAGGCACCTAACATAAACCCCCCTCTATTAACCCCTGCTGCAGGGGTACTATAAGTACCCCCCCAGGCACCTAAAATGAACCCCATCACCCATGGGGCTCTCAAAAGAGCCACATGAGCCCCTAATGACCCCTTTAACTCACGGGGCTCTAAACAGAGCCCCATTAACCCCTAATTAACCCTGTCACTCATGGGGGTCAATACAGACCCCCACAAGACCTTAATTAACCCTGTCACTCATGGGATTCAATACAGACCCCATAAGCCCTTAATTAACCCTGTCCCTCATGGGGGTCAATACAGACCCACATAAGCCGTTAATTAGCCCTGTCACTCATGGGGCTCTAAACAGAGCCCCACGAGCCCTTAATTAACCCTGTCACTCATGGAGGTCAGTACTGGCCCCCATAAGCCCTTAATTAACCCTATCAATCATGGGCCCATGAGAAAAAAATGAACCCCCTCAGTCCAATAGGGGTCTATTTAGACCCCTATAGGACACTATTAACCACTAGGTTAACCGTACAAGTGCCATTTGACATACATGACAAAGTCTAAGCACTACAATACACTATTAACCCTAACTATACCCCATTAACCCATACTAAACCCTAACTAACCATAACTGGGCCTATCTAACCCTATCTGGACCTAATAACCCTTACTGGGCCTATCTAACCCTTACTGGGCCAATCTAATACAAAATGGGCCTATTTAAACCAATCTGAACCTAATAACCCTAAGTGGCCCTATTTAACCCCATCTAGCCCTATTTAATCCCATCACTTATGGGGGTCTATACAGACCCCCATAAGCCTCCATCTAACCCAATCCCTTATGGGGATCTATACTATATGTTTAACCCAATCAGTCCCATAAGGGTCTATGAAGACCCTCATAGGATGAAAACCCTATTATTAACGCCAGGACCCTCATGACACTAAGTACAAACACTACACTACACTATTCTCCCCCCCCAAAATACTAAATCTAAACTAACCCCCTCTACCCTAACCTATTAACCCCTACCTACTTAACACTACCTACCTAAACCCCTATTAAACCCCCCACCGCACTAATTACACAAAATAAAAAAGCTAAGGTACAAAAAAAAAAATGCTACCAAAAATAAAAAAACTAAGGTACAAAAAATAAAAAAAGGACATTACAAACCACCTGTCACTACAAAAAAAAGATTATCACAAACCCCACCCACTACAAAAAATAGAAAAATAATTACACACCTGCAAAGAAAAAGCATACACAAATATACATAACATTACAGTAATAAATACATTATAAATATACCCCTAACTACAATACATTTCCCCCTATCTAGATAAAACCCCCTATCTATACATAACCCCATATCTATACATAACCCCCTATCTATACATAAACCTCTATCTATACATTACACCTTATCTAGACATTACCCCATCTAAACATAACCCCCTATCTAAACAATACCCCCTTAATCTAAGCTAAAATAGAGTAAATAAAACTGGTTAAAAATAAAAAATGAAAAAATAACGGAACTCCACACTCGCGGAGCTCCCCGAATCAAATGTCAGCCAATCAGAAGGAGACAAGGTTTGAGACAATCAGAATGGGATACACCCCTATATCCCATTCTGATTGGCTGATGGACCTGTCAATCATTTTTACACCAATCAGAAGGCAATATTGCCTTTAGCCAATCACAATGGGATTCACCCCCACGGGTGATTGGCTGAAGGCATCTGCGCCTACTGCTTGGCTGCAGTCAGACGCAGATGCCTTTAGCCAATCACCCCGTGGGGATGTATCCCATTCTGATTGGCTGTAATTTGATTGACAGCCTTTTCAGCCAATCAGAAGGTGCCATTGCCAATTTTCTACCGTAAGAGTCTCTGGAGGCCTTATTGGCGTCGGGGAGCTCCGCAAGTGCGGAGCTCTCTTAGTTTTTTTTATATATTTTTTTTAGAGCTCGGATTCTTCATGGGCCCAGCCGGGGCAGAAGTGGAGAAGGTCGGGGACATCGCGGACAGGAAAGTTTTCAATTTATAATGTTTATTGTTTATTAATGTTGTGTGTATTTGTGTATGTGTTATACTAATGTAATGCTTCTTTTTTCCAGGGGTCGAGCCGGAGAACAGAAGAAGATGGACGGGGACAAGGGGAAAGGTGAGTCAAATACTGTATTTGTAATGTTTATTTTTTATATGTACTGTTTAATTATGTACTAATTTGATGTTTTTTTTTTTTTAGGGGTTGCAATCTGAAGGGACATCTGCAAACGTAAGTGGTTTTATTTATTCTACTTTAGCTTAGATTTAGGGGGTATTGTCTAGATAGGGGGTTATGTATAGATAGGGGGTAATGACTAGATAGGGGGTTATGTATAGATAGGGGTATTGTTTAGATAGGGGTTTATGTATAGACAGGTGGTAATAGATAGGTGGTCTAGATAGGGGGTAATGCCTATATAAGGGGAAATGTATTGTAGTTAGGGGTATATTTATAATGTATTTATTACTGTAATGTTATGTATACATTAGTTGTGTATGCTTTTTCTTTGCAGGTTTGTAATTATTTTTTTTACTTTTTGTAGTGGGGGGGGGTTGTAATGTCCTTTTTTATTTGTTTGTACCTTAGGTTGTTTTTTTTTGGTAACATAGGTTCCTTTTTTTTTTGTACCTTAGCTTTTTTAATTTTGTGTAATTAGGGGTGGAGGTTTAATAGGGGGTTAGGTAGGTAGTGTTATGTAGGTAGAAGTTAATAGGTTAGGGTAGAGGGGGTTAGTTTAGATTTAGTAGTTTATTGGGGTAAGAATAGTGTGGTTTAGTGTTTGTACTTAGTGTCATGAGGGTCCTGGGGGACCCTCATGGCACTTATGGGATTAATAATAGGGTTCTCATTGTCCTATGAGGGTCTTCCTAGACCCTTATTGGACTGATTGGATTAAATAGAGGCTTACGGCAGTCTGTATAGACCCCCATAAGGGATGGGGTTAGATGGAGGTTTATGGGGGTCTGTATAGACCCCCATAAGTTGTGGGACTAAATAGGGCTAGATGGGGTAAAATGGGCCCAGTTAGGGTTATTAGGTTCAGATAGGTTTAAATAGGCCTGGTTAGGGTTAGATTGGACCAGTAAGTGTTAGATAGGCCCAGTAAGGGTTATTAGGTCCAGATAGGGTCAGATAGGCCCAGTTAGGGTTAGATAGGGTTTAATATGGTTTAATGGGGTATAGTTAGGTTTAAGGGGTTAATGGGGTATAATTAGAATTAATAGTGTAGTGCTTAGACTTTTTCATGAGGGTCTTGGAGGATGCTCATGGCACTTATATGGTTACCCTAGGGGTTAATAGTGTCCTATAGGGGTCTATATAGACCCCTATTGGAATGAGGGTTTAATATTAGTCTCATGGGGCTCTGTATATGAGTTATAAGGTTAATTAAGGGCATATGGGGACCTGTATTGACCCCCATGAGTGACAGGGTTAATTTGAGGGTTTATGAGGGTCTGTATTGACCCCCATGAGTGACAGGGTTAATTAAGGGCTCATGGGGCTCGGTATGGAGCCCCATGAGTGATGGGATTAATTTTAGGAGCCTGGGGGGGGGAACTTATAGTACACCCGCGGCAGTGGTTAATAGTTTTTTTAGCGCGGGTCCTTTCAGGGCATTTATGGTGCTTTAAGGACCCGGGAAACTTAAATTTTCAAATTCAGTGGGGTAACGATGGATTCCCATTGGACCCCTGCAGCAAGGGGTTAATGTGGGGGGCTGCAGGGGTACCAATGAGGTCCCCAGCATAGAGGGGGGTTAATGTTAGGTGACATGGGGGTACTTACAGAAACTCCACGGCCAGGATTGGCTAATGGTGTGCCAGTGCCCCTTTAAGGACCCGGAATTTGATTTTTTTAAATGCAGCAGGGCCGTGATCGATGCTGATCGGGGATCCCTGCTTCAAGGGGTTAATGTGGGGAGGCTACAGGGGTCCCGATAATGAGGCTGTTAAGCAGCAAAAGAGAGAATGGCTTTTTGCACCCCTGACAGGCTTTACCATTATACTGTCTTACCATTTGTACTACATTGACCCCAGCAACTTTTCAGAGACTTAAGGATAAGCTCCTACATAATAATATACACTGCTGATTGGGATTCTCAATTGAATAAAGTAGAAAGAGTCTTGGATACAATAAGGAAAGCGGGCCTGTCGGTTAATCCTGCCAAATGTAACCTGGGACATGCAGAGACAAAATATTTGGGATATGTTGTCAAGCCACAGTTGAATAAAACTTAAGCCATTCGACCCTGGCCAAGACCCATTAGGAAGAAACGAGTTTGAGCTTTTCTGGGGAGTGTTGGCTTATACCGATGTTTTATACCCAATATTGCCATTTTTGCAGCTCCCCTAACTGTTTTAATGAAGGCAAGCTGAACTGAGATATGTAAGAATAATAGAAGGCAATTATGTGAGCCCTAGACTTACTAAAGCCATTTGCCCAATCCAGTAGAAGTTAATAGTCAACTGCAATTAGGCTGCACCCAAGTGGTTGCAACAGTTCTGTTTATGCCACAGGTGCAACTGGGCCTGGAGAGAAAGAGAGAGCCTAATGCAAGCAAAGGAATTGCAAGCAGCTTAATTGCAAACAGAAAAAATTGCAAGCAGAGAGATTTGAAAGAGAAGAATTGCAGAGGAGTTTGTAAACAAACCTCCAAGCAACAACTAGGAGAAGCCGATTCAGCAGACTAAGAACAAGAGACTGACCAAGGCACTGAATTTACAAGGTTCCAGAATTGTACTATATAGAGACCCCAGTGAAAAATGTGTTTGTGTTTGAACTTGCAGTAAACAATAACTGAAAAACTAAGGGTTGCTGGGGTGGAGCATTTGGAGTGAAGGGTTTGCCAGTGCCCCACCCTCTCCTATTGCTACAAGGGAATCACAAGAGAACAATTCCTATAGGAAATAGAGACTGTACTTGTTCATGCTGTGTTCTTCCACCTGTGACAGACACGTTGTACAGGGCATAGAGGGTGTTCCAGATGTCAGTAATCTCTTATATGTAGAGATTTTTGTTTTCATTATTACATTTTCCTATTTTATAATTATTCCCAAAACTTAACTTGGGCCTTTGGATTCTGTATGTATATATATTGTGACAGATTCACAGTCATGCTCAGGATCTGTGCCCTAATATCCGGCAACAACATGGAGAAGACAGGAGCCCTTTAAATGCTTAGCAGATTTAAAATATATATTTTTTTATTGAAAGGCATATGCAATATTCCAACATATTAAACAGTGTTTACGTCAGACATTCTTCATTTTTAACAGTAAAATATTTCACTATCTAAGCTGACCATGCCTTTACATTTTATAATTTAAATTATTATTAAACCAGAAGAGTATCTGCATATATATATAAAAAAAATATATATATATATATATAAAAGAAACAGTCATAAAAACTGAACACATAAACACAACTAATTACAGGAGAGAAAAACTAATCTAAGTTTAGAGATTTCCAAAGTAGCTGCCATACATATTTTTTAAATGAGGTCTCTAGCTCGTCTTTTAAAACTTGGATTTGAACATTGGTGGAATGGCTTTGGACTCATCCAACAAAATATTTAAATGGTTACCTCTTTTCCAACCATTCATTTTGCAGGAGAAATCAAGATTCAAGCCTCCTCATTCAAGCCTCCTCCGCCTCGTCTCCTCCTCTCGCTTAATTTCTCATGTATTAATATATAGTTATTTTTTCTGACTCCCTCTTGAAAACTTAAGGTCATAGATTTCCACCTGCTAGCTATATGCAGTTTAACAGCATTAGCCATTAGTTGAAACAATTTGTTTTAAGCTAAGAACAAATTTTGTACCCTAATTCCCAAAAGGTAGGTCTCAACCCTGGTTGGGATCACCTTCTTAAAGAGTGATATGGCAAGTTGAGTGAGGTCTCCCCACAAGTTTTTAGCTATCCATCAAGACCACCATGTGTGAATTTGGTCCCCTATCTGTTGGCACCCCCTAAAATATTTGTTGCTTTCACTGGGGTTAATCTTGTGAAGCTTATCAGGTGTACAATAAACCCTCTGGAGAACCTTGAGAGATGTTTCCAAGTGGGAATAGTTAAATGAACTTCTGCTTAAATTTGAACACGACTCTACTCCTAAGTCTTTCTCCCATCTACACATAAATTTGGGCTTCTCATCTGTAGTTCTGTTTGTAAAAATGTCGTAAAGTGACCCTACTATACCCTTGGAGAGTGGGATGTTTTTACAGAATAATGAAATCCAAGAGGATTTAGGGGGCCCTAAGTTTTTGAACATTTATCTGACCCAGCTTTTTATTGTCAGATAGTTATAGAATTCCTCTTGAGGTAGATTATGGTTCAAGCAAAATTGATCATAGGTCTTTAGGCGGCCATCAGTAAACCATGTACCAAATCTATCTAGGCCTCTAGAAGTCCACCAATGTTTGGAAACTATGCTAGCCTCTGCTGAGGAAAGAAGGAAAGAACCGACAGCAAAGGAGATATATCTACATCTAGTAGTTTTTTAGCTCTAGCCCATTTCCAAGAATTTAGGGTTAGGTGTATCATTGAGTTTTGGTGTAATCTAAGAGGGCACAATCTTTCCGGGACCCAGATTATCGCTTCCCAACTATGAGGAAACATTTGATGGTTCTCTAAGAATACTCAACTCGGCTGATGTTTAGCAGAGTGTGCCAAGGGTAGCTGGGCTAGTTGTGCCACTTTAAAATAATTACTTAAGGTTGGGCATGAGAGCCCCCCCGCTATTTTTATGCCTATACATTATTTTTTGATAGATTTTTTTTTCTCCATATAAATCAAAACACAGTGCTCTGGAACTTGTCTAGTTCTTTTAAGGAGATTGGAATTGGAAGAGTTCTGAAAAGATATAAGATCTTGGGCAAAATATTCATTTTGGTGGCTACTATACGGCCAGTCCATGAGAATGGATACTTCATCCATTTCAGCATGTCTTCGCCCAGCCTTTTATACATGGGGGGGGGGGGGGGGTAGATTGCCTTATATAGATCTGAAAGTTTAGGCGTAATGTTGACTCACAAATATTTTATATACTGCCCAGGCCAGGTAAAGTTACATTTGGATTTTATCAGTTCTAAGTCAGGTTGGGCAATGCCTAAACTTAGAGCCTTGGTCTTCTCCAGATTAAGTTTAAGACCTAATACTCTGCTAAATTTATCTATAACGGACATAAGCGATGGAATCGAGGAAAAGTGATTAGTCCGGGTGCATAATAAATCATCGCCAAAAAGGGAGCATTTATAATGGTGCAAACCTACTTGGAGGCCTTGAATCTCTTTGTGCGATCGAATTGCCTGTGCCAGCGGTTCTATAACAAGGGCGAACAACAGAGGCGAAAGAGGGCATCCCTGCCTAGTACACCTTTTAATCTGAATCTGAGCTCTGTGTTCCCCTGGCAGCTTCAGATTAGCTAACTAGGAGTCATAATAATTTCCAAGTAAGGTAATAAAGCATCTTTTAAGTCCAAATTTTTCTAGTGTTTTATAAATAAAAGGCCACTCTACAGTGTCAAAGGCCTTTTCAATACCTAAGGCCAGAAGACACATTGGGGATTTTGCTTTACTCGCTAAATGTTGGATATTCAGGATTCGTCTGACATTGTCCCCTGCTTGCCTATATGGTATAAACCCTGCCTGGTCTTTATGTATGTTTTCCAGCAAAAATGGGGAGATCCGGGATGCCATGATTTTAGCCAGTATTTTGACATCTCCGTTCAATAATGAGATTGGTCGATAGTTTTTGACTTCGAGATTGTCCCTACCCTCCTTGGGGAACACAACCAGATCGGCTAGGTTTCACTCCGGAGGCATACGATCCCCCGGAGGATTGCATTGAATAAAGACGTGAGGTGTGGTGTAAGCAAAGACTCAAATTTCTTATAATACAGATTCATGAAACCATCCGGCCCTGGGGCCTTGCCCGATTTAAGACTTTGAATGGTTGCCTTTACCTCCTCGTCAGAAACGTCTAAATTCAAGCTAGATAATTGTTGATCCGTTATTGACGGGAGGTCAAGTGACCCCAGAAAAGAGTGAAGGTCCGACTCCCCGGTTTTAGTCTGAGATGAATATATCTGCTGATAAAAACACTGAAATGCCACTTGAATATCTTTTGGACTAAATGAAATCTTACCAGTGGGCATTTTGATCTGAGTAACTGTAGACTGAATCTCTTTGGACTTTAATCCCTTAGCCAGCATCGTATCCGGTTTGTTTGCCTTCCAACAATATAGGTGTTTTGTCTTCCTCATAGCTCTTTCAGTGTAGTGAGAAAGCACCCCATCAAGCTCTAGCCTAGTCTTGTCGATTTGTTTGCGTAGTTTAGTAGACAGATTTTGTTGATTGGCCTTCTCCAAACTACTAAGGGCTGCTAAGTCTGTCACTCTTTGTTTAAGGGATTTTTTGATGTAGAGAAGCAAGCTTAATACAGGAGAACCTTACAATAGCCTTATGGGCCACCTGGAGCTAACCAACCCCTGTTTCCGGAGAATCATTGCTGTCAAAATACATTTTAATATCTTCAGCTAACAGTGCCACACAATTAGTGTCAGACAGTAGATATTCGTTGATTTTCCAGTTATTAAATGGGGTATGATTAGGGCCAAGAGTTAACCTAATAGATACTGTTGCGTGATCAGACCAGGGGCAAGGGGCAATGTCAGAATCCCGAATACAGTCATAGGTCATGGAGTCTACTAAGAAAGTATCAATCCTCAAGTATGCTGCATGAGTGGGGGAGTAGTAAGTGTATTCTCTCCAATCCGGGTGAAGACCCCTCCAAGCGTCCACCAGACCCATTCTACTTAGTAGCTGATTCATTTGGCTTAGTTTTGGGGAGAATTTGTTCTCCAAGGTCTTCCCTGATCTGTCTATCGTTGAGTTAAAAGTGAGGTTGAAATCACCTCCAATTACCAGTCTTCTCGTTTCCATTGATTCCAGATCCCTTAATAAATTGATTAGAGTTTTATGGGGTGAGGTTGTGGGAGAGTAAAGAGAAACTAGTGAAATTCTAATACCCAAAACTGTCCCAATTACTGTTATATAATGTCCATCTTGATCTATAGTTCTATGTTCTTCCTTCTTCGTGGGTTGGGTGGCCGTGAAGAATATGGGTTAATCTTTATGTAGGAAGGTTGGCCTTTTCTTATGTGAAAAATTAGTTTCCTGCATAAAAATAACTAAAGGTGTAATCGGATGCACTCATTCTAGGTTAGGATCAGTGTGTGTGATATGTTGTCCATTACCTGTTTTTTCCCTTTTTGAGACCTTTGGAAGGGGTCGAGGCGGAGGAAGGCTCAAAGAACCTCTGAAAACGCAGGAGTGTCCACTTATTTTTTACATAAACTAGGGTTGAACAGAGATATAGGACATTAGTGTTACTTTTCCTACACATCTATTATATAAATAGTCAGTTAAAGCAATGAGAGGCTTAAGCAGTAACTCTGTAACAGCCAAAGGGACTACCCATGTCAGGGATCTACTTAACAGCAGTAAAAAGATTAGCATTTCACTTCCACGGTACACAGTAGATAACAAACTATATAACATTCTAATGTTTGTATCTTTTAACTAAAAAAAAACAACTTATATCAAATTTTATATAGAAATATAATCTATTTTTCATTAGTTTGGGGGCCTAATTAGCCTATTCTAAAGCTAAACTCTCATCTTGTAACTTCTTAAATCTTGGCTCATAGCAAGTCAGTCAGTGACTAGCACATTTCTGACAGTCCACATTGCTTTCAGAGGTTCAAGGTACTTTTGGTTTAGTCAGATCTTGTACTACTCTTCATCTGCAGCCAGTGGTCAAGTCTCTGGGTCCTCTAGGTGGCAATGGCTGCTTGTTCTGGGAATGTGAATTGAGCAAAGTCCATTGTCTCTTGGGAATGGGCGGGCAGGATGATCCTGTCCCGTTACTATTGTCTCTGTAGAGCATAGATGCAAATGCCGTAGGACAGCTAGACAGTCCTCCAATGTGCGGGTGGTAAGCGATGTACCCTGGTAATTAAAGGTGAGGGCAAAGCGAAAATTCCATCGATACTGTAGTCTGTACTGTTGAAGGATAGCCAAAGCAGGTGTCATTTGCCTCCATCTGTCCAGGATGTTAGGGGACAGATCAGCATAAAATTGCAGGTTGGAGTTATCCGGGCCCTTGATTGTCTGCAGCTTTCTGGTCTCTGAAAGCAGAAGGTCCCTGGATTGCTGTCTCAGAAATCTCACAATGGCATCCTTGGGCACCTCAGGATTTTTTGTACCTCCGAGAGCTTTGTGGGCCCGTTCAATCTCCAAAATACTTTCCGCTTGGTCCGGAAGGATGGCAGCAAAGGTCTCTTTCAGATATATCGTTAAGTCTTGGACAGCTCTTGGTATATCCCGTACCTTGATGTTATAACGGCGAGACCGATTCTCTAAGTCTTCTATCTTGTCAGTTAGTTCCATGATGTGGAAAGTGTTTTGCTCAATAGAAGACCTGTCTCGTTCTTGTGCCTCCACCAGCTGGTCTGCTGTCTCTTCTAGTACGTGGGTTCGTTGCCTCAATTCCTTTAAGTTTTTCCGTTGCGGTTCTATCGCCTTAGCTAGTAGCTGCTCAATTGTGGCTACTGATCTAGCTGAAAGATCAATGGGGTTGGTTAGGTTACCCCCCACAAACAAAGGTATATATTCCACAAAATATCAAAATATCATTACCCTTAGGGAAACTGATGAGCTCTGATGAGCACCTCTGACTTTGTTGTTTTCTATATGCAAATTACCTTTAGGGTTTAGTCTCCCTAAGGGTAATAGGGGACTCCAGACGTGGACCCCTTGCTCACTGTGCCTTAGGGAGTTCAGCTGCACCTCACTGACGAGGCCCATAAAGGCCGAAACGCATCTGGGGTTTGCTGTTTCTCCTGTTCAGGGTAGAATTGCCTGGTATTTCGGGGCTGGGTCACTCTTTTGAGTGGGACCAGACTGATATACTACAGGAGATTTCTCCCTGTGAAGGGCACAAGTGAGCTAAAAGAGGTTGCTCTCAGCGTAGCTTATCATGGCTATAGAACCAACCTATTAAGGTTGGTTTGTTCTCTGATGAGCACCTCTGACTTTGTTGTTTTCTACATATATGTTTACAATCATTACATAGAGACATATCCCTTTTAATTATTTCTATGATCCCCTTGAAACTCCTGCTTTAAGGAAAGATATTTTATTTTTTTGTTATTTATTGAACATAGGTGTTAAGCACCATTTTTTGTATATTTTTTTCATTACAAGATTATTTACTTTTTGGTTTAATCCAGTAGTAACTATTTAACTTCTAAGTGTACCTAATTCTATTCAAATATATACATATTTTTGCTCAATATACTTCCATACATAAAAAAAAAAATGAGAATGGGAGAAACCAATAAATGGGAATATGAAACATTAGTAAATGAAGCACAATCAGAATCTATCTGGGAAGGAACCAATATAGTCCAAGAGAATAAACTTGATATTCTTACAAATTCTAAAATTCTACAAAAACAACTGCAAAGACAAATAAAATCAATCTGGGAAATTAGCCGTTTAGATAACTATATAAAAAACAACTTAATTCCCAGAGGTCTAAGAATACAAATAGTACCACCCCAGCATCTATTAGCATCTGAATTTGTAAAGAAATGGACTGATGTAGTGACAAAATGTTCAATAGAACTCATGAAAATAATAGTAGAGCAAGAACATAAGAATTTAGATATACTTAACAAAAAGGTCAAAGAAGGCAACTTAGACATTGAAAAGTTTAAAGGAAGCCAAGAATATGAAGAATGGCTAATAAAAATGAATGAGAATTTGGATAAATATAAAAGAGATTTAATAAGACGCAAGCAAACTAAGTTAAACAGAGATAAGAACGACTTTGTACAAGGAAAGATTTACAAGATTACCAATATTTGTAAAGTAACAGAAACTGCGGACATCACTTCATCAGAATGTTCAGAAACAGATGTGAAACTGGATACTGAAGATAGAGAAAAAAAAACTAGATCTAAACTTTTTTAGACAAGGGGCAAAGCCAAAAACTTTGAGGGAGAGGAAACCCAAGAACACAGTCCAGAATAAAGAAGAACAATCAAGAGAGCGAAACACTGGAGCTCTAACTTCTTATAACCCCCCTGAGAGGGGAATAAAGAATGAAAAAACTAAAGAAAGAGAATCCTTAAAAGATCAAGACCATCTAGATGAAGAGAATTATGAAATTCTCATCATAAATTTAACAGATATTAAAGTGATACACAGAAAAAGATCTTATCTAAAGGACTGTCCTTTATACCCTCAAACTACACGAACTTGTTTACAAATATAAAAGATATTAATCTTTTTGTAAGAAAGTTCGCTTTAAAAAAATTCTTCTATGATAAAGATAAAAGAAGATTAGAAGAAATTGGGCTAACAATAGAAGATAAAGATACATTAGACAACTTGATGTCATTATTAAGAGAAGAAAACTCGAAAGAACAAGAACAAAAGTTATTAAAAAAGAACAGTAAATTTACCCCAGAATTAAAACACTACGGAAACTTACAAATGTTTCTAAAACTAGTTAGTGAAGACCTCGAGAATTTGGACCAAATTACCAAGATCAATGCCTCAAACGAATTATAGAATAATATCACGAAAGAAGAAAGAAAAGCTATTGAAGAAATAAAAAAACTGGATATCGAAATTAAAAAAGCAGATAGGGGGGTAACATACAGTAGTGTTAATGAAGAAAGAGGATTATTTAGAAATGTGTCTAACTCTTTTACGTGATACTGATACATATGAAGTTCTCCAAAAGAACCCGTCATGGCAATACTTTACAGAATTACAAGCGATGGAAGAAGGAATTATTACCAGAGCTAACTATGAATATCTTCTCCCGAAAGACCCAACGGCAGCTACTTTTTATGCGCTACCGAATGTGCATAAAAAACGTAATCCGATCCCAGGCAGACCAATCGTCTCAAGTATGAACTGCTTAACAGAAAAAGTCAGTCAGTTCATCGACCAAGAACTTAAAGAAATAGTGAAAAGTTTACCTTCCCACATAGAAGATACAATGGATACACTGAAAAATATAAAAGGATTAGAACTACCCCTACTTCTATATTAGGGACAGTTGACGTTGAACAACTCTACTCTAGTATTCCAAACAATCAAGGCTTAAGAGCTGTTAAATACTATCTCGATATGAGAAGCTCAAAAAATAAGACAAAAAATGAGTTCATCTTAAACCTTTTGGAGTTTGTTCTTACAAAGAACTTCTTCATTTTTCATGGTAAATGGTACCATCAAATAAGGGGCACAGCAAGTTGTGCACCAAGCTACGCAAACCTCTTTTTGGGTATGTGGGAGAATACAAGAGTCTTCTGTGATGAAGTGGATACAGAAAAAATCCTTCTATGGAAGAGATATATCGACGACGTACTAATATGTTGGGAAGGAACTATAAAGGAACTAGAAGCCTTTGTGATTGAATTAAATAAAAACAGTATGAATATGAAATTGACTTGGGAAGCAGATGAAAAGGAAATTAATTTTTGGGATTTAAGGATCATGAAATCTGATAAAGGTAAACTTCATACCACCTTATTTAGGAAAGAAACATCAACTAATATGATACTGGCATGGACAAGCCAACACCCAATATCACAAAAATCGAGCATACCGATTGGCCAATAATTTTGGAGACAAACTGGTAAAAAGCTTCTTTAAGAATAACAAAGAAGAAAACAAGAATTGGCTTGCAAAGACCAAAGGCCTCTATAGATGCGGAAACTGCAAGGCATGTGAATACATCAAACCCGAAAAAAACTTCCACCATCCTTGTACGAAGAAAGTATTCCCATTAAATGCATTCTACAACTGTTTATCTACACATGTTATATACATAATAGTATGCAAATGTAAAAAATTGTATGTAGGTAAAACTATAAGACAAATAAGGAGAAGAATATTGGAACATGTGTCCTCCATAACTAATAAGTTAGATACACCAATCTCGAGACATATTATGCTTTACCATCAAGGGGACACTAAATGCCTGGAATTCCATATCATCAATGATAAAAACATCCATAAGAGGAGACAATATGGATCAAAGACTGATGCAAGAAGAGTGCAAATGGATCTACTTAATGGGAGCCCAGGGCCCATGGGGTCTCAATGAAGGGTTCATTTTCAGTCCATTCATTTAAACTAATGGATCAAAGATATACATTAAAGGAATTAATCCTCAAGCAACAATATTAATTTCACTAAGAAGATAAAAATACAAAATAAACAAGATACAAATATAATAGAACATAATATTTATCCTTTTATTGTATATATTGTACATAACAAAGAATATAATATCTCATTATTATTTTGCTAGAAGTGGAGTTGTTTATCTTTCTTTCTAAAGCAGGAGCCGAGTAGGGCATCGTTCCTTCTAATAAAATAGCAGCAGCAGAATCAATAAGTTACATTCCATTCAGCATTAAATAGCGCTGTTTGAATAAGGAACAATAAAGTTTTGTGAAAATAAGGGAAAACATTTTTTTTTCAGGTCTTTATAGAAATCTTGCGTTGATTCTGGTACACTTCCAAAAGACTCCGTGTGACAAAGAATGAATGTCATTACGCAAAATAAGCAAAGACGTCAAACCAGGAAGCAACGTAAGCAAGTGTAAGCGTGCAATAGCAAATACACCCAGAAATCTAGCGTTGGTCCTGGCACACTTACAAAAGACTCTGTATGACAAAGAATGAACGTGTGAGGGATTGACTCTGCTGGGATTCGAACCCTGGTTTGCATGTTGCTAAACCTCTTCCCTACCGGTACACCAGCCTGCCTCTTGCAGATTTGCCTTACCCACCACCTATACATTAAACTCGAAAAATATGAGTTTGAACAAACAGAAATTCAATTCCTGGGGTATGTAATAACTCCCAAAGGTTTAAGTATGGACGCAAGTAAAATTAAAGCTGTGCTGGACTGGCCCATCCCCAAGAATGAAAAAGATGTTCAGAGACTTGTGGGGTTTGCCAATTTTTACAGGCGTTTCATTAAGAATTTCTCTGCCGTTATTACACCGATCACTGAACTTACACGTAAAGGGACTCCATTTCAGTGGTCCGATAAGGCTGATTCCGCATTTTCCCGATTAAAGACTCTGTTTACATCTGCCCCTGTCCTGGTACATCCTCAGCCGGAATTACCATTTATTGTGGAAGTTGATGCTTCTGATTCAGCTGTTGGTGCTATACTGTCTCAAAGGACTGGACCTAAGATGCTGTTACATCCGTGTGCCTTCTATTCCCGCCAGATGGTGCCAGCAGAGAGAAACTATGACATAGGGAATAAAGAACTATTGGCTATAAAAGCTGCCTTCACCTAATGGAGACATCTCTTGGAGGGAGCTACCCATCCAATTACTGTCCTCACAGATCACAAAAATCTGGAATGTATTCGATCAGCAAAGAGACTGTCAGCCAGACAAGCACGCTGGTCACTATTCTTCTCGAGGTTTAATTTTTTGGTTACATATCGTCCCTGCTCCAAGAATGGTAAGGCGGATGCCTTGTCTAGAATAGCTGACCCCCTCCATACTACCGTAACCAAGACCACCATCTTGCCGGAGGATATATTTATAGGAGTTACAGTCCCTTCTGATCTGATGTCTCGCATTAAAAAGGGCTACGCTGAAGACCCAGTTCTTCGTGATCCTCCTCGTGATCTCCATATGACGATGCTTAATGGGTTTTGGATTTTTCAACAACGTCTGTTTGCTCCGGAGTCAGTGCGACTGGAACTTTTACGTCTTTACCATGACTCAAAACCAGCAGGTCATCCAGGAATCCGAAAGACACAAGAGCTGCTTGCCCGATCCTTTTGGTGGCCGAAGTATCATGAGGATGTTAAGAAGTATGTGTCCTCTTGTGATGTATGTGCCAGACTTAAGACTCCTCGCTCATCCCCTGTTGGCTTGCTTCAGCCTCTTTCGATTCCTCATCGTCCCTGGGGATCTATATCCATGGACTTTATTGTGGAACTACCTCCCTCTAAGGAACACACTACTATTCTTGTTGTTGTGGACAAGTTAACTAAGATGGGTCATTTCATACCAGCTCGTGGTCTCCCTTCAGCTAAACAGACGTCTGACCTGGTTGTTCGGGAAATATTTCGCTTACATGGAGTGCCTGATGAAGTAGTTTCTGACAGGGGAGTGCAGTTTACATCTCGTTTTTGGAAACATTTTTGTTCTAATCTAGGTATTAATGTAAATCTGTCGTCAGCTTTTCATCCACAAAGTAATGGACAGACTGAGCGAACCAACCAGACCTTGGAGAATATTTGCGGTGCTATATTAGTTACCTGCAGGATGACTGGATGGATTTTCTACCCACGGCGGAGTTTGCCTATAACAATGCCCAACACTGCTCCACTTCTTTGAGCCCATTTTTTGCCAACTATGGTTACCATCCAACCTTTCTAGTCAGTCTCCCAATTGCTACTTCCGTTCCTGCTGTCACTGACCGGCTAACCGCCTTACGTGATTCCCAAGCACTGTTGAAAGAGACTCTTTTGGAGGCTCAGGAATGTTACAAAAGAGCTGCTGATAGGCATAGAAAGGAGGCCCCAGTCTATCATGTTGGTGACAAGGTGTGGCTGTCAACAAAGAATCTTAAGCTTCGGATTCCTTCTCATAAATTGGGTCAAAGGTTCATGGGACCTTTTGAGATCATTGCTCAGATCAATGCTGTCACTTTCCGTTTGCAACTTCCAAATTCCACGAAAATACATCCAGTGTTTCACGTTGCACTGCTTAAACCTTTTCATGAAAATACTTTCCCTGGCCGAGCCCTGCCTGCCCCACCTCCAGGTGGTGAGGATGAGTACGAAGTGGAAAAAATTCTTGACTCCAGGATCTTCCGTAACAAGCTTCAATATTTGGTTCAGTGGAAAGGCTATGGTGAGGAGGATAGATTGTGGGAACCAGTGGACAATATTCATGCTCGTGATCTTCTTCGGTCTTTCCATGCACAGTACCCTGCTAAACCGGGTAATAGGGCATCCAGAGGCTGCGCCTATAGAGGTGGGGGTATTGTGAGGAATTGACTCTGCTGGGATTCGAACCCTGGTTTGCATGTTGCTAAACCTCTTCCCTACCGGTACACCAGCCTGCCTCTTGCAGATTTGCCTTAGATCTGATACCTTGACTCTAAAAGCAATGCAATCAGTGACAACTCTCTTTAGCTGTGTCTGGTCAGCTGTCTGGTTCTTGGCCTATATAAGGCACTTCCTGTCTCTGTATCCTTGCCAGATTATTGTGTGGTTCCTGATCACGTCAATAAACCTTGTTCCTGTTTCACCTACAAGTTGCTGAATTAGATCATTACTGACCTAGGCTGCTGGTCTCCACAATCTTGTGATTCCTATATCATTACAGAACGTCATTACGCAAAACAAGCAAAGGCGTCAAACCAGGAAGTAACGTAAGCAAGAGTAAGCGTGCAATAGCAAATACGCCCAGAATGGGCGTGAACCAACGATCGAGAAACGCCCAGATAGGCGGAGTTAGACTACTACATGAAGACCCGCGAAATATAAAAATACCTACACACTCTATGTGCCTTGAAAAAGTGCAGTAACTATCGAAACCGGTCGGCTATTTTTGTTTATTTTTCCTTACATATAGAAGGCATTAGATACATCTTGTTACCCTCCTATCCTTCCTCTCTATTTTTGGAGCGTATGGAGCACACTGGTATGTACTAGGAGCTGTAAGGTAAGAGTTTGGAGAGCAGGAATGACTCCTTCTATGAGCTAGCAAGCGTATTTCACGCTATGCATTGGTGTACTGTTCACCATTCCTTTTTTACGCTTACCTTATGTACTTCAGTACTTTCAAGATATCTATTGCCTATATATTTTTTTCTATTTATTAAGATTATTGTATATATAGAGTGTTTTTCTATTTATTCTATTTTTTAACTTACCCCCTTATTTTCACCAATTTTTGATAGAGATACAGTCCTATGATTGTCCTAACAGATATATGAGTACTTTATTAGAAGGATATAAGGGTATATGAGTAATGCTGGGCGTTACTTACCTTGAATCCTTATACATATATGTTTACAATCATTACATAGAGACATATCCCTTTTAATTATTTCTATGATCCCCTTGAGACTCCTGCTTTAAGGAAAGATATTTTCTTTTTTTCTTTTTTTTGTTATTTATTATGTATATATATATATATATATATATATATATATATATATATATATATATATATATTTGTATTATTGTGTTTATCGATACATCATTTTGCTCCCTTGTATTCGCTAGTTTATATCACATTGCCCATGAAAAAAATAGGAAAACACATTGCATCCCTTAGACTCATAGGCCCCCATTCAATTGAGGTTTCAGGAGCTCCAGAGGCCGTAAGTGAGGTTGCAAGCTATTTTGCTATTCAATTGGTGTATTTTTGCGGATCGGCTTCCGAGTTTCAAGCTTGAAAAAATGGCGATGGTTACAGCTTCCAGAAGCCTTTGATCTGTCACTTTCACAAAGGCTTAAGTCGCAATTCGCTATTCAATTGCTCAATTTCCCCAAGCCCGCAAATGTTTTCACACCCGTAAATGCAAATGAAGGAGAAAATCTAAAGAGGATCCGCAAGGGGGTTAATCACCTATTTGTAGCACTGTAAATGCAAATAAATCAACACTGCACTGTAAATAATCGGGAAAGTGATGATAGTCATTAGAATTAATTGAACAACAGTCTCAAGCTCGCAAATCGTCAGGAAATAAAATACATTTTTATGTGTCATTTCATCTTTGAATCAAACTCGGGTATCAATGAGTTAATACATATCAGGCCACCCGTATAAACTAGAACAGTATTGGCATTCATTTTCATAATTCTTTATTTTTAATGTCCTGCGAGACTCATCGCATATTGGACCCCGAACCTAATGGATTGACATGTAACCTCCATGTTTTACTGCCGTAATAATGACAGTCTCATTTTCTATTGGCTGATCCAAAATGGGCAGTTACAGGCTTGCTGAATTCATCAGGTTCCCGCCCTGAACTGCTATGACCCAGTGCATGGTTTATGGTTTTGGCTTGGGGCCCATAACTTGCGGCTGTGACCAATTGAATAGCCTCACAAACAGAGACCAACAGGAGCCTGCAAAACACTCGGTTGTCTGCGATTGAATTGCGGGTGTCGAATTGGATGTGGCCCATAGTAATTAAGTCCAAGTCTAAAAAGTAGCTCACTGAAGTGGGAGGTTTGGACCAATACTTACTTTCATAAGTAGTTATATATTACTTATCATTTTCTTAAAACTTATATGAATAAAGTATATCATGGTAGATTCAATTTCTAAAATGTGTAACATTCAGGTTGCCTAAATTATTTGATAAGTAATTCCTATTAAGACACACCAATTTAGTAAAAGAATATTTCTGCATGGCAGAATTGTAACTGTTTATTTCTTATTCAACAAAACAGAATATCAGCCATTTTGATATTGCTGATAGAGATCTATTGTTGATCAAGTGGGTATATAAAGGGTAGAGGCATGTTTTGTTAGGGGCTACATTTCAGGTCACTGTACTATGAATAGTGATGTCGCAAACATAACATTTTCGGTTCGCGAACCGCGATCGCGAACCGCCGCAAATGTTCGCGAACCGGCAAACCGGGCGAACGGCCATAGACTTCAATGGGCGGGCGGATTTTAAAACCTATAGGGACTCTTTCTGGCCACAATAGTGATGGAAAAGTTGTTTTAAGGGGACTAACACCTGGACTGTGGCATGCCGGAGGGGGATCCATGTCAAAACTCCCACGGAAAATTACATAGTTGATGCAGAGTCTGGTTTTAATCCATAAAGGGCATAAATAACCTAACATCCCCCTCCATTATCATCCTCCCCTGTATCTCTTTACTCCCTCCCTCATCATCCTCCCCTGTGTCTCTTGCCCCCTCCATCATCATCCTCCCCTGTGTCTCATCCCTCCCTCCCTCATCATCCTCCCCTGTGTCTCTTTTCCCCCTCCCTCATCATCTTCCCCTGTGTCTCTTCCCACCCTCCCTCATCATCCTCCCCTGTGTCTCTTTCCCCCCTTCCTCATCATCTTCCCCTGTATCTCTTTACCCCCTCCCTCATCATCCTCCGCTGTGTCTGTTTCCCCCCTCCCTCATCATCCTCCCCTGTGTCTCTTCCCCCCTCCCTCATCATCCTCCCCCCTCCGTTGATGATAAGGGGGGGAAGAGACACAGGGATAAGTGTGAGGGGTGTTAGGGTAAGGGGTGTTAGGGATAAGTGTGAGGGGTTAGGTGTTAGGGTGAGGGGTGTTAGGGCTAAGTGTGAGGGGTGTTAGGGTGAGGGGTGTTAGGGATAAGTGTAAGGGGTGTTAGGGTGAGGCATGTTAGGAATAAGTGTGAGGGGTGTTAGGTCTTAGGGATAAGTGTGAGAATGTTAGGGTTAGGTGTTAGGTTGATGGGTGTTATGGATAAGTGTGAGGGGTTTTAGGGTTAGGGTAAGGGGTGTTAGGGATAAGTGTGATGGGTGTTAGGGTAAGGGATGTTAGGGTTAGGTGTTAGGGTAAGGGCTGTTAGGGATAAGTGTAAGGGGGTATTAGGGTTAGGTGTTAGGGTAGGGGCTGTTAGGGATAAGTGTAAGGGGGTATTAGGGTTAGGTGTTAGGGTGAGGGGTGTTAGGGATAAGTGTGGAGGGTGTAAGGGTGAGGGATGTTAGGGTTAGGTGTTAGGGATAAGTGTGAGGGGTGTTAGGGTTAGGGTAAGATGTGTTAGGGATAAGTGTGAGGGGTGTTAGGGTTAGGTGTTAGGGTGAGGGGTGTTAGGGATAAGTGCAATGGGTGTTAGGGTAAGGGATGTTAGGGTTAGGTGTTAGGGTAAGGGCTGTTAGTGATAAGTGTGATGGGGTATTAGGGTTAGGTGTTAGGGTGAGGGGTGTTAGGGATAAGTGTGAGGGGTGTTAGTGTAAGGGGTGTTAGGGATAAGTGTGAGGGGTGTTAGGGTTAGGTGTTAGGGTGAGGGGTGTTAGGGATAAGTGCGATGGGTGTTAGGGTAAGGGATGTTAGGGTTAGGTGTTAGGGTAAGGGCTGTTAGTGATAAGTGTGAGGGGGTATTAGGGTTAGGTATCAGGGTGAGGGGTGTTAGGGATAAGTGGGGTGTTAATGTAAGGGGTGTTAGGGATAAGTGTGAGGGGTGTTAGGGTTAGGTGTTAGGGTGAGGGATGTTAGGGTTAGGTGTTAGGGATAAGTGTGAGGGGTGTTAGGGTTAGGGTAAGGGGTGTTAGGGATAAGTGTGAGGGGTGTTAGGGTTAGGGTGAGGGGTGTTAGGGATAAGTGTGAGGGGTATTAGGGTTAGGTGTTAGGGTGAGGGGTGTTAGGGATAAGTGTAAGGGGTGTTAGGGTTAGGTGTTAGGGTGAGGGATGTTAGGGTTAGGGATAAGTGTGAGGGGTGTTAGGGTGAGGGGTGTTAGGGATAAGTGTGAGGGGTGTTAGGGTGAGGGGTGTTAGGGATAAGTGTAAGGGGTGTTATGGTTAGGTGTTAGGGTGAGGGATGTTAGGGTTAGGTGTTAGGGATACGTGTGAGGGGTGTTAGGGTTAGGGTAAGGGGTGTTAGGGATAAGTGTGAGGGGTGTTAGGGTTAGGGTGAGGGGTGTTAGGGATAAGTGTGAGTTGTGTTAGGGTTAAGTGTTAGGGTGAGGGGTGTTAGGGATAAGTGTAAGGGGTGTTAGGGTTAGGTGTTAGGGTGAGGGATGTTAGGGTTAGGGATAAGTGTGAGGGGTGTTAGGGTGAGGGGTGTTAGGGATAAGTGTGAGGGGTGTTAGGGTGAGGGGTGTTAGGGATAAGTGTAAGGGGTGTTATGGTTAGGTGTTAGGGTGAGGGATGTTAGGGTTAGGTGTTAGGGATACGTGTGAGGGGTGTTAGGGTTAGGGTAAGGGGTGTTAGGGATAAGTGTGAGGGGTGTTAGGGATAAGTGTAAGGGGTGTTAGGGTTAGGTGTTAGGGTGAGGGATGTTAGTGTTAGGTGTTAGGGATAAGTGTGAGGGGTGTTAGGGTTAGGGTAAGGGGTGTTAGGGATAAGTGTGAGGGGTGTTAGGGTTAGGTGTTAGGGTGAGGCGTGTTAAGGATAAGTGTGAGGGGTGTTAGTGTAAGGGGTGTTAGGGATAAGTGTGAGGGGTGTTAGGGTTAGGTGTTAGGGTGAGGGATGTTAGGGTTAGGTGTTAGGGATAAGTGTGAGGGGTGTTAGGGTTAGGGTAAGGGGTGTTAGGGATAAGTGTGAGGGGTGTTAGAGTTAGGGTGAGGGGTGTTAGGGATAAGTGTGAGGGGTGCTAGGGTTAGGTGTTAGGGTGAGGGGTGTTAGGGATAAGTGTAAGGGGTGTTAGGGTTAGGTGTTAGGGTGAGGAATGTTAGGGTTAGGTGTTAGGGATAAGTGTGAGGGGTGTTAGGGTCAGGTGTTAGGGTGAGGGGTGTTAAGGATACGTGTAAGGGGTGTTAGGGTGAGGCATGTTAGGAATAAGTGTGAGGGGTGTTAGGTCTTAGGGATAAGTGTGAGGGGTGTTAGGGTTAGGTGTTAGGTTGATGGGTGTTATGGATAAGTGTGAGGGGTGTTAGGGTTGGGTGCTAAGGTGAGGGGAGAATGATGATAAGGGGGGTAAGAGACACAGGGGTGTCCTTGCAGCAGAGATCAAAAGAGTCCTTCAGGACTGTATTGCACACTGTGTACAGTAGCCTAGCTATGGTTTTCCCTATTGATGCAGTATCACCTACACTCAGCCTCCTCTCAGTAAGACTGCAAGTTAGTTATGATTCCAAAATGGCTGCTGTCCATGAGTTAGAAGGGTCTGGAAGGCAGGGTATGATGCTGATTGGCTGGAATGTGTCTGCTGACTGTGAGTTGCAGGGTCAAAGTTTGCTCAATGATAAAGTATAGGGGCAGATCGAACATCGCATATGTTCGCAGTTCGCCGCGAACGTGAACATGCTATGTTCGCCGGGAACAGTCCGCCGGCGAACTATTCGCGACATCTCTAACTATGAACCATAGCAACTTGACCTACCTTAAGAATACTAAATGCCTCAATCTTCTACAAGCCAGTTGTACTTTGGCTTTACCTAAATCATCTCATGTAGTCCATGATGCAAGTAAACCAAAGCTAGTACAGTACACTCTCAGTTAACCGGCACCCATGGGGATTGGTAGAGGCTAGATAAATGTCGTTTCAGGTTGCTGAAAGTTACTATTAAAAGAGGCCTAGCTTAGCTGCACATCTGGGACCCAGGCGGAGGCAAGAAGGAGAGCAAAGGCGGGAGCTGGAGAACAGGGAGCGCAGGCGGCGGAGCTGGCGAGAGAGAAATCACTGCGCGCATAAAGGCCCAGCCGCGCGGAAGGAAAGGTGCACCGCAAACGGGAGGTGGTAAGTGGTCTGCCGCGCCTGTTGGAAAGAGGTCTGAAGGAGCCATGGGAGAAGCAGGAAGAAGGAGAGAAAGGGGGGAATGAGGAGGATACCGTAGCAGGCCAAGGAGGAGGAGGGATGGGGGAGGAGCCGGGAGTCCAGGAAAAGAGTGGGAGCCAGAAAGAGGCAGGCACCAAGAAATAGGCGGTCTAAGGGGATTGAAGTAGATGGTAGTGCGCAGGTGGTTGGAAGGGCAGTGATGGACAAAAGAGGTGCTGAGGACTCGGGAGGCCAGACAGGGGGGCCTGTAGGTGATTGCAGCAACAGGGTGAGGCAGGAAAGAACAACGGAAGCAGCACAAGAAGGCGGTGAATAGATAAGGCGAAGAAGAGCAAGGGGACAGGTAGAAGGAGTGCAGCGGGCAGGTGCAGCGGTGGTGTAAAAGGGAGACAGACAGGGGGACAGAGGTTGCAGCAAATAAACAACTCAGGTAGCCAGCTGGAATAGGCAGGGGAGCCGGAGGAAGTGAGGAGGGTTGACAACATGGAGGTCAGCAGCGACGTAGAACAAGGGGCAGGAAGTTGAACAAGGTATGAGGGAGCAAGAGAGCAGCAGGGACTGCAGTGTTTGCTCTACTTACAATTCCCGCAATGAAGGTACGTCAAACAGGAGTACAGCACGACCAGTTCCAGGGCAGGATGGAATGTCAGAGGGGCCACCAGTCAGTAGTTGGAGAGGACCGTGGAAGGAAAGAATGGTTCCTCCCAGCAGCGGTCAGTAACGCCAGCGGATAGGAGAGCAAAAAGAGGGGATCCAGATGTCAGAGAGAGAGGTGGGGGTAAGGAGAGGCGCACAACCTATGTTTATGATTACAGAGGCAGGATGTCGCCGGCTGTCCGGCAGGAGAGGAGAGAGTGGTCAGCAACACCAGAACGCAGGAGCAGATACATGCCCTTACCAGCAAGAAGAATCCGGTCAAGGAGGAGGTCACCAAGGCGACACAGGGGCTATGGTGAGAATGGGAAGGTTGACAGAAGCAGGGAGCGGTTTGCTTATCGTTCTATGAACACAAGGGAGCATCACATGCAAAAGGACCTGGGACTACCTTCCAGCGAGAGCAGGAGGGTATGCAGCGAGGAGGTTCGGAGAGAGGATTGCCAGTGCCCAGGACGCTCGACTGCCGTCCCCGAACCAAGGGAGGGGTACAGAAAAAGCAGCAACAGTAGCGGCGGCAGGGTGGCTAAGAGATGAGCGGGCAGAACACTCACGTCCAGTTCACAGCACACGTAACTTACAGTTTTTCATGGCATTTTTAAGAGGTTTGTTGTCAGAGTTGTTATAAGGCTAAGAAGGGTTTGGGTCCGGAGGCATGGGTGCAAGATAGGGAGCAGTTGGGAAGTCAGGCAATCCCTGGGGGGGGGAGTGAAGTGTCTGCAGAGGCCACCGGAAGTGTCCCTAAGGGGGGTGGGGTACCAGAGGGGTCAAGTAAGCAGGCTAAGGACACAGCTCTAAAGAAGTCTGCACTTTGCTCTATTGGCCCTATAGGGGGACATGTATCAAAGGAGACCAGGGATTTTCTTGAATTGTTTTCCCTCTTACCTCTGGATAATTTCATAGAAATTAAGCATGACGAGAAAAAAGAGGACTCCAAAAAGGAGGAGGAGGAGAGGAAGAGGAGGTATAGAAAAATCCCCCAAATTTTGCAAGTTGGCTTTAAGCTTTTGTAATTTTTGCAAGCATAGTATGTGAGAAAAACCCGGAATACTGCTCGTCTTTATTCTGTTACTAGCGACTTGCCCGTCAAAAAATGACGGCAATGTTATGTATATGTTTGTCAAGTTGTTTAGTTATTAACATATATTTTTGACACTTGTAAGTATTTTAATATGAACGTGTATTTTTGTAAAATGTTGATGTAATGGTTTTTTAAAATGTAATTAGTATCTGAAGAATTGTTAACTTGAATATACATTGAATGAATAGGAAAGCCAAAAGTAAAAAGCCTTTTTTAAACGTTGCAAATTTTAACATGAAGTTTAAAATATATGTAAACAATAACCATCAAAGTATATATTTTTAAACTTGAACTTTATTTTTTATGTAAGTTTAGAAGTTGACAAAACATTGGTATAATTTTGAACATTATAAACAGGAACATAGTGAATACATTTTGTAAAGTAATTTTTTATTAAAAGTATTAACATTTGAATGTAAAATCAATTGACATTTAAATTAATCAGTATTAAAATTCAATTTCTATCACTATAATTGTTAACTTGAATATACATTGAATGTAGAGGAAGGCATACAGTCAAACTCTTCTTAAAACGTACGTAATTAAACTAATTTATTACTGAGCACATAAATTGTCGATAAACATTAATGTAGGTAGTAATCTTAAGATAACAGACAATATTTACATTGTGACTTAAAAGGTGCTTGACCTCTTAACATCCACTTTGTAATATGTTGAATGAAATAACTTGAAAATATATTTTTTAAACTTGTAACATTAGAAACATTAACATAGTGACTTAACATTTTAACATAATTTTTACTAACAATGCAAGGCAAGTATTTTGTGAGGCGAATCATTCATAAACATGACTTCCATTAATTATGACTGAATGAAACAACCAATTGTTATGTATTTTGCAATGCTTTTAAAAAATCTTGGCATCTTTAATTAGTATCCTTCAAAGTTATAGTACTTCATAGTAGACAATGTTTTTAGTAAAAATACGTCCATCTTCTAATAAATCACCTTGACTTTCATTGTTTTCAATGTAAACTTTAATAGCCTGTGGATTTTTGCACCTTGACAACGCAACGTACAATTGACCATGTGCAAAAACTGGTTCTTCCAAGAAAATACCCACAGATTTGAAAGTTTGACCTTGTGATTTATTAATGGTCATGGCAAATGCCATAATAATGGGAAATTGTCTTCTTTGAAGTATAAAAGGGAGACTACTTTCACTTGGTGCTAAATCTATTCTTGGTATGAAAACTCTCTCTCCTCTATGGGTCCCAGTTAAAATTTCAGCATCTATAAAATGGTCCTTTAATTGTTGAACAATTAATCTTGTGCCATTGCATAGGCCTTTTTTGGGATTCATATTTCGCAGTAACATGATAATTGCACCTTTCTTTAGCTGCAAAATATGTGGTGGCATTCCAGAAGGAGTTAAAGAGTTTATGAATTCAGTCGAAAAGTTAGCCTGACTTTCATTGTCATCAGCAAGTACAGAATCAGCACTGTGATAATTTCTTTGTGGTGCATAAATTTTTTTAAAGATTTTATTATTGAGGATTAATGCATCTTTATTTTTACACGTCAGTATGACTTGGTTGGCAAGCTCGGAATATTCTTCGTTATTTATGCTCCCTTCAAATATAGCCGATATAATATCTTGTTGACAAATCATATGAGGTGGGATCTCTACAGTGTCGTCAGGTAAATGTAGTATTTTTTCTGTTCTGCCTTCTCCAATTTTAATAAGCCAATCATTGAAATCAGTTTGGCCTTCTGATCTCATATTTTGTTGCAGTTGAAGATGGGTAAAATGTTTCCATACTGTACTTGACTTTATACATGTTTCGATAATGTCAGTTCGATTTCCATGTACAACGACAGGTAATGTTTGTCTAAAATCGCCACCCAACAACATTACCTTTCCACCAAATGGAAAAATATTATCCATGACTTCACGAAGCAAACGGTCAATACATTGGAGGGCATAGCATGACATCATTGTGGCCTCATCTATTATAATTAATTTACATTTCTTCAATTTCTTTGCTTGTAAGGATGTCATGCGAATATCTGACACAGAATTTTCTAAAATAGGCACTGGCAGTTTAAATCCACTATGAACAGTTCTTCCACCTTCTAATAAAAGTGCAGCAATTCCAGTAGTGGCAAACGCCATTGCTATTTTTCCTTGTGCTCGTACTGAACTCATTAATAAATTGTACAAATATGTTTTTCCTGATCCGCCAGGTCCATCAAGATAGAAATAACGCTCTGTCACCATGTCATCATCTATAGCATTTTTAATGGCATGAAATGCTTGCAATTGTAGTGTATTTAAAGTTGCAAGTCTTTCTTCTGTTCTTTCTGCTTGTAGTTGAATGTCATAGTCTTCCAAGTTAATGTCATCTATAAGACCTGGATCAGGCAAATTAAAACTTGCACAACTTAATCCATGAGTTAAAAAGACTTCTTGGATTTCCATTAACGCTTTTAAGTGTGCAATGGGTTCATTGTATCGTCGCATAAAGTCTTCAGCCATATTACTTTTAAAAGTCTCCCACAAAGCTAATGCATTTGGAGCATTTGAGAAGATACAAATAAAAGCAAATTGTTCTCCCATCTGTCGTGGCATTTGACATTGTGCTGCTTCTTCTAAGCATCTTTCCCACTCTGTATCATCAGCGAGTAAGTTTCTATGTCTTGCAGCTAAATGGAAGGATTCATATACAATGTCATTAACAGTTCTTAAGTGTTCAAAACTTTGTGCTCCAGGAACATTTAAAAGTAATATCCGTAAGCAAAAACGTTCAACATCTCTTGGACTGACTGTGTAAATTCTTGGAATAATTTTATTGCCTCTGGTTTTTCTTGGTCTCCATAATCCATTCACAAAAACATAGTGATATGGAATTTCAATATATAAGTATTGTGTTGCTTCAGCATCAGTGGAATTTAATGCAAACCATGCAGTTAGTGTAGTGTGACGATCTTCACTTTGGGCCAATGCATTCATTTCATTTCCAGCATGGAAATAGACTAAATGTCGTTGTGGCAAATGTACTGCTAACCTATATACTGCATGTGATCTATCATGCATTTCAAATTTTAAAAGCCGCCACATAGCTTCTGGCGCACTGACATAGCGAGCATCTACATGAGATGCAAGTTCATCATGTACTAACTCACTACTTTCAGGGTTGTCTGCACTTTCGACGACTACAGTAGCTGCATCGTAACCTTTGTAAATATATTTGTAGACATATTTAATGGATTTGATGGAAGTGCAGGCTTCTACGTTGATGTGGGCGTTGTACTTCATGAGTAAATGTGGATTGTAGGGTACTACATATCTATTGTCCACTTTTTTCCCACGAATAATGGCACTATCTCCTTCTCTTCTTTTATAAAGTGGATATCCATCACAATTGGCATAGGTTTTGTCTCTATAATCTTTTGGAAATTCTTTGGAACATTTATTATTTTCCATACATGGTGATTGTGGATTAAGGTCACCACAGGGTCCATGAATCATGCGATGAGTAACAATCTCATATAGTCTACCATATAGTTCTGGATCTGGTAGTTCAGCAACAATGACTGCATCCACTTTGTCTGAAGTATCTAATTTATCTTTTTCTTGAAGTATTATTAGAAGATGTGCATGTGGAAGGCCTCTTTTTTGAAATTCAATGGTATATACATAAGCAAGACATTTGCCAAATAACTGATTTATAGTGAAGTCACGTATTAATTCATTTAATTTAATCTTAAAAACTCTGGCTACTAAATCTGGTCGATCTGAAGCAGTTTGTCCAAGAAGTAGATTTAGTGTAATTTCTGGCCATTGTGGATTACATGTAAATGTCACAAATAAATCGGGTTTGCCAAATTTTGTCACAATAGCCATAGCATCATTGTATCTTTCTCTCATATTCCGAGGAGATCCTTGAAAGGAAGATGGTAAAATGATGGCTTTGCCAGCTGTCATGTCTCTGCTTGTAGCCACGTCAGCAACATAGTCCATGAGTCCAGAATATTGTTCTACACGGAGTTTATCTTGTTGATATTTGATAAAGTTTAAATTATTTGCCTCAACTTGCAAATATGAATCAATAATCCATTGTTGTGTTAGTTTCCCACCACATAAAATTGGATTAAATACATTGCGAATGGCAATTTGAGCTACTTTAAATTCAAGCATAGAAACATTATTTCGGATTCTGGCTTTAGCATTTGGGTAACTGGGAAGAGTTAATTTTGGTTGCCAACCTGCTTCTCCGTGTGGGAAAAAGATGGGATATGTCATTGGATCTAAATTTGGACTTAAGATACTCATATTAATAAACGGTTGGTCCTCATTTCTAGGATATATTCGTATGTCTCTTTGAAATGGTGGTTCTCCTTCATCATTCTGAAACACCATTGCAACCTCATTTGTTGTTGGCAAGTTATAACGACGTTTATCAGTATGTCTGTCTCTTTTAAGCACCATATTAACCTTCGGCATTGGTAATTGATGTGTTTGTGAATGAAGTAGTTGTTCATTTTCTACTTCTGCCAATTTTTTATAAGCTTTACTGTAGGGATTGTTGTCCATAATGTTATTTAGCTCTATGAAAACAGTGGGTAAGCATTTTTTATTTTCTTCCATCTGCATACGTTGGTCAACAGCTTCCATTGTATCTAGGACATATAGTTGAGCGAATTTTCTTTTATTTCCTTCCTCTGGATGTAAATGGGAAGTGCGATGATAAATTTGTCCTTGGACTTTAAAACAGTAAGGACCATGTCCTGGTACATTAGCAGCTAATGTTGCCCCCATGGATGCAAAGGATATGGCACTATTGTAGGATCTTATGTGTGTCTTAAAATTTTTGTAGTTTGGAAAAGTAGGTTCAGTCATAATATTTTGTAAATAAATTGGAAATTCTTTCCTTTCTGGAAGTTTGAACTTGCCTTTTTGACAACAACTAATAAATTGTCCATCTCTGGGTCTCTCCTGTTTAAAATAATAAGCCTCACAAAACTGACATTGAGTAGTCATGTCCCCACAACTATGAACCTCTACTGCTAAAGACTTGAGTAGAGGACAATTTGCAAAGCATATAGGATTTTGACTTTCATATTCATCAGGTGAAATGTCATATAATGTTTCAACAACAGGTTCTAAATGTTTTGTTTTTTTCGTTGCTTTTCTTGGTATATGTTGTATTGTTTGAGGTAAAATGTCATGTAATGTTTCATGAAACGGTTCTAAATGCTTTGTTTTCTTTGTTGCTTTTTTTGGTATCTCTTGTATTTTTTCTGGTAAAATGTCATCTGATGTTTGAGCAACAGGTTGTAAATGCTTTATTTCCTTTGTTGCTTTTTTTGACATATCTTTAATTTCTGCAAGTGACAGTCTTTTGCTTGCAATTCTTTTGCGTTCTTTTTCTCGTCGAATTTCCTTCTTCTCCGGTGTCTGCTGGCTGTCTGCTCTCTGTCGTCGTTCTCTGGCTTGGCGTCTTTTCTTTTCTTGTTTACTCTCGTTATCAGCCATGTTAATCTGTAAAAATAAAATAATGTACCATTAGTTTATTTTGAGATGTTAAGTTGTTTTTCATGACAAATAGTTATCAATAGTGTGTTAACATTTTATACTTAATCAATTTCAATGCGGTCAATTGAATAAAAGTCTAAATAAGGCCATCAGATAATTATTTAAAGACATTTTTATTTATTAAACATGTATCCAAAAGCAAGTGTTTCAGTAACTAAAAAGGTATTTTCAATAAGATGTTATGTCCTTATTTACAGCACTATTCAATTTGTCAAATGGCAATTAAATTAGGGTTTAGCACTGGAATGTTACAATGACAAATTGTATATATTCTGTGTTTTTAGACTTTTTTGGACTATGCCAATTTATTTTTTTTAAGTTTACATTGAAGTTTGTATTTACTGTTAAAGATTATTGGCCCTAAAAGACAAATAAGAGATAGATGATAGATATTACTTTTTATACTGTACCTTGGTTGAAGTTTGATTTCAAGCAAAATTCTTTGTTGGTCCTGTGTTGAAAGCCTTCGTCCGATGGTCTGGTCCTGTGTTGAAAGTCCTCGTCCGATGGTGTAGTCCTCTGTTGAAAGTCCTCGTCCTCTGGTGTGGTCCTCAGTTCCAACTCCTGTTCCGATGTTCTTGACGCAGTATCTGTTATAAAATAAAAATGAAAATGTTATGTTATTTGAATGTCTTTGTATTAATGAAAAAATTGCATTATTTCTGTGTTTTTCTACAATCCTTTTTGGTGCGCCACAATTTTGGTATGCTTCTGTAGGCTATTTTCTAAGGCTTATAGGTGGTTAAACATTAAAGAAGAATATTAATTAATTTTTCTCTTTTTTTACTTGTTATACTGTACCTTGGTTGAAGTTTGATTTGAAGCAGAATCTTTGTTCGTCCTGTGTTGAAAGCCTTCGTCTGATGGTCTGGTCCTGTGTTGAAAGTCCTCGTCCAATCGTCTGGTCCTCTGTTGAAAGTCCTCGTCCGATGGTGTAGTCCTCTGTTGAAAGTCCTCGTCCAATGGTCTGGTCCTCTGTTGAAAGTCCTCGTCCGCTGGTGTGGTCCTCAGTTGAAACTCCTGTTCCGATGTTCTTGACGCAGTATCTGATATAAAATAAAAATGAAAATGTAATATTATTTTAATGTATTTGTATGAACTAAAAAATGACATTATTTCTTTGTTTTTCTACAATCCCGTTTGGTGTCCACCACTTTTGGTATGCTTATTTAGGCCTTTTTCTAAGGCTTATAGATTGTTAAACATAAAATAAGTATGTAAATGTACTTTGGTATGTGTTTGTGTGAGTTTTCATACTATCCTGTTTGGTGCGCAGCACTGTTGGTATGCTTATTTAGGCTTCTTTCTAAGGCTTATAGGTTGTTAAACATAAAATAAGAATGTAAATGTAGTTTGCTATGTGTTTGTGTGAGTTTTCATACAATCCTGTTTGGTGCGCACCACTGTTGGTATGCTTATTTAGGCTTCTTTGTAAGGCTTATAGGTTGTTAAACATTAAATAAGAATCTAAATGTAGTTTGCTATGTGTTTGTGTGAGTTTTCATACAATCCTGTTTGGTGCGCACCACTGTTGGTATGCTTATTTAGGCTTCATTCTAAGGCTTATAGGTTGTTAAACATAAAATAAGAATGTAAATGTAGTTTGCTATGTGTTTGTGTGAGTTTTCATACAATCCTGTTTGGTGCGCACCACTGTTGGTATACTTATTTAGGCTTCTTTCTAAGGCTTATAGGTTGTTAAACATTAAATAAGAATCTAAATGTAGTTTGCTATGTGTTTGTGTGAGTTTTCATACAATCCTGTTTGGTGGGCACCAATGTTGGTATGCTTATTTAGGCTTCTTTCTAAGGCTTATAGGTTGTTAAACATTAAATAAGAATCTAAATGTAGTTTGCTATGTGTTTGTGTGAGTTTTCATACAATCCTGTTTGGTGCGCAGCACTGTTGGTATGCTTATTTAGGCTTCTTTCTAAGGCTTATAGGTTGTTAAGCATAAAATAAGAATGTAAATGTAGTTTGCTATGTGTTTGTGTGAGTTTTCATACAATCCTGTTTGGTGCGCACCACTGTTGGTATGCTTATTTAGGCTTCTTTCTAAGGCTTATAGGTTGTTAAATATAAAATAAGAATGTAAATGTAGTTTGCTATGTGTTTGTGTGAGTTTTCATACAATCCTGTTTGGTGCGCACCACTGTTGGTATACTTATTTAGGCTTCTTTCTAAGGCTTATAGGTTGTTAAACATTAAATAAGAATCTAAATGTAGTTTGCTATGTGTTTGTGTGAGTTTTCATACAATCCTGTTTGGTGGGCACCAATGTTGGTATGCTTATTTAGGCTTCTTTCTAAGGCTTATAGGTTGTTAAACATTAAAATAAGAATGTAAATGTAGTTTGTTATGTGTTTGTGTGAGTTTTCGTACAATCCTGTTTGATGGGCACCACTTTTGTTATACTTATGTAGTGTTTTTTCTAATGGTTATACATTGTTAAACAATCACATTTGAATGAGGCCCTCGGCCATTAAACATATTTAGGTCCTGAATCAATTGCGTTTTGACCAATTGAATAGGGCTCTATATAAGCACATAAAATATTTTTTGACAGAAGTTTTTAGTTAGTGAAGACCTATTATGTGCTTATATAAAGCCCTATTCAATTAGCCAACTCACAATTGAATAAGGCTCATGGTTCGGTTCTTTTTTATACTTAAATACTTTACCTTGATTGAAGTGTGGAATGACAGACGGTCCCCTCCTGCCAATCTTAATCCGCCGGTCTTCTTGTAGTGTCTGTTTGAAAAATAAAGTGAAATAGTGAATTATAGAATTTTTTATTTGTATTTAACAAACCATGGCCTTTTCAGCATTTAAAGTATTTTTGTATCTTACCTCTTCTTCTTTGTTGGTGTTCTTTAAAAGGGATTGTGCTTCACAGTGCACAGTGCAAATTGTTGAGAGACGCTGTTGATGCAGAGTCTGTTTGAATATTTAAAAAAGTAGAAAGATTGAGTTTTAGGTGATCTATTGAATTGCAGTAAATTAATTTCATTGAATTATACTTCTGTAATTAATTTGAATTAACATTATTTTTTGGTGTGTGCTACACACATATGTCACATACATGAAGCACATTTCCATAGTTGAAAGTAATTTTTTTGTGTGAGTGTGACATATCAGTATACATGAATCATATTTTAATTGTTAAATTAGCCTTATTTTTATTTTTGGCCAACATACATAAATGTGTGTGTGACATGTGACTATAGATGATACACATATATGTGCGTGTCACATATCAGTATACATGACTCATATTTTAATAGTATTTTAATAGTCCCAACTTATTTTTTTTTAATGTAATTTAAATGTAGTTGTTTAATTAGTTTGTTGCAGGGGCAATACACATAAATGTGCGTGTCACATGTCACTATACATTATACGCATAAATGTGCGTGTCACTTGTCAGTATACATTATACGCATAAATGTGCGTGTCACTTGTCAGTATACATTATACGCATAAATGTGCGTGTCACTTGTCACTATACATTATACGCATAAATGTGCGTGTCACTTGTCAGTATACATTATACGCATAAATGTGCGTGTCACATGTCAGTATACATTATACGCATAAATGTGCGTGTCACTTGTCAGTATACATTATACGCATAAATGTGCGTGTCACATGTCAGTATACATTATACGCATAAATGTGCGTGTCACTTGTCAGTATACATTATACGCATAAATGTGCGTGTCACATGTCAGTATACATTATACGCATAAATGTGCGTGTCACTTGTCACTATACATTATACGCATAAATGTGCGTGTCACTTGTCAGTATACATTATACGCATATATGTGCGTGTCACATGTCAGTATACATTATACGCATATATGTGCGTGTCACATGTCAGTATACATTATACGCATATATGTGCGTGTCACATGTCAGTATACATTATACGCATATATGTGCGTGTCACTTGTCAGTATACATAAACCTCTTTGTCTTGTTTAATTTTTTTTTTTGATGTCCTGTCTTGAAAATAAGTAATATATTATAGCTTACCTCTCAGTTGTAATTTGCACAATGTAAAGTAGTAAATTAGGAAAGAATTATCTTCTCAAGTTTTAGCAGCAGTTATCTTCGAAGTCACTCTGTTCATCACCTGAGGAGAAATGTATTTTTCTCTGTCAAATAGGCAGTATTTATAAACTTTTAGAACATTCTGGAAAGTTAGACCGTTAGAACGCAATACGCATGCGCTATTTGCGTTCCAGCTTACAATTTGCGTTCCATCCGCCATTTTGTGCGTAGTAGTGGTTAAAATGGTGTTTAATATGAGTGTGATCCGTTCCGCATAGTATGTGTTTCATTATTGCGAGTAAGTGTAGTGTAGTTACGTCTGGAGCCTCGTTTTCGTTTTGTTCGGCGGCCATTTTTTCTCTCGCTTAGCCGATTTTCGTTCGTTTAAACTCTTTGTTTTGACTTAAATGGACGTGTAAATGAACTTTTGGAGGTGCCGGATGCCCCCCCGTGCTGTAAGTAAGCTTTTTATGTGTTTGTTGTGTTTATTTCTTGTGTTTGTGATGTTTTGATGCGCGGCGGTTGGAATGGGTCTTTCGCGGCCGTATTTTTTTCCGATGCGGCCGTATTTTGTTGCGATGTTGCCGTATTTTTTTGCGATATACGCAGTTAGCTTTTACGTGTACGACGCAGTGTATTTGTTTCTAAGTCGTGCGTATGTGTGTTAAGAGCGTGTGAAGGGCCTTTTTTACTGTTTTTTTGTTAAGTCTTGCGTCTGTGTGTCTGGGTGTAAGCGGGTGTGAGGCGACTTTGAGTTTTTTTTTGTTATGAAGTTGTGTGTGTGTGTATGTGTGTGTTAACACAGCCGATGTTGGGATGCTCCCACCACCGCAAATGCGGACCCTCGCTTCGCGAGGATCCGCATTTGCGGGGACGCTGTTGGGTTTTTGTTGGCTGGGCGGTTGGGTTTATTCTGTTAAAAAAGTCGTGTGTGTGTATGTGTGTGTTAACACAGCCGACGTTGAGCCTCCACCACCGCAAATGCGGGCCCTCGCTTCGCGAGGACCCGCATTTGCGGCGAACTGCGTCCCTCGCTTCGCGAGGGACGCAGTTCTTGCGGGCTCGCTACGCGAGCCCGCAAGCGTGAGCAACGACTCGTACGCTCACAACTATATATGTGATTTAGATGAGATAGAGGGCATTCACCGTACGTATGGGGGGTTAGCTTGGTGGGCCTACGATGAAAAGTGTCCCAAGATGCAGTGGGACGATAGGGATATGGGTTCCTGGCTAAAAATGATGACCCCTCTAAGGCCAATAACGGTGTCAGCATCTAAACCGGCAGTGAGTAGTGGGAGTAAAAAAGGATGTTTTTTCACCTTTAATGAGAGCTCATGCAGTTGGGGGGCATTCTGTAAGTTTAAGCATGAGTGCTCTATTTGCGGGTTGGGACACCCTCTTTTTCGTTGCTTTAGAAAACCAAAAGGACAGAAATCAGGGGAACAGGCTGCTAAGGGGAAGACCCTGGTGCGGTTAGAAAGGATGCGGGCCTGGCTAAACTCATACGCTAAGCTGCCAAACTTGTTGATCAGGGGTTTTGATGTTGGTTTTCAGATTCCAAATTTTAAATCTGCTAGGGATAATCCGCAGGAGGTGGTTAGGAAGTTAGTTGATGAGGTTTCCAAGTGTAGGATGGCTGGGACATTTGAGGTTTCTTCGGTGGGGGGTTAAGGGTGTCCCGTTAATGTTTGGTCCCCAAGAAGGAGATTGGGACTTTTAGGCTTATACATCATTTATCCTTTCCCAAGGGTTTTTCGGTAAATGACAAGGAGCTGTCTTCGGTGACTTACACATCTTTTAAGCAGGCAGTAAAGGTAGTGAGGAAAGCTGGTAAAGGGGCTTGGCTGGCCAAAGTGGATATTAAGTCAGCTTTTAGACTGTTGCCTGTTAACCCTGAATTCCATAATTTACTGGGATGTTTCATAGCAGGTGGTTATTTCAATGACTTATGCTTGCCTATGGGGTGTTCCATCTCCTGTTCCTATTTAGAATTTTTTTCTCCAGTGGGTTTTATGTGAGGTTACGGGTTTGAGGTCCGTGGTGCACTATTTAGATGATATTTTGTTTGTAGGGTTGGACGGGATGAGGTACTGCTCTTTACTTCTAGTTAAATTTCAGGAGATGGAGGCAGAGTTTGGGATTCCCCTAGCAGCAGAAAAGACGGAAGGCCCATGTCTGGCACTGACTTTTTTGGGAATTTGAATAGACACTGTTGCTATGGAGTGAAGTCTTCCTCTCAGTAAGGTTGTGGATTTGAGGGCTACTGTGTTGGAAGTCTTGGGGGCAAGAAAGGTTATTTTAAAAGTTATTCAGTCGCTTCTGGGTAAGCTTAATTTTGCTTGTAGAATTATCCTGATGGGGCGGATATTCTCAAGGTTATATTTGGCAACAGCAGGGGTTCAGCAGCCCCATCATCATATTAGATTAACAGGTGAACTCAAGGCAGATTTAAGGGTATGGGATATGTTTCTGCAGCATTTTAACGGGGAAGGACACTAATTTTAGAAAGCCAAGTGTTTAATGAATGTTTAGACGGAAGTGGTGTGCCAAACTATGGCCAGAGGACTGGTTTTGTTGTGGTTTAACAAAAAAATTGACTTTTTTAGAATTATTCCCAATAGTAGTAGCGTTAATGTTATGGGGGGATAGTTTAAGAGACAAACATGTAATATTTCACTGTGATAACCTTAGTGTGGTCCAGGCAATCAACTCAATCACTGCCTCTTTGCCTCAGGCTGCTGAGGCATTTGGTATTGCAATGCTTACAACTCAACATATTGATCAGGGCTTCCCATATAGCAGGAAAAAAGAATGTCCTTGGGGATGCGTTGTCGAGAGCTTATTGGGATTTAAAGAACTGGCTCAGACTGCCGATGCAGTACCAACAAACTTTCCAGATCAACTTTGGAGTTTGGTTTTTAAAGGCCGGGGAAATGGTTACGGGTAATTAGGGGGCGATAACTGCCCGAGTACATGCATTGTTAATTTTGTGATTAAAAGTTTGAAATGTTATGTGGTTGTATTTCCTTTTCTTTCAGGGTCTCCACTACAGTTATGGATTATGGGGCATTCATTTATATATTGGGCCCGAAGGTCGGCTGCAATTAATAATAATGGTCGCCAGTTGGGTTTCCCCCGAGGAGGCAGCTTTAGTGAAATAGTTTGGTTTTCGGGGGATAAAATGGTATCGGGTGGTAGAGAAGGTGGTTGGTTATGCAAGGGTATCCTCTCCCCCTGATATTCTGGTCCTGTACGTGGGGCGTGACGATTTGGGTTATATGCCCATGAAGGAGCTTATTTGTCTCATGAAAAAGGATATTTTGAGGCTTATTGAGCTATTTCCAGGGTTGTTAATAGTGTGGCCACAGATTGGGCCCAGATTGAAGTGGAAGAGTGCGAATGACCACAAGCGGTTCGAAAGAGCCAGACTCAGGATTAACAAATTAATGGCATCATATTTCATATGAAGTTTGGGGGATTTCTCTATAAGGCATAAGGATTTGGAGGTCCCAGCGGCTTGGGAATATTATTTGAAGGATGGAGTCCATCTCAATGAGATAGGGTTGTCTTTGTGTTTTTTTTCACTTTAAGAGAGGGTATTATTCAGGCCATGGAGGTGGTTGGCCGTGCTTAGACCATTGGGGTGCTGAATTCGTCTTAGGTTGGAGCTCATTGGCTGGTATGGTATCCGGCCCAGGTTGGTCCTGGAGGTCCATTGGGCACAGGGTTCATTTGGGCCTCTGGGAAGGGGAGCTCCTTCCGCTGGCGGGTGCAGCGACCTCGGATGTTTGTTAACTGTTATCAAATGTTGCGGAAATAAAGCTGAGGCCTGTTAATACCCCATCTTGGTGTTTTGTGTTTTATTTGGGTATTGGTGGTGGGTTAAGGGTAACGTACCAGAGTCACGTATATGTCAAGGTCAAACTAGTTACCTGTTGCTTCCTTCATCGCAGCCCTGTGTCAGGATACTCTTTGATTAATTCATGCAGCATAGGACAATTTGCTTACATTTATCATACCTCTAGTCTAAAGTATGTGTTTCCCATTTAGACGTAATTACATTTAAAAATAAATACATGGATTATAACTTTAAGCATTATTAGCGCTGGCCCCAAGCACCACAAGCTGCTATATTGTAAAATGGGCACCAAAACAGGTAATTTCACTCTCAATCCCCCTTAATTAAGTTTTTTTTTAAATTGCTCAGCAGTTAATTATCTATAAAAATGATTAAGAACAAGCTTTTGTGTTAAAGATTACATTTTAATTCACTAAGATGATCATCTTCACATTTTACAAATCAAAAAAGTAGGGTTAGTATAAGATCATTTATCAAATACATTCCTTATTCAAAGTAAACTTTGTCTCTTGTAAGCTTTTGTATAAAGTAATGTTACTGGTTAGGATTAAAAAGTTTATAGTAACGTAAAGGATATTTTTTCTTTAAAAAAATTCAAAACTTATGCTCTCATCGCAGCAGGGTAATTCAGCCTTTGACTTTTTCCAAAGAGAAGCACAGCAACTTTTACACTTGCATATAATCAACTCTCATGGCTCTGCACTTGCAGGTGGATGAGAGGAGACTGTTTACCTTTGATTATTTAATTCTAGGTGCTGAGGTGATTTCGGCAGGACCTGGCCCCACTTATGCCCTGTCTGGAAGGCTAGTCTAATCACATACTGCTGAATTGCATTCTGAGCTAGAGGGATATTACCTGAATCCCTGTTTTTTGTGCAAATAACACAAACCCAGCATTGTTCATACTTGTTTTGTGGCTTTAGCTGCCATCCAACAGAATGAAAAACCTTTCAGTAGCAACCATAAGGGCTTTTCTAATTTAGGTGAAGGTACAAAGGGATGGTGACCACTTTTTGCTTTCCAACATGTTATTTTGCCTCTTCCTGAAAACTTTGATGTGGTATCACTCTCTGCCAGTGCATTAAAGGCTGGTAGGCCTATGCATTGGTTAATTTCCAAAGGCCACAGCCATACCACTTAAGTGAAGAATATAAAAAGATTTGCTTGAACCTAATGCAACTCACAATGCTTAAAAACCTACTGTATCCGTAAAAATATCCTTGGGATGAAGTAACATAACAACTGACTTTGAAATCAGCTTGTAATCTGTTAATCCATTCATGAGTTATGAGTGAACAATTGACGTTGATGGTCATTTTCTAATATGGTACTTTGTGGTGCTAGGGGCTAGTGCCTACAATGTTTAAAGTTAAACACCTATTTGCCAGGTTTCACTCTAGTGCCTAATATTTGCCTCCTTCTTAGAACGTACTTCTTTTTCCATGGCATATTAATGCCTGACTAGTCAACCAGGAAAGAAGATGCTATACCTTCTTCTTAGAACTTTTTGGTTGCCTCACATGGCCAAGGAAGCTAAGACCTATGTTTACATGTGTGAGACATGCCAGAGCCAACCCTCTCATCTAGCTGTTTCTAGCTTGCTACAACTGCTTTCTAATCCCATTTGATTATGGTCTCCTTCTAATAGTATGACTACCATTTGGTTCATAGTGAATTGATTCTCTAAACAGTGTCACCTGGTTTTATGAAATTACCACAAGTTGTATTGGCTACTCTTTTCCTAAAGGAGACATTCATCATCCATCCTGTATGAAAGGATCTCTCATTTCATAGCTTGCTTCTGGAGGGTTTTTTTGCAGGAAGCTGGGCATACATCTAGATTGATCATCCACCTACCATTTGCACACCAGTCTTCTTATGGAAAAACTGAAACAGTCAATCAAGCAGTGCCTCAATGCAAGAATGTAAAAAAACAGGATAAATGGTGGTAGTTGTTGCTATTCTGTTCTAAATAATAGAGTACTGGAGTCCACAAGGCACTCTACATTTGTTTTTTTTATATGGATACCACCCTACTATCTTTTTATTTCTCTACTACATCTTCTGGACTATCAAAGAAAGCATGACCCAGTTGGCTAGCCGAGGTTAACAGGCATCTTCAAATGCGGTCGAAACTCAGAATAGAAGAAAAGGCTCACACCTGCCTCACAAAGTGTACTTGGACTCAAATTTGCATGTTGGAACGTCAGAACTATGCTTGATACAGCAGACATTGGTCTCCCAGAACGGCGTTCTGATCTAGTTGCCCACAAACTATCAAGGTTTGCTATCGACATCGCTGCCCTCAGTGAAGTCCGCCTTCAGATGGAGGAAGCCTTCAGGAACATGGCCCAGGCTACATCCTCTACTGGTCAGGCCGAGAAACGCCTATCTGTTGTCAGCTTCATGGTCAGGAACCATATTGCCTCCGAACTTGATAACTTGGCAAAGAGTCACTCTGACTCTTCATTTTCATGTGTCTTCCACTTCAAAACAAGCAGCATGCTACCATTTTTAGTGTCTATGCCCTAACTTTTCAAGCAGATCCTGTGGAAAAGGAAAAAGTTACAGATCAGCAACCTACAGTCAGCTGAAGTGAAGGTCAATTTACAGGTGAATCTCCAGTCAAGACTAGAGGATCGCAGATGCTTCAAAGATCCCTCTTCAGATGCTCTAAGGGAACATCTCAAAACCAGCATCCTGCAGACCTCTGAGGAGGTCCTAGGGTTCTTCACAAAGAAGAACAAAGACTGGTTTGATAAAAACAATCAGGAGATCCATGAAATACAATTGAGAACGAGATCTGCTTATTAAGTGCATCTCGCTCAGCGGTCCTGCCCTAAAAGAAAAGCAGACTTCCAACTTATGTGCAGCAACTTCCAACATAAGCTTTAAGAGATTCAGAACCAGTGGTGGACCAACCTCGTGGAAAGAACCCAGCACCTAGTCCAAAGCCCATTGCGCAGTGCAGATGGGCAGACACCCCATACAGACAAATCGTTGTTCTGAATCGGTGGTCTGACCACTTTAAGGCTCTATTCTGTGTCAACCGCGTAGTTTCAGTCTCAGCGCTCCATTGCATTCCACAGCTACAAATGAAAACAGAACTGGATGAAATGCCTACTGTTGAAGAGACTGTAAAAGCTAATGAGCAGCTAAAGAATGGTAAGGCAGCAGGAGTTGATAGGATCCCGGTACAGATCTTCAAACATGGGGGCACAGCACTTCACACTATGCTCCATGAGCTCTTTGTTTGCTGCTGACAGCAAAGCAAACTACCACAGGAAGTTCATAATGCAATCATTGTCACCCTATAGAAGAAGGGAGAAAAGTCAAACTGCTTCAGTTACCAAGGAATAACTGTGCTGTTTGTAATGGGGAAAATCCTTGCAAGAGTAGTGCTCAACAAACTGGTGCCCACTATCGCAGAAGAACTCCTCCCCGAAAGTCAGTGTGTCTTAAGAGCCAACAGGAGCACCACTGACATGTTTTTTGTTCTCAGGCAGCTCCAAGAGAAATACAGAGAACAGATAAAGAGACTTTACATGACTATTGTCAACCTTACCAAAGCGCTCAACACCTTGAGCAGGAAGTGTCTGCGGCAAAGCCTGGAACGTATAGGATGTCCTCCCAAGTTCCTCAACATGATAATCCAGCTACATGAAAACCAGCATGGACAAGTCAGGCACAGCAATTAAATCTCGGAACACTTTCTAATAAGTAGTGGTGTGAAGCAGGGCTGTGTCCTTGCACCAACCCTATTTACACTATTCTTCAGTATGATGCTGCAAAGGGCCACAGCAGACCTTGATGATGAGAATATGGTCGCAATTTGATACTGCACTCATGGCAGTGTGTTGAACGAACAACCTGAGACGACTAAAGGCACACACCAAGACAATGGAGTGACTCGTTCGTGAGCTACTCGTCACCAATGACCCAGCCCTTGTTTCCATTATGGCGACAGCTCTGCAGGGATTGACATCTTGCTTCATCAAGGCTTCCGAGCTCTTCAGTGTAGAAGTCAGTTTGAAGAAGACAGAAGTTCTCCACAAGCCCGCAACTCAGAAAGACTACTGTCCTCCTTGCATCAATATTGGCGAGTCCAAGCTGAAAACTGTCTACCAGTTCACCTGCCTGGGTGGCATCATCTCCTCGGATGCTAAGTTTGGCAAGGAAATTGACAATAGACTGGCACAGGAAAATGGAGCATTCGGCAGGTTATATAAAAGGGTTTGGAACAACAAGCATCTGAATAAATACACCATGGTCAATGTGTACAGAGCTGTTTTGTTAACCACCCTACTGTACAGCTCTGAGTGGTGGGTTACCTACCACTATCACCTACGACTTCTGGAGCACTTTCATTAATGCTGCCTCTGCACCATCCTCAACATCCACTGGAATGACCATGTTCCCAACACTGAAGTCGTAGAACTGGCAGGAGTCATTGGCATTGAGGCAATGCTGTTGAAGCTGGGCAGGACACATCTCTAGGATGGAGGGTGATTGGCTTCCAAAGATTGTGTTATATGTTGAGCTCACCACTGGTAATCGGGACAGAAGAAGACTGAAGAAGAGGTTGAAACAGTCCCTTGTTGCCTGTCACATTGACCATCATCGATGGACACCTTTAGCTTTAGACCGCAGGGCCTGGAGAAGTGCCTTTCAACCAAGATGTCTCTTTTTTCCAGAGAACACACAGGGAGGATCTTGAGGACAAAAGGAGAAGGAGGAAAAATGTTGTCACTGCAGCACCCAAACCAGAGCAAGCCTTCCCGTGTAACCACTGGGGTCGAGTATGCCTGTCCCGCATTTGCCTCCTCAGCCACCAGAGAACCTGCAGATGTGGAAAACATCCCTTTTGAATTTGCGAAGCCAAGCCAAAACATATCTTCTGGACTATCTCTGGACTATCTTCAGTAGATTAAGACATACAACAGGTCCGGGATCTGAATCTAAATATCTTAATCAGGTTGCAGTCTCTTGGAAAAAACTGACTGACAAACATCACCAGACCTTTGAATACATAGTGGACAGTAGAAAATCTGGCAACCATCCTTCAAGTTGGTCCTTTTAATTAATTATAAAGACAATTTATCAAGTGACATATTGGTTTCAGTTTTAAGATATCCAATTACTTCACTCCCCTCTGTTAAACTCTTGGTTTTCAAACTGATTTTTACCCATGCCTCCATCTAGTGGATTGTTTTATCAGAATATGAACTGGGTAGTATCCTAGATTCCTGAAAGTCCAGAAACTCCATTATTAGACTTACTGGGAAGATTCTCTCCTTGAAGAAAGTGTTTGGGTTCTATGTTTGACATGTTTTTCTCTCAAAGCCTGTGTTATCATATCCAGGGATCCCTGTAATCTGAGATAGTTTGAGGATGAATGCACCTACTCACAGCATCCCTGATGGCCTATAAAAAAAATTGTAAAACATAATAATAGCTCAAAGTGCATATATTCCTTTCCAATTATGTGGTCCTACCTACATCATAAAGCTCATCAGTGAATATATGATGAGCTTTATGATGTAGGTCCTCCTGTCCAGAAAGTCTTGCGGGAACACAGGTATGCTAAAAAAGTGGCAAAAATACTAATAATACTAAACACATAAAAAATGTTTAGAGTGTATCTTCAAATCTTAGTGTGCTCAGAAAATATTCCCCACACATAAGGTTAAGTGTAAGTATGAAAGCAGTCCGCTTGCAGGTAGGTTCCTCCATTGTCATTTTGCTGGAACAATGGCTCTATTATTGTAGAGTTACTCTTCTGCTTCTGGTTCTACGAACAGGCCAACGCTTTTCAACATGTTTTGCTCAAAGATTCATCAAAGGTGGCTAAAAAGTCCACTCTTATACCTCTTGTATGCTTGTCTCCTAACTAATTTGTGGAGATTTAATAACAATCTTATTTCCACTGTAGTTAAAACAAATATCTTAAAAATACTAGACATTAGCAGTCTTATTAAATTGCGATTTGGCAAATTGAAAAGGCCTCTATATAAGCACAGAGCATATTTTTTTACAGAAGTTTTTAGTTAATGAAGACCTTGCTTTTGGATAGAAGTTCACTAACTGAAAACTTCTGCCAAAAAATATGCTCTGTGCTTATTTAGAATCCTATTCAATAGGCTAAATCTCAATTTAATAAGGCTGTAGAGCTCCAAAGTAAATTAATCATTTCCATAAAATGTAGTTAATGGACAATAACCAACATTACATAATTACATAGTTACATTGTAATTGAGGTTTAAAACATACCTTTAGTCCATCAACTTCAACCTTTTAAGATCTCCTATCATCTGCAATATGCAGATTAATTGCTAATTGTTAAATGATCCAGAGGAAGGCAAACAGAAAAATAAACTCAAGTGATACTTTGTCTCAAAAGGGGGAAAAAAATAATTTCTTCCGTGAAGTTATCTATCAAATTACTGTCACCACCTCCTTTGGTAGAGAATTCTACAGATTGACCACCCCAATTGTGAAGAACACTTTTCTTTCTTTGAGGTGGAATCTTTTTACTTCTAACCTCAAAGGATGTCCCCTTGTCAGTTTAAAACCTCTTGGCACAAAAAGTTCACTTGACATACAGCCCTATAAAATTTGAGGACCGTAAGTCCAACGTGAAGCTCGCAATGGCTGCCGGCTTGAAATTTGGCTGCGTTAAGTTGCTATTAAATTAGAATGGGCTGTGAGCTACGGGCTTGAGACGCAAATCATAGTTTGTTCGTAGAACGTTGGATTTGCGGCCTTGCAGACGATCAGTGTATACCGTAGTTACGGGTTTAGACAGAGCCAATGTAAAAAGAGATTGTTAGCGTTATGTCACTGAAAAAGGGGAAGATAAATTTCAATTAAAAGTTGCGATCGGACCCACATTCCACAATAATGCAATATTAATAAAGCCGTAAATATGATATTCTGTTTCATGCGAGTTACGGTGTATGTATTAACACATTGGTTGCCTGGATCATTATAAAACAGAAATTAAACATGAAATAAAGTATTTTTTTGGCCTGATTTGCGAGCTTGAGAATGTTGTGCTATTAATTCCAAGACCTGACATCACTTTCACTTTTAATAAAAGTACAGTAGTATGTTTTTATCTGCATTTATAGGGCTACGTACTGGTCTTTACCCCCCTTGCTAGTCCTCTCCAGCACACATTGGGCTTTAAGCTCCATTTGCGTGTTACGGGCTAGCTCGCGGGTGACTTTGTTGCAATTTAATAGCATTATTGGAATTGTAACGGCTACAGGCTTGACAGATCAAAGGATTTGCGGGCTGCGAAGTTCACGTCCTGTAGGCATTTTTCAGCCATCCTGCGTCTTACCCCTAAAGTCGTCTGCGGGGACGTTTACTGGGCTAATTTATAAGCCGTAAGTCCTACTTTTAATGTTACAGGCAACATTTTAACACATAGCCCCGAATTTAATGAGACTGAAAGCCTTGTATTGCCCCTGGATGTATTTATATAATGTAATCATATCTTCTCTTATAAGCCTTTTTTCTAGAGAAAATGTTTAATTTGGTTAGTCTCTCTTCATAACTTAGCCCCTCCATCCTTGTTAGTTTTGTTGCCCATCTCTGTACTTTTTCCAGCTCTAAAATTTCCTTTTTATGAAGTGGTGCCCAAAATGGTACTCCATATTCCAAATGAGGGCGTACTAGGGATTTGTATAGTGGTTGAATTATATTTGCTTCCCTTGCTTCTATACCCTTCTTAATACATGCTAATATTTTATTTCCCTTTGCAGCTGCTGCTTGGCATTGAGCACTGTTACCTAGGTGGATGTCCACAAGTACTCCCAAATCCCTTTCAATATCTGACACCCCTAGATTTGCTCCATTAAGATTATAATTTGCATTATTTTTCCTTCCTAAATGCATAACTTTACATTTATTTGTATTAAATCTGATCTGCCATTTAGTTGCCCATTTCTCTAATTTATGTAAATACCTTTGGAGGGAAAGTACATCCTTTTCTGATTGAAGCTTAGTGTATGTTGGTTTAAGTGAGCTTAACGTGAACAAGCCCTTAACATGTGCATCGGGTTAATGAATATCAAAGAAGACAACACCACAGCTTATATTTGTAATAAAATATAACATTTGACCAGGACCAATACTAAAGATTTTCTATTTGATAAACATATCCTTGAAAACAAAACAGGAAAAAAAAACAAAATAAAATGAGAATGAAATCCACAGGTAATAAAAATGTTTTAATATTTAGAAAACAATGCGCAACTTTGTGTCATCAGCAAAAATGGAGACAATACATTCCAGTCCAACTTCTAAGTCATTAATAAATATGTAAAAAATATGTTAAAACGTGTACATTAATACATTCAACTCAATAAAACTAATTTAAATTAACATAAAAAATTCCTGAGTAATCCAAAAGACCATTGTAATTTATCTAAATATACAGTATCTCACAAAAGTGAGTACATCTGTCACATTTTTGTAAATATTTTATTACTAGCGACTTGCCCTTCGGCGCTCATTGCGAGCCTCGTGCTGAGCGCCTTTGGTGCTTTTGCTGTCATTAATGATCTCCTTTTTGCGCTTATTGCAAGCCTGTCCCATGGTGTAGTTTGTGTCTTATGAGCACCGTTGGCGCTCCTTGTATGGCGCGCGGCGAAGGGCTTTGGCGTATATTGCGATAGTGTTGTTTTTTTTTGTGTATATGTAGGTTTTCATGATAATTAATTCATTAAGGAAATCATAAATTAATATACTTTACCTATTTGTAATTAATATATGCAACAAGCATTGTGCTGAAGAGCTAACAATCTGTTTTGATGTTCCTGCAGTGTTGTTGAGCTGAGGTGTAAGTGTCAGCAATGTGTGCAGTGTGTAGTGTAAATAGGCTGCGTGCGCGAGGGGTAGCCGTTTGTGCCGTTGTATACTTCCGCATTCTGTAAGATAGTGTTGTAAAATGGCGGCGAATGTGTATGTGGTACGCGGGTGTGGATGATTTAGCGTCCTTGCTAATAGTGTATCTTGTACCTAGTACGGCTTTTTGGAAAAGTGGTATGTGGTGTTTTGCGGCTTTAGGGGTTGTGTAGCCTCGTTTTAGTTTTTCTGTCGCTTAGGGAATCATCGAGTGTCTAAACTCAGTAAATTGGACTTAAATTAAGGTGTAACTTCACTTCCAGACGTCCTGGGTGTCCCCCCTTCCTGTGCGTAAGCTTTTGATTTTATTTTTGTGTGTATTTAGTCTTTTTTTTTATGTTTTCCCCTGTGCGCGGTTCGGTTGTTAAAATCGTATTTTTGCAAGTCCGTCATTTTTTTTTTCTAAGTCCCGCGGCTCGTATTTTTTTGTGTAAGTCCGTATTTAGTCATTGCGTGTCAGAGTTTTTTTTTTAAAGTCCCGCTTCGGTGGCTGTTTGTAACCACTTGTAAAGTGCCGTAGAGCCCCCACCTCCGCAAATGTGGACCTTCAGCTTATTGCAGCTGATGTGGGAGTTTCCACCTCTGCAAATGCGGCCGTCCGCATTTGCGTCCCGAACTGTGTCCCTCGCTTTGCATGACGACGTTTCGTAGTTTGACAACTATATATGTGATATCTTTTCATGTGACAACACTGAAGAAATTACACTCTGCTACAATGTAAAGTAGTAAGTATACAGCCTGTATAACAGTGAACATTTGCTGTCCCCTCAAAATAACTCAGTACACAGACATTAATGTCTAAAACGTTGGCAACAAAAGTGAGTACACCCTAAGTGGAAATGTCCAAATTGGGCCCAAAGTGTCAATATCTTGTGTGGCCACCATTATTTTCCAGCACTGCGTTAACCCTCATGGCCATGGAGTTCACCAGAGCTTCACAGGTTGCCACTGGAGTCCTCTTCCACTCCTCCATGATTACATCACGGAGCTGGTGGATGTTAGAGACCCACCTTCATTTCGAGGATGCCCCACAGGTCTGGAGACATGCTTTGCCAGTCCATCACCTTTACCTTCAGCTTCTTTAGCAAGGCAGTGGTCGTCTTGAAGGTGTGTTTGGGGTCGTTATCATGTTGGAATACTGCCCTGTGGCCCAGTATCCAAAGGGAGGGGATAATGAGGGGACAGACAGTCTGTCCCCTCTCCTGTCTGTCCCCTCTCCTCACTCTGTCCCCTCTCCTCAGTCTGTCCCCTCTCCTGCCTGTCCCCTCTCCTGTCTGTCCCCTCTCCTCACTCTGTCCCCTCTCCTGCTTGTACCCTCTCCTGCCTGTCCCCTCTCCTGTCTATCCCCTCTCCTGCCTGTCCCCTCTCCTGTCTGTCCCCTCTCCTACTTGTCCCCTCTCCTGCCTGTCCCCCCTCCTGCTTGTCTCCTCTCCTGTCTGTTCCCTCTCCTCAGTCTGTCCCCTCTCCTGCCTGTCCCAGCTCCTGCTAGTCCCCTCTCCTGCCTGTCCCCTCTCCTGTCTTTATCCTCACCTGCCTGTCCCCTCTCCTGTCTGTCCCCTCTCCTCAGTCTGTCCCCTCTCCTGCCTGTCCCCTCTCCTGTCTGTCCCCTCTCCTCACTCTGTCCCCTCTCCTGCTTGTACCCTCTCCTGCCTGTCCCCTCTCCTGTCTGTCCCCTCTCCTGCCTGTCCCCTCTCCTGTCTGTCCCCTCTCCTGCTTCACCCCTCTCCTGCCTGTCCACTCTCCTGTCTGTCCCCTCTCCTGTCTGTCCCCTCTCCTGCTTGTCCCCTCTCCTGCCTGTCCCCTCTCCTGTCTGTCCCCTCTCCTCAGTCTGTCCCCTCTCCTGCCTTTCCCCTATCATGCCTGTCCCCTCTCCTGCTTGTCCCCTCTCCTGCCTGTCCCCTCTACTGTCTGTCCCCTCTCCTCAGTCTGTCCCCTCTCCTGCCTGTCCCCTCTCCTGTCTGTCCCCTCTCCTCACTCTGTCCCCTCTCCTGCTTGTACCCTCTCCTGCCTTTCCCCTCTCCTGTCTATCCCCTCTCCTGCCTGTCCCCTCTCCTGTCTGTCCCCTCTCCTGCTTTTCCCCTCTCCTGCCTGTCCCCCCTCCTGCTTGTCTCCTCTCCTGTCTGTTCCCTCTCCTCAGTCTGTCCCCTCTCCTGCCTGTCCCAGCTCCTGCTAGTCCCCTCTCCTGCCTGTCCCCTCTCCTGTCTTTACCCTCTCCTGCCTGTCCCCTCTCCTGTCTGTCCCCTCTCCTGCCTGTCCCCTCTCCTGTCTGTCCCCTCTCCTCACTCTGTCCCCTCTCCTGCTTGTACCCTCTCCTGCCTGTCCCCTCTCCTGTCTGTCCCCTCTCCTGCCTGTCCCCTCTCCTGTCTGTCCCCTCTCCTGCTTGACCCCCTCTCCTGCCTGTCCACTCTCCTGTCTGTCCCCTCTCCTGTCTGTCCCCTCTCCTGCTTGTCCCCTCTCCTGCTTGTCCCCTCTCCTGCCTGTCCCCTCTCCTGCCTGTCCCCTCTCCTGTCAGTCGCCTCTCCTCAGTCTGTCCCATCTCCTGCCTGTCCCCTCTCCTGTCTGTCCCCTCGCCTGCATGTCCCCTCTCCTGCCTGTAACCTCTCCTCACTCTGTCCCCTCTCCTGCTTGTACCCTCTCCTGCCTGTCCCCTCTCCTGCCTGTCCCCTCTCCTGTCTGTCCCCTCTCCTGCTTGGCCCCTCTCCGGCCTGTCCACTCTCCTGTCTGTCCCCTCTCCTGTCTGTCCCCTCTCCTGCTTGTCCCCTCTCCTGCCTGTCCACTCTCCTGTCTGTCCCCTCTCCTCAGTCTGTCCCCTCTCCTGCCTTTTCCCTATCATGCCTGTCCCCTCTCCTGCTTGTCCCCTCTCCTGCCTGTCCCCTCTCCTGTCTGTCCCCTCTCCTCAGTCTGTCCCCTCTCCTGCCTGTCCCCTCTCCTGTCTGTCCCCTCTCCTCACTCTGTCCCCTTTCCTGCTTGTACCCTCTCCTGCCTGTCCCCTCTCCTGTCTATCCCCTCTCCTGCCTGTCCCCTCTCCTGTCTGTCCCCTCTCCTGCCTGTCCCCCCTCCTGCTTGTCCCCTCTCCTGTCTGTTCCCTCTCCTCAGTCTGTCCCCTCTCCTGCCTGTCCCAGCTCCTGCTAGTCCCCTCTCCTGCCTGTCCCCTCTCCTGTCTTTACCCTCTCCTGCCTGTCCCCTCTCCTGTCTGTCCCCTCTACTCAGTCTGTCCCCTCTCCTGCCTGTCCCCTCTCCTGTCTGTCCCCTCTCCTCACTCTGTCCCCTCTCCTGCCTGTACCCTCTCCTGCCTGTCCACTCTCCTGCCTGTCCCCTCTCCTGCCTGTCCCCTCTCCTGCTTGACCCCTCTCCTGCCTGTCCACTCTCCTGTCTGTCCCCTCTCTTGTCTGTCCCCTCTCCTGCTTGTCCCCTCTCCTGCCTGTCCCCTCTCCTGCCTGTCCCCTCTCCTGCCTGTCCCCTCTCCTGCCTGTCCCCTCTCCTCAGTCTGTCCCATCTCCTGCCTGTCCCCTCTCCTGTCTGTCCCCTCGCCTGCATGTCCCCTCTCCTGCCTGTAACCTCTCCTCACTCTGTCCTCCCTCCTGCCTGTCCCCTCTCCTGCCTGTCCACTCTCCTGTCTGTCCCCTCTCCTCACTCTGTCCTCTCTCCTGCTTGTACCCTCTCCTGTCTGCCCCCTCTCCTCACTCTGTCCTCTCTCCTGCTTGTACCCTTTCCTGCCTGTCCCCTTTTCTTAGGATCTAAGAATCACACACCATGTACCTTGGATTAGTACAGCAGACTTTGACACCATCTGTGTTTAGTGTGTCCAAAGTCAGACTGGCCACTTCTTTATTATTACAGATATATATATAAACATAGAAAGATTACACAAAACACCAGACCTCCCCCCAGTTCTAGTCCATCCTCCTAGGCAAATAGCTTGTTATCCCCCCTCACCCACATGATTTCCAGATGTATAGAGACATCTGGCCTTCTTCTAATAGCACCTTTTGTTTCTCCTCTTACAGAGCCATAAAACTAGTTCCCCCTTTCATGAATAAAGCAAGAGCCTTCACACGTGGCCGATTGCAGGGCCATAAAAATTATTTAGCAGATGAATGCTTTGTCACATAAGTGACTGCAGTATTTTTTAGATAATTCTAGCATCCTAGGGCCTACTTCTATCACAGATGCATTATTACAGTGCATATAACATGATCTATAAAATGGCCCCAAATTGTTCATGACAATATATATATATATATATATATATATATTTCTTAGATTTTTACAAATTTAATTATTTATATTTGGTAATTATGAGTCATTCCAGTGACAACATTGCTCGGTGTCCTTCCGGTCACATGTATGAACTTCTGGGACATCTTAACCAAGGTCCATACCTCTGTGAGAAGTGTGAGCATGTTGCCTATCTTGAAGCTCATTAGAGAACTGGAAAGGAGAATTGCAGCACTGAGTGATATTGCTCCACTGGAAAGGGAGTACAGTTTAGCTGGGCCTATCAAGAAGGGTGGACATGGGGCTAGTAAAGGATGTCCAGGGAGGTGGTTGGGTTACAGCTACTATGAGAAGAAGGGGGAACAGGAGAAGGCAGGCCAGTGCACAAAAAAGTGGTGCATTAAGGAGGGGTTTGGGTTTTTAGAGCACTGGGCTGACTTCTCACTTGGGTATAATCTCTATAGCAGTGATAGATTGCACCTTAATTAGGGAGCTTGTGTGCTAGGGGAAAGAATGGTAGCACAGCTGGGGGAGTTTTTTTAACTAGTAGGTGGGGTTAGGGACTAGAAAAAAAGTAATGGGGTAGATAGCTAATCATGGAGGAAGAGATGGGGAGGGTTAGTATAGTCAATAGTGAGGTATTACTAAGTAACTCAAGTAAAGTGGTAGACACTTCAGAACTACAGACTCATAAAGTCTATGTTTGCTAATTCCAGAAGCTTGGCCCGAAAAATGGGAGAGTTAGAATTATTAACGGTTAATGAGAAATGGGTTTTAATAGGAATTACTGAAACATGGTGGGATGATTCTCATGACTGTACTGTTAATCTAGATGGCTATAATCTATTTAGGAAAGATAGGGGCAATGGTAAATGAGGAAGAGGGTTTTGTCTGTATGTAAAGCCTGAATTTAAGCCTATAGTCAGAGAAGATATTTATGCTGGAACTAGCAATAATGATTTTTTGTGGGTCGAGTTAAATAGTGGAGCAGCAACATCTAAAAGAATATTTGTAGGAGTATTTTATTATTATTATTATTATTATTATCATTATTATTTTTAACCTTTATTTGTAACGTGCTGTAGCGCTCACATTTGGATAAGAACAGGGAATAATACAATGTTAACAAACAGCAGAAAATTGGAGGGCCCTGTGTTGAGACAAGTTTACTTAGGAAGGAAGGTATGTGACATTGTGAGGTGAATGGCTCTAGTGTGTAATATATTATCTTTCCCTAGTGGTCAGAAGATCCAATCTGCTAGTGGAAATGTGAGATCAGGCCATGGTTTATGAGGTATATCTCTAGAGATTAGAAGCAGAGATAGAGAAGGGAGATGGGAATGGGACTGTCCCCTCTCCTGCCTGTCCCCTCTCCTGTCTGTCCCCTCTCCTGTTTGTTCCCTCTCCTCACTCTGTCCCCTCTCCTGCCTGTCCCCTCTCCGGTCTGTCCCCTCTCCTGCCTGTCCCCTCTCCTGCCTGTCCCCTCTCCTGTCTGTCACCTCTCCTGCCTGTCCATTCTCCTGTCTGTCCCCTCTCCTGCCTCCCCCCTCTCCTGTCTGTCCCCTCTCCTGCTTGTACCCTCTCCTGCCTGTCCCCTCTCCTGTCTGTCCCCTCTCCTGCCTGTCCCCTCTCATGTCTGTCCCCTCTCCTGCTTGTCCCCTCTCCTGCATGTCCACTATCCTGTCTGTCCCCTCTCCTGTCTGTCCCCTCTCCTGCTTGTCCCCACTCCTGCCTGTCCCCTCTCCTGCCTGTCCCCTCTTCTGTCTGTTGCCTCTCCTGCCTGTCCCCTCTCCTCAGCCTGTCCCCTCTCCTGCTTGTCCCCTCTCCTGTCTGTCCTCTCTCCCCACTCTGTCCCCTCTCCTGCTTGTACCCTCTCCTGCCTGTCCCCTCTCCTGTCTGTCCCCTCTCCTGCCTCTCCTGCCTGTCCCAGCTCCTGCTAGTCCCCTCTCCTGTCTGTCCTCTCTCCCCACTTTGTCCCCTCTCCTGCCTGTCCCCTCTCCTGCCTGTCCCCTCTGCTGTCTTTACCCTCTCCTGCCTGTCCCCTCTCCTGTCTGTCCCCTCTCCTCAGTCTGTCCCCTCTCCTGCCTGTCCCCTCTCCTGTCTGTCCCCTCTCCTGTCTGTCCCCTCTCCTGCTTGTCCACTCTCCTGTCTGTCCCCTCTCCTGCTTGTCCCCTCTCCTGCCTGTCCCCTCTCCTGCTTGTCCCCTCTCCTGCTTGTCCCCTCTCCTGCTTGTCCCCTCTCCTGCCTGTCCCCTCTCCTGCTTGTCCCCTCTCCTGTCTGTCCCATCTCCTGCCTGTCCCCTCTTCTGTCTGTCCCCTCTCCTGCCTGTAACCTCTCCTCACTCTGTCCTCCCTCCTGCCTGTCTCCTCTCCTGCCTTTCCACTCTCCTGTCTGTCCCCTCTCCTGCCTTTCCCCTGTCCTGCCTCCTGCCTGTCTTCTCTCCTGTCTGTCCCCTCTCCTCAGTCTGTTCCCTCTCCTGCCTGTCCCCTCTCCTTTCTGTCCCCTCTCCTCACTTTGTCCCCTCTTCTGCTTGTACCCTCTCCTGCCTGTCCCCTCTCCTGTCTGTCCCCTTCTCCTGTCCGTCCCCTCTCCTGTCTGTCCCCTTCTCCTGTCTGTCCCCTCTCCTGCCTGTCCCCTCTCCTGTCTGTCCCCTCTCCTGCTTGTCCCCTCTCCTGCCTGTCCACTCTCCTGTCTGTCCCCTCTCCTGCTTGTCCCCTCTCCTGCCTGTCCCCTCTCCTGCTTGTCCCCTCTCCTGTCTGTCGCCTCTCCTGCTTGTCCCCTCTCCTGCCTTTCTCCTCTCCTGTCTGTCCCCTCTACTCACTCTGTCTTCCCTCCTGCCTGTCCCCTCTCCTGCCTGTTCACTCTCCTGTCTGTCCCCTCTCCTCAGTGTGTCCCCTCTCCTGCCTTTCCCCTCTCCTGCCTGTCCCCTCTCCTGTCTGTCCCCTCTCCTCAGTCTGTCCCCTCTCCTGCCTGTCCCCTCTCCTTTCTGTCCCCTCTCCTGCCTGTCTATTCTCCTGTCTGTCCCCTCTCCTGCCTCCCCCCTCTCCTGTCTGTCCCCTCTCCTGCCTGTCCCCTCTCCTGCCTGTCCCTCTCCTGTCTGTCCCCTCTCCTGCCTGTCCCCTCTCATGTCTGTCCCCTCTCCTGCTTGTCCCCTCTCCTGCATGTCCACTATTCTGTCTGTCCCCTCTCCTGTCTGTCCCCTCTCCTGCTTGTCCCCTCTCCTGCTTGTCCCCACTCCTGCCTGTCCCCTCTCCTGCCTGTCCCCTCTTCTGTCTGTTGCCTCTCCTGCCTGTCCCCTCTCCTCAGCCTGTCCCCTCTCCTGCTTGTCCCCTCTCCTGTCTGTCCTCTCTCCCCACTCTGTCCCCTCTCCTGCTTGTACCCTCTCCTGCCTGTCCCCTCTCCTGTCTGTCCCCTCTCCTGCCTCTCCTGCCTGTCCCAGCTCCTGCTAGTCCCCTCTCCTGTCTGTCCTCTCTCCCCACTCTGTCCCCTCTCCTGCCTGTCCCCTCTCCTGCCTGTCCCCTCTCCTGCCTGTCCCCTCTCCTGCCTGTCCCCTCTGCTGTTTTTACCCTCTCCTGCCTGTCCCCTCTCCTCAGTCTGTCCCCTCTCCTGCCTGTCCCCTCTCCTGTCTGTCCCCTCTCCTGTCTGTCCCCTCTCCTGCTTGTCCACTCTCCTGTCTGTCCCCTCTCCTGCTTGTCCCCTCTCCTGCCTGTCCCCTCTCCTGCTTGTCCCCTCTCCTGCTTGTCCCCTCTCCTGCTTGTCCCCTCTCCTGCCTGTCCCCTCTCCTGCTTGTCCCCTCTCCTGTCTGTCCCATCTCCTGCCTGTCCCCTCTCCTGTCTGTCCCCTCTCCTGCCTGTAACCTCTCCTCACTCTGTCCTCCCTCCTGCCTGTCCCCTCTCCTGCCTTTCCACTCTCCTGTCTGTCCCCTCTCCTGCCTTTCCCCTGTCCTGCCTCCTGCCTGTCTTCTCTCCTGTCTGTCCCCTCTCCTCAGTCTGTCCCCTCTCCTGCCTGTCCCCTCTCCTTTCTGTCCCCTCTCCTCACTTTGTCCCCTCTTCTGCTTGTACCCTCTCCTGCCTGTCCCCTCTCCTGTCTGTCCCCTTCTCCTGTCCGTCCCCTCTCCTGTCTGTCCCCTTCTCCTGTCTGTCCCCTCTCCTGCCTGTCCCCTCTCCTGTCTGTCCCCTCTCCTGCTTGTCCCCTCTCCTGCCTGTCCACTCTGCTGTCTGTCCCCTCTCCTGCTTGTCCCCTCTCCTGCCTGTCCCCCTCTCCTGCTTGTCCCCTCTCCTGTCTGTCGCCTCTCCTGCTTGTCCCCTCTCCTGCTTGTCCCCTCTCCTGCCTTTCTCCTCTCCTGTCTGTCCCCTCTAGTCACTCTGTCTTCCCTCCTGCCTGTCCCCTCTCCTGCCTGTTCACTCTCCTGTCTGTCCCCTCTCCTCAGTGTGTCCCCTCTCCTGCCTTTCCCCTCTCCTGTCTCCTGCCTGTCCCCTCTCCTGTCTGTCCCCTCTCCTCAGTCTGTCCCCTCTCCTGCCTGTCCCCTCTCCTTTCTGTCCCCTCTCCTCACTCTGTCCTCTCTCCTGCTTGTACCCTCTCCTGCCTGTCCCCTCTCCTGTCTGTCCCCTCTCCTGCCTGCCCCCTCTCCTGTCTGTCCCCTCTCCTGCTTGTTCCCTCTCCTGCCTGTCCACTCTCCTGTCTGTCCCCTCTCCTGCTTGTCCCGTCTCCTGCTTGTCCCCTCTCCTGTCTGTCTCCTCTCCTGCTTGTCCCCTCTCCTGCTTGTCCCCTCTCCTGACTTTCTCCTCTCCTGTCTGTTCACTCTCCTCAGTCTGTCTCCTCTCCTGCTTTTCCCCTCTCCTGCTTGTCCCCTCTCCTGCTTGTCCCCTCTCATGTCTGTCCCCTCTCCTGCCTGTCCCCTCTCCTCAGTCTGTCCCTTCTCCTGCCTGTCCCCTCTCCTGCCTGTCCCCTCTCCTGCCTGTCCCCTCTCCGGCCTGCCCCCTATCCTGTCTGTCCCCTCTCCTGTTTGTTCCCTCTCCTCAATCTGTCCCCTCTCCTGCCTGTCCACTCTCCAACTTGTCCCTTCTCCTGCTTGTCCCCTCTTCTGCCTGTCCCCTCTCCTGCCTGTCCCCTCTCCTGCTTGTCCCCTCTCCTGCCTGTCCCCTCTCCTGCCTGTCCCCTCTCCGGTCTGTCCCCCTCTCCTGCCTGTCCCCTCTCCTGCCTGTCCCCTCTCCTGTCTGTCACCTCTCCTGCCTGTCCATTCTCCTGTCTGTCCCCTCTCCTTTCTGAAAAGCAAATACTCCTTTACTTGACCCACTAGTGACATCACGTATTTAGGAATCAATTTGACCCCCGACCTGTCTGAGCTGTACAAGGCCAATTATACACCTAGGCTAATATCTCTCACTGAAGATACCAAAAAATGGAGCAAATTCCCTCTTTCCTGGATGGGACGCATAAATTCCATAAAGATTAATATTTTGCCAAGAATACTATATCTTTTTAGTTCCCTTCCCATTCCCATGATACTCAAACAATTAGAAAAATGTTCAAAGCCCTTAACAAGGTTCCATAGGAATAATAAAAAGCGACACGTATCTAAAAAGGCTTCTTGGTGGACTTACATCTAAGATCGTACTTCAAAGCAGCTCAATTGGCTTTCATACCCCAAGCACATTCAATAACACACCAACCCCTATGGGTATTCATTGGAAATCAACAAATGAAACCCTTTAAATGGGATTCTATTATTTGGTCCCCAAATGTCCCCCCCCAACATAAATAGACATAGTAATCTTATCATTAGACTTTCACTCTCCAATTGGAATTATTATTAAATGGATTAACACAAAACATCACTTAGCAACTAAACTAACTAACTTAACCCGCACTACTCCTTCAATCTGGAATTACTTAGGCGAGGAGTCAAAATATCGGTGATCAAGGTATGATTTAGGTAAACTAGGTTCCTGGATAAACAACAGACAAAATATCTCTTTTAACCAATTAGGATAAAATTTGACGTTAAAAGAACATTACAATTACTGCAAGATCAAACACATACAGCCTTATTAAATTGCAATTCTGTAAATTTAAAAGGGCTCTGTTTAAGCACAAAGCATATTTTATTTACAGAAGTTTTTAGTTAGTGAAGACCTTGCTTTTGGATAGATGTTCACTAACTAAAAACTTCTGTTAAAAAAAAGGATACTCCACAACCCAGTTGGTTCCCTATTATATATCCTTGTATATAATTCTAAATTCCCCTCCTGTCAATATTAAGCCAACTTTTATGAACAATTTGAAAAAAGACATGGGTTCCCAGTGGGACACCCAGGATTGGAAAAAAAAACATGTTTAAACCTAATTATAGGCCCTTGGAATTATAGTCTAGAGGAAACATCTATCAAAACCCTTCATAGAACCTACTATACCCCCTTTAAACTGAACAAAATTAACCCCCAAATCTCACCTTTTTGTTATAGTCATTGCTTAAACCCAGACACGTTTTTCCAATTGTGGTGGGAATGTACAGTAGTACAGTCGTTATGGACTGAAGTCCTAGAGCTAGCCTCTAGAGTCCTGCAAATCACAATACGCCCCACAATCGAAACATGCCTTCTAGGCAAAATCAATCCCTTGATATCAAGAAAAAAACAAAACAAATGGCTACAAAACCTAATGATATCAACGAAAAGCCACATAGCCCAAAAATGGAAGTCTTCTACTTTAAACATTCAAGAAGTAATCAACCAGTTAAATACCATAATGATTCATGACCAACTGTTGCATTCTTTAGCAAACACATACCCTCAATTTCTAGAAATATGAAACCCATGGCTCTCCTTAATGCAAGCTATAGACATTACTTAAACAGATAATTACACTTTATCTATATAAGCCTGTCTAAACTCCCCTCGAAAATAAACCCGGATCCCCCTTCGTCGACCCCAAGAGCAGGATGAACTTGCAGTACGGGCTGGATGAGTGACTGGTTGCTGGTCATTTCCTAGTGTAACCAGGTACGATATTTGGATTATATATGAAGATTCGGATTTGCTCATAGGACACATATCAAATTTAAGTTCAAGTTTGTTTGTCCAAAGTTGACATTTTTTAAAATATAATTTGTGTTGTTATTTGCAACTTAAGATCTCAACCAGCATTGTTTATTGTATCAAGATTTTTATAGACCTTCTTACAACATTTCAATTTAGAAAATAGAAAATGTTGAAATGTGTTCTATCAGTGTTATATACCCTGCATAACAAACAAATTCCTTCTTAAACATTGTAAAATGTTATTAAGCAAAATGTTTGTAACAACGCTGGCTTTGTTTGACAATAAAAAATATTGAAACAAAAAGGTAGACGTGACTGATCATTCCTATTTCTTGACATCTCTGCAGCATTTGACACAATGTACCCTGCATTATTAATAGAGCAACTGAAACACTTCTATGGACCGGGTGACACTCTTCTCAGTTGGTTTAAATCGTTTATCACTGACGGGTCACAGAGAGTGGTTATCTTCATTTTACACCATTCAGCCTTTTCACCCCCAGCTAGGCACTAGTAAGGTAGGGTCATCCCTGTCGATGTTCCTTGCCGTGCCCTGCTTGATATTGCTTGTTTTTTGTATGTTTGTTTTCTTCCTTTGCTTTCTTTCTCTTTGTTCATTTTTGTTTTTTTTTCTCCTCTTTTATCTCTTTAATTATGTTTTTTCTCTCTTTTGTATTTTCTTTCTCCTTTCCTTTTTCCTCCCTTTCTCCCTCCCTTTCTTCTCCCTCCCCTCTTTCCCACTGATGGCAGACCCGATCGATCCGGAGGCTCTGACCCGCTACCTGGAGGAGGTGCAGTTCAGAGCCCTGTCACAAGGTGTAGACTGGGTTGAGCCACAGCCAACAGGATTCCCATCAATTGAAGGCCTGTGAGAGTCAACAGGTTTGGAGAGGAAGTATAGATTGATAATCCCATCTCCACTGAAAGCCCTGTTTATTATACATTCCCTCTACACTAAAACAGAGAGTATAGGGAAGGGGGCCTTTAAGGCCTCCACTGTTAATAAGATTATGCAAACTATGCCTGTTTCTTTTACAAGCTCCTTGAAAGATGAGTGGTGAAGGTGGAAGGGTTTTAAACTCTTCAGCACACTTTTTTTTTATTTACATTTAATCTCAAACCATTCTGATGCCAGAGTCAATTTCCTTATAAATAACACATTTTTGTACGTAATTGTTTTGTACAAGAAGCCTTGTTATACTGGCCTATGTGAAGTTATAGCAAGTATTTCAAAGTCCTGATAAAATGTTGGTTTTAGTGAGACCTCATTAACTATGTAATAGATATTGCTTCAGTCAGTTGCTACTTTAAAGGATACAGAACTGTTTAACAATCCTACAATAGAACCTATATAAATTATTTTTTTGTAAAATGATTAACAAGGGTTTTTGTCCCTTAGCTGTATTTTAGTTATTTACTAATTCTGTATTTTTAAATCTGTAATATAATTAACCATTCTACCCATGCTATCACAAAAAAAGAAAACCTTTGCTCGCAAAGGGCCGGATTTAAGGAAGGTGGAGGCTCTAATATCGGCTGCAATGAGCCGAAGGCTCAGTGCAAACCGCAAATGCGGACCCTCGCAAAGCGGGAAATTTACGAGACGCATTACGACCTCGCAAAAATACAACCTTAACGGACGAACCGCTCGCAACGGAAAACAGTCAAAACACAGTAAAAAATACACACAAAAAACACATACAAAAACATACTCACAGCAAGGGGGGGCACTCAGGACCTCTGCAAGTGAAGTTACACCTATATTTAAGTCCAAATTCCCGAGTTTAGACAACCGAAAATCACTGAAGCAAGAGAAAAAATGGCAGCTGAAAATAACGAAAACGAAGCTACAGGACCCTAAACACGCAAAACAGCACCAAGCACATACAGCTTTTCTAAAAAGCCGTACGAGGTAAAGATACACTTTTACTAAGGACAGAATATCATACACACCAGCGTAACACATACACATTCGCGCCATTTATCAATGCGGAAGTACACAGTTACACTAACGGCTTTACCTCGCGCACGCATCACATTTACACTACACACTGCACACATTGCTGACACTTACACCTCACCTCCAGAACCGTGCACAAATACAGTGGATGCTGCAGGAACATAGAAACAGATTGTCAGCTCTTAAGCACAATGCTTCCTGCATATATTACTTAGGAATAGGTCAAGTATATTCATTAAATAATGTATTAATTATTTCATTGGCATACAACAAGACATATACACAAAAAAAACCTCTAATAACAAAAATAAAATAAACAACAGCCGCACAATGAGCGCCAAAGGCGCTCATTGCGAGGCATGCGATGAGCGCCAAAGGCATTACCTGCATTACCTGCATTACGATTTCATGCCCGTCATTTTGTGACGGGCAATTTGCTAGTACCATAATATTTATAAAATCTAAAATAACTGAACCTATTGAAAATGATTTATTTTTATTAATGTTTATTATCTTGGAAGATTTTTATTTTTATTAAACATGCAATTTTTAGTTAAATAAATAATTAAAAACGAAATCAATCAGTCAGACACATACATGAATTAAACATTCCTTACAGCTAGATAATATCAAATATAGGTCAATGCAAATGTGTGAATAGTACAAATCCCACAATGGTATCAATACATATCAGATTTCATCTTGGTATTTTCTAATTTCATTATAGGCAATACATTGTTGAGACTGTATAAATATGCCATACAAGATAAAGAATCAGAGGAAGAAGGCACTATAAAGTATTATCACAGCCTTACATGTATTGCCATACAAAGTAATCTAGGCCATCTCCTACTCTATTTCCTCTAACAAACCCATATACTTGCTTGAGCATTACTATTATTATCCTTTATTTGTAACGCACCTACATATTTCATAGCGATATACAGGGTATATATAAATTTCCCTGTTTTTACCTTTTTATAATCTAACGCCTGCTGCTTATATCAGAAACGCACATTACATTGGGTCATTCTATACACCTCCAGAGCTGCTTGCATAGGCACAGTGTACCTATCAATAGAAACACTACATTTGGGTATGGATGTTAACCCTTTACTAACCTTGAAGCCAACAGCAACATAATGCAGAGATCCAAAGAGCAATGTCTGGGCTCCTGCTTCCTTTCTTGTGCAGGGGACTACACATCTCATGTTGCCTTCCTGCACAAACTGCCATCGCAGATTTATACAATGTATTAGCTACCTGTGATTGGCCAAAACAATTTCTAGGGGTGTTAAATCTGAAAATCAACTGCTTGCAAACTCAAGAGATTTATCAAACTTTAAGTATAATAATGTTTTGGTATTTATTCATGCACAAAAATGTTTTCATACACTATTGATTCTCCTGTATTCATAATCCATGATGCTAAATATGCCTTTAAGTACAAAGAAAAATAGAATATTAAACCTATGTCAAAAAATGGAGGGCCTGTCTTTTAACTTCAAATTTGACATGCATGTTGATTTTTCCTAATGCACCTTACAATATTGAAAAATCAAAAACATACAATGTTATTCTACCCATTTGTCCCTTTCCCCTCTTCAATACTAATGCATCATAACCCTTGATCATTACCCTTCTCTCTCCCTTTGTTTAATTTTTCTTTACCTCCCCCCCACCATTCTTTCCCCTGGTACCATTTTCCCCACTTTTTTCAATGTTGTCATTTTCTTCTGCATGTTAAATTTTCCACATACTTTACTTTGTATATCCATTGCTTCTTGTTCTACTATGTTAAGATTCCCAGTATTTCTTACACTCCTCTTTACCTGCATATTCCCTTTCTTTCTCCAATATGTTTTGTCTCCATTTTCCCTCCCAACCTACTATATCACTCTACACTATCTATTGTATTTAGCTCATGTTCTTTCCAAGTAATTTCCCTTAGCCCCTACTTTACCTCATGAATCTATGTCCCAGCTTCTCTCTCTTTCAACCTTTTTTAAACTTGCTCTTCCCATCTCCATCTCTCTCTAAAAGCTCTCTTTCAACAACTCCCACAACAATATTTCTTCCTACACTGAATCCCCCTCCACACAATTCTGTCTCTTTCTTTCTCCAGCAAGTATTAATGCTCATTTTCTCTAAAACCAAGACTGCCTCATGTTTTATGACACTTATGTTTCTTTCTTTTGTACCCAAGTCTTTCCATATGCCAACTTTATTTACTTTATTCACAAAAAATATAAAGATTAAAGAAAAGTTGAATAAATCTGAGTGGGTGTATCTGGTGAGGAAATATGAGGAGATCTGATGTGCACTTCTGGTGATCTGTGTGCCATCTGAATTTACTGCTGGGCCTGACTGGTTGTGGCATGCAGGGACTAATGATGTTAAGTGAGATTGTTGCATTGTTTTGATGTCATTACTTCCTGCCCACACAGAACCCAGGGTTGTGCATGGCAGTGAATGAGGAGAATTATTACAATACATGTAAATGGTGTCACTTGGTCATGTCCAACTCTCTGTGATGTCTTTGACAACACACCATGCTGATACACTTGGTTTTCATGGCATAGATACTGTAGTGGGTTGCTAGTTCCTTCTCCAGTGGACCACAGCATACAGCTCCTGGTATATTGAGTACTGACCAGTGTGACCTCTTGCTTCCCTGGCTGGATTTGTACCCAGGGTGCTGTGGTGAAAGCACCTGCATCCTATCCTCTGGGCCACCAGGGAACCCATTACAATACATAGGCCCCTATAAATTTGGCCAAATTGTAGTTACTGCAGCCTGTTGTAGCCCGCAAACGTTACTACTAAAATCGATCCGTCAAGCCTGCAATCGCTAAAATCGCAAACCGCTATTAAATGCTACAATTACTCAAGCATGTAATTGCTTTCACACCCGTAAATGGCAAATGTAGCCAAAAATTCTAGGAGTACTAGAGAGGTCTCGCAAGAGGGTTAAACACAGCTAAGCCTTTGATCCATCAAGCCTGCAATCGCTATAATCGCAAACCGCTATTAAATACTACAATTACTCAAGCTCGTAATTGCTTTCACACCCGTAAATGGCAAATGTAGCCAAAAATTCTATGAGTACTAGAGAGGTCTCGGAAGAAGGTTAAACACCTGTTCGTAACACTATAAAATCAAATAAAAAATCCTGCACATTAAAATATGGGAAAGCTATGTAAGACTTAATTGCAATTAGAATAAATTGCACAGCAAACAAGTTTTATTTCCGTGTTATTGATCCAAGCAATCAATGGGTTAACACATATCATGAAACCCACATGCACTAGACCAGTAGATTTATTGATTATTTACACTTTTCAACATTTCTGGATTCAATCGCAAATTGGACTTTTAAACACTAATTGATTGACGTTTACACACCATGTTTTACTGACGTCATTATGACGGTCTCGTTTACTATTGGCTGTTTCTTAATCGGTAGTTACAGGCTTGCTTAATTGATGATCATGATCATGCCCTGAAATGCTACTTACGGGCTCATGGTTTACGGTTTTGGCATTCAGCCACGTAGCTGTGGGCTTGTTCAATTTAATCACTCTGTAACTGCTGCAAATTTGTAATTTAATAGGGGTCATAGAGCCCCATTAAATTGCTACAATTTTAGAATTTGTAGCACGTAAAGCCGCCCGCGAGAGTTACAGCTATTAAATTGGCCTCTTTCAGCTACCCGCAAATAATCTGCGGGTTACGGATGAAAAAACCCTAGGGGCCGGGCAAATCTGAACTCCTTCCCAGCTAAGCCTTTGATCTGTTAAGCCCATAAATGCTACTATGGCAAATTGCTATTAAATTGCTACGAATCCACAAGGACGAACTGGCGTTCAAACCTGTAAACAGCAAATGGAGCCAAAAAGCCTACAGGTACTAGAGAGGACCTGCAAGGGGGTTAAAGTCCTGTCTGTAGCACTGTAAAAGCAAATATAAACACAATACTGTTTTGTAAATTAAATGGAAATTAATGTAAAGTATTAATATTAATAGCACATTATTCTCAAGCCTGCAAATTGGCAATAAAAAATAATTATTTTTTTGTTTAATCTCTGTGTTATATCGATCCCGCCAATCAATGTGTTAATACATATAATAGAACTTGCATTGACTAGAATATCATATAGTTACATAGTTACATAGGGCCTCATTCTATTATTGGCCGTAGGAGATGCGGGGCCGCAAGGACCGGCCGCAGGCTATTTGCCTATTCTATTCCCTTCCGGCCGGGGACTCCGGCAGGCTTGCAGCCGGCGCCTTGTTATCCCTTGCTGCCGCTCGCGCCGGAGGAAAGCCTTTGATCTTAAACGGCCGCAAGAGTTTCGGCTGCAAGCAAATCCCAGTTGCTATTCAATTGCTCCGGGAACCCTCTCTGCAAGGCTAAAACCGAGCCGCAGCTTACTTGCAGCAAAAAGGTCCCGCAAGCACACAATTAGGCACATAATAAAGCCATCCTGCACTCTGAGGAGACGATAAAGTGATTGTAGGTGTTAGCATTCATAGCACAACATTCCCCTACACTCAAATCCGTAAATATATTTTTTTTAATTCCTGTCAAATATCCGTGGACAAAGTCCCGAGGGCTTGGATCACCTCAGACCCGCCCACGCTGCGGCCGGAAAATAAACAGTTAATGAAATATCGGATTTGGGCTGATGTGCATGCTTGAGAGGGGGTTGCTATTAATCCTCATGTCCCCCGTTATGATCCCTAGCATTTACAGAGCTTTACAGTGCCGTCTTGAATTTATATTTGCTTTAAAAGATTTCTGAGCTTACGGCCGGTTGCAAGTTATGCGGCCGGCCGTAAGGGGGATATCCTTGCGGCGCCGTCTATTTGAATTGCAAGGTAACGGGAGCCCCGCAAGGAATCGCAGCTTTGCGGCCGTTTTACGGCCGATAATTGAATGAGGTCCATAGTATTTAAGGTTGAAAAAAGACTTTCAGTCCATCAAGTTCAACCTTTTAAGATCTCCTCTGATCTGCAATATGCGGATTAACTATTAATTAATTAGTTGTATATAAAAAAAAAAATTCCCTTCTGATCCCAGACAGCTGCGACCGGACTTCTTCCTGGATCAATACTGCCTCTCTAATTATCCATGATAACCCTGAATATTTATTGATTATTTCATATTGCATTATTTCTGGAATGCGGGTCCGATCAAAACTCAGACTTCAAAACCATAGGTGATTGAAATGTAACCTCCATGTTTTAGTGACATAGTGATGACGGTCTCTTTTACTATTGGCTCTGTCTAAACCCGTAACCACAGGTTTGACTAATTGATCATGTTCACGGCTGCAAATGGTACGCGCGGAAGCACGGTTTACAGATTTGGATGTTGGCCACCTATGTTGCGAGCTTGGGTAATTTAATCGCTCTGTAACTCTGCCAGATTTCAAACCTGCAGGACTCTATATCTAACACAGTAGAAATGTTTAAAATAGTTACATTTTTTAATCATTAAATGTTTTATAAATAGTGTTATAAGATGTGTTTTAAATATTGTAATATATATATATATATATATATATATATATATATATATATATATATATTAAAGAAGTACAAGCCTGAAATGTCCCTTAAGATACAGGAATAAAATACATCTAAAAGATAATACCTCTCAATGAAGGGACATGCTCTATGCATTATGGTTGAGAGGAGGTTTGGTGAATATAGTCCAATAGAGAGATATGAACTTATAAAGCCCTCAACAACAGCGCACCCCATACATCTCTGCTCTCATCTCCAAATACTCCCCCACATGACCTCTTCATTCTGTTAACTTTCTTTCTACCACTCTTGTCACCTCCTCTCACTTCCGCCTCCAGTACCTTTTTTGTGCTTCCCCTATTCTCTGGAACTCCCTGCCTCGCTTCACCAGACTATCCTCCTGCCTTAAATCCTTCAAAACTTCAATAAAAATGCACCTATTTAAAGAAGCCTATAACCTTCCACCCTAACATGCTCAGCACTACTCCCTCCCTGCTGCACCACATACAAACTTCAACCTTTAGATTGTAAGTCTGCAAGTTTCAATACTGCAAGGTGCTTATGGGAAAGCGCTATGGACACCGGATTCCAAGCTCAAAGACAGGGCCCTCCATTCATTGCAATGTGTGAATCTTGAACTTGTCATTGCCTGTAACTTAACTTATGTATAGCGCTACAGAATATGTTGGCTCGTTACAAATAAATGATAATAATAATAATATTTTTGAGCTTTAAATGCGGGGGCCACATACTTTAGTGTAACCTGTAGCTTAGCATAGATCAACATATGTTGAAGGATTGAGAAGGATTGGCAAACCAGCATACATGGCATGGCAGACAGATAACTGGTCAGTTGGCATTTGAATGGTCTATATTACATCAAATATTTTTGCTTTTCACAAACCATTATTGACACAATAAAGTCTGAGAATACAGTACAACTAAATTAAGATACTATTCCACCTGGCAAATATCAGTATTATCAAGCTGAATTTTCAATTTACATATATACATATGATATGTCTAATATACTGGCTCTTTTCTGATCTCTTGCTCTGAAGTTTACTTTGATTTGGCCTTTTAACTTTAAAAACATGCAGATCCCTTATACTAATGAAATAGAAAGCAAGGGAAGTAATCAATGTCTAACCAGGTTAACTGTGAAAGATATATATTATAATAGTGAAAGGATAATGTAACAGTAAAAAAATATATAATGATCTGGCGATCAAAATGGAAGTACTGATGACCATCATTCATTTTGAATGCTTTATTAAAGCTGCTCCATTTGCATGTAAATTCTACCTTAAAGTTATTTTTCAGTTTTAGAATAGTGACAGTGATAACACAAACTTTAATTATTGGTATTCCTCTGGAGTCATTTTGAGGGTTTGACTAGCAAAGGCAAACAGTATCTACTTGATGGCACAGTGTTCATATCCGCTGTGTATGTGATCTGTGCTTATAATTGGTAGATTATAAATGCTGGGGAGGAAGTAATGTGTAAGATGAATGTCAAAATGTAGTTCTTTCAATTGGGATGTTTTAGGTACCTTCCAGCAGGGATTTAGGTATTTTACATCCAACAGACCATGTTGTGGTATATAAAGACAATTACTTATTTTGTATGTGAGAACTTTTAAAAATGACTTCAATCAGCTGTGAAGTAAGTTGTGTGTGCGTATCTGTGATAAAGACATATCTTGTGGATATATGGGGTCAGGCACCATCAAATTATTTTCATTGTGCTGTTGAATCCAGGACTGTCACAAAGTGATTGTCATCATGCATCTCAAACTGGAGGATTCTTGAAATAAACCATTTCACCTATAAAAAAGATTAATATGGGGTCAGAAGCAAATAAACATAATGTATTTTACTGCAATTCTGTAAGCATTTTAGAGGTTGGCCATTTTCAAACCATAGTTCCTTACATGCCTCTAGTTGCTCACAAATAGAAGTATAACATATATACCAGTATAATACATCAAAATAAGATACAAATCAGCCAATGACATAGAAGACAGATTCATTTTCATGCCTTTGATACTCTGTGTTTGAGGTAAAATTTTCCATCAATTCCCAGCCTAAACATGACACATTTCAACCTCACCTGCTAGCACTGTTATGTGTGGTTTCTAGTCACCAATCTGTGAATGATAACAGCTATATTTACTGCTCACCTTCACCAGAGTGATAGTTGCACTGTAGAAGATGCTCAAGAGAAACAAGGTGATGAAAGTGGCAGCTGTGGTCCAGAGGCTGTCCCCATCTTCTTCACTGCTACATTCATAGTCAAGGAAGGTATCTAGTAGGAAAAGTGCCAGACAAACAGAGGGATTTTGATTTATTCATTAAATGTATAGTTTAAAGATGAGGCGCATATGTAGATTGATAAAAAAGTCATATTTTGTGAAGTTTGTAACTAATTACCAATATTATAAGCTATGTAAGCAATGGACATAAAATCATTTAGATAAAAACTTTATTCTAGAAGACACTTTTCCACACTTCGTTGTTTTGTTGTCTGCAGAGTGGGTGTGTTCTGTTAATTTTTATTTTTTGTGTATAAGAGTTGATGGAGGAGCAGGATTTGTTTACTGATTGTTGGATTCAGAAATTTCAGCACAAGACACTTTTCCCTTCCTTTCCATAGGTTCCGTAAAGTGATGACTTGACAATGAGGTGTTACTATTATGGCCGACTCCATTCACTAGCAGAGTAAGCTAAAATTACCATTTTCTGTGAAAATGCTTTTATGCCCATGACTTGCATATCGCCTAATGATGTTATTTTGTTGCATACTTTACAAACATGTCAACATTTTGCTACTCTACTGTGGGCGTTTAACAAGGGAATTGAATTTTAACAATTGTTTGTGTGCAAATTGGTAACCTAGAAATTGTTTCACGTCAGGTCTTGATAGTTATCCCCCCAGATGCTGTCTGTAAATGCATTTTTTTTCATCATGAAATCAGAAATAGCATCTTACAATTGATCTATAAAAGAGGAAGCCATATTCTGTAGCAACAAATACTTTAATGATGCTGTGAAAGCATTATAAAACTATACCACATGCTATCTAGGGTGTTTGTTGTAGCCTATGTGCTGTATTTTGTCTACTGTTATACATATTGTGAAAATAGGGGCTTGCTCTGATCTCAGACAGTAGAATTATGTACCACTACATCCTCTCTCATCAGCACTCCCTCCAATGCCAAATCTCCACTGGATGCATACTGCCTCAAAGCATAGACAGAATTGCAAATGAGCATGGCATGAATGCATAACAAGCACTATAAAAATAGTCTTTTTTTCCAAAATCCAATATAAGGATAAATATTCTGATAGTCTGCAAATTATCATATACATCTAATATTATATTAAATAGAGTGTGTTTAACTAATTAACTATTATTTCAAGTGTATCCTGGTCTTTCAAGGGACTGTTCATTAAGTGATGAGTCTTGCTCACAGGGAAGTCAGCAATTTTCTTAAAATGCAGGAATCTTGGGCATAAATGGTTATCAGTGATCCATTTTAGATTGCTGACCAAGCTGTTCTTGAAAGCTAAAAGTGCAAGACTTCCAATGCTTTATACTATTTGTTGTTCTCCCTCAAATTGATTAAATATAAATATGACTGCCAAAACTCATTGTTGTTTAAAAAAAACAAACAATATAAATATGCACATATGTAAAATTAAGTACACTTTGTGTTAAGTAAACTAACTAACCAAACTAAATAGCTAATAACTAAAAAGATAGAATTGAATACGTTTCTTCATTGGACTTTCTATTGCCTTGCTATGTGTCCCTGTGTGCCATTGTTACTTGTGGTAATGCTGTATGTTCTTTTGTATCTGCACATCACGTTGACCATGTTCTAAGAATTAACCTTAACATTCTCTAGTGAAGTAAACCTACTAAGAGCAATCACTTATAGCTCACACATCCATTGATATACCAGTCTAGTACCATCGAAAAATACAATGCAAGTTTTCTTCTTCCTTTAAGACATCATAGATCCCACTGCTCATTCACTGACAGCGAGTAATTGACTGCATTCTTGTATAATTATTTACTACCTGTCTATCTGGCACTCTCATAACCCACCAATAGTTTCTAAGCTGTTTGATGTTGGATGTTTTCCATTGTATTTGTCAGGGATATTTATTCACATTATTTCCACCATTAAAGTATGGATGTGAAAAATATATATCTTTTTGTATCTCCTTTATGTGTTTTTGCATATGCCAACAAGCAGCAGGCAGTTAACTGTGTATTTGCCATGTATAGGGCATTAACTACGTAGACCTTGGTGGTTCTGGATTTTTAGCCACAGAACATTGTATCCTAAAGGAATATTAGTGGTAGGAAATGGATCGGGAGCTATTGAAAATAGATAGGAAGTATGTAAGAAAGAACAAGATTAAAAATAAAGAAAGTGGAGAGAGCTTGGATACTGAGAGAGTGAGGGAGTGAAAGAGAGAGTTGAAAGGGGTGACAAAATGGTACAAACAAGAAAAGTATTTGGAGGGTAGATTTATAACTAAAGAACACAAGAAAGTTTTTTTTCTCATCCTAAAGGGCTAGAGTAATGCAATTCTTAACTGCACATGTGGTTGAGCACTGCTTTCATATTTTTGTTTCACTGAACAATCACATTATCTCAAATATTGGACACATGCAACATTTTTTAAAAGACTGCTCTGACCTTTACAGTGTAAGGTTAGACAACCACAGCATTGTTCCATGTTTTATAGCTTTCAAGAATTAGAAATCAGTATAAAAAACTTTTCAATTTATTGTGACTAAAATATTGATCTTTTGTGTGAAAGTAATATAGAGGGTTTCACCCTCATCTTTAAGTTGGAGCTCCTCATATATACTGTAGGCTCTTTAGCTTTGATGACAAAGTGTAATTTACATTGGCTGTGCTACACTGTGCTGCAAAAAGGGCAACTATGGAAAAAAGGTAGTACATTCTTCCACCAAAGCGAAGCCGTTTACACAAGATGGGGTATCTTCAGCCTTAAGATGAAGCTAAAACAGCGACTTTTAATGTTACTTTTCTAAAATTCTAAAATAGAGATCAGCTTCTTTTTAATGATCTTAAATGGAAGAATACTGCTTTTTTCAACTTAAATATTAACCATTATTTGTAAATTATAGTAGGCATTTAAGAAGAGTTTAAGAGTTCTTTTTTAACATTATGTTTTTGATGGCAAATGTTCTGGTTTTCTATTAAAGAAACCCTAGTTAGTTGCTATATTACATTTTATAATCTTACATACAAATCCAGAATCCAGTATGAACTGTCCTCAATGTCATGTGTTCTAGGGAGTGAGGCCTATGTTAAATTTATGTCATTTATTTAATTTTAGATTTAAATGTTATAAGACCAATAGAAAGAACATTTTTTACTTAGTGTCTGCAAATAGCTGAATGACTATACATAATACTTGTTATTTCCCAATCTGTTTCATATTTAATATCTGTGAACTTGCTGTTAATTGCAATCAGTTCAACCATCCATGTTTATATTATTCTAGTAAAAATGTTCCTATTTCATCAGTTATATTTTTACAGACTGAGATGGCTAAAGGATAAAATAATATGCTTTTGTCCTTTCCTCATTTTCTCCATACAGCAGATATGGTTCAAATTGGCTAAACTATTTGGCAATATTGGAATATATGTGAAGTAAATGGTTTCTTCAGTGCATGGAAGATCAAATGATACTATATTACTGTATAATGTTGTGCATGTGTAATGATCTATGCATGTGTTTCTCTATTGTCATTCAGCTCCTGTATCACAATGATTTTTGCTAGAGATTGGTTATCAAGATGACAAAATCACATATATATATTTGTGTTAGTGATATAGTCTCAGACATGAGTAATTTAGATTTTATTGAGATAAAAGCACATATTACATGACAGACACAAGACTAACTCAGGTGTTCCACACACCAATTGATACATAGGGTAAAATGAAAAGGTTGACATTTAATAACAGCACATTTGGGAAATCTAAACACAAAGGGGACATTTATCAGATTAGAAAATTAAGATAATGTAAAAATGATTGTGTTTTAAGTTTCTTTAAATTTCTACATTACAGTTGCCTGTATACAGTAAATGATCACATGAAAAATGTGACAAAATGGTGTTAAAAAAACATAACAATTTTATTGTTTTTTATCCAAATTTTCTAAATATTGGAAGGACATGCACTCTGTTTAAAGAAAAAAAAGGAGAAAAATTATATTAAAACTGAGAGAACTTTTTTTTTTAAACGATAGCTTTTTATATTAATTATATAATATGTATTTACCTAGATTATGCTCTAATTTTGCCAACTCCTTCTTCTCTTTATGTATTACTGCCTTATGATATCTTACATAACTAGAACAGGCATGTTAATAATAAGACAACTGGTGTTGCCTGCTCAAAAAAATCACTTGTATCCATGAAAAAGCAAACATATAAGTAGTATTAGTAAGAGACAAGAAGACATATAAAAGAGATTATGTTGACGTTCTTATAAAGTTATTGGCTATTTTTTATATTAATACAAGTTTACTCAGTTTTCTTCTCTCTACTTTTTTCTTAAAAACAGTTTGTATGTCCTATTCAGGCACTTTTTTCCATAAATGGACAAAACAATTTTATCTCAGCATCACTCTGTGGCCCTTGAAATAGGATTGTTTGATGTTCCACACAACAAACTATGGCAGATCCTTGGAAACAGTGTGGACAACAAAACATGCAAAAGGGGTGAGTTGGGGACAAAGCATTTGGACCTAACACAGGAGCTGAGCAATATGAGGAAGCACATTGATCATTTACCCCTCTTGATGTCTTTTTCAATGAGCTTGTTGTGAGCAGAAATGCAGGTGTACATTGCTCCACGCATCCAGTCGCTCTTGGGGAGACAAAACCTGCTGTACATGAAGTAGGAGTCATCATCCTCTATCGGTTCAGTGTTGATGTAGTAATCTTCACCTTGTGTAACACCATTCTTCTTCCATAAAACATCGATTTCTTTTGGGTAAAATCCCTTTACCAGACAGACAAGGCACACAAAATCATTATTATCAAGTTCTTCTTGTGGAGGTGGGAATGTATAGATTGTTGGGTCTATTCCTGATTCTGGAAAGAGATAAAACATTTTTAGATTGTGCAAGTTTGAACTCCACCCCACACAGGAACATCTCTCTGTTCTGCCTTTCATGGCTTTTCAGAATTATTTTGTATAAATGGTTTATCTAAATTAATTTGCAGGAGTTAATACTGATTCCTTCATGCTGTTTCAACAAGAAAACATTTTATATTGCACGGCTATAGACTCTCACTAATATGTATTATGCCATGCATCAGTGGGACTGCATATGGTAAACATCTTTATTTGTACATCTATCTAGTGATGTAATTTGCCAATTGAATAGTCTAATCAATGTTTTAAGATAGATGTTTTGTTTTGTACTGATAATTTTGCTTGACTTTACCTGTCCTTTTGGTTATGGACTTTTCAATTGGTGATGGGAGATCTTCATGAGATACTTTACAGTTGTATGTTTTGGAGCTATCCCAGTCCTGGGGGCTTATTTTCAACAAGCTGGTGACAGTGTAAGTTCCATCAAAGTCCTGTTGTGGATCAGGAGTAAATGCTAATACTCTTTTGTTATCACTCCTGGTCCATGCAAATTTCAAGCTTTCTGTACTATACAGCTTGGAGGCAACACATTTCACTTTTACTTCTCTGGTTATAAGAAGGTCTTTGGGAGAAGGAGGGAGAATGACCACCTTAATAGGTGTAGATGCATCTAAAAAAGAAAGTAACAATTTTTGATGTGATTATAGAGAAATTCATAGGCCTGAAATCAAGACACGAAGGGAAACCCCAGATGTAGTTTATACACTTTCTTTGTTAATATTATTTCCCTGTTTTGTTGGACTATTCATTTGAAATACATAGACCAGAGCAGGTATAAAAAAAATTCTTGCAATGTTACAATTTCTTCATATTCACTGGGGCAATTGTGCCATGTTGCTTCTTGTCCACTTTGGCTGTCAAAGCCTTAACCCTGCTGGCAACATGTTGCTTTAAGTGCACAAATAGGCAAAAATACATCAGAGGCTCTCAATATGAGAACAAACAGCACCTTAGAAGGTTTGTTCTATAGGCCTGGTAACCTACTTGGAGAGCAGCATTATTTTTTTTAGCTCACTTGTGCCTTTCACATAGGAGAAATATCCTGTAGTATATCGTTCTGATCTCACTCAGAAGAGTGACCCAGACCATAAATGACAGGCAATTCTCCTCTGAACCGGAGAAACGGAAAACCCCAGGCTGTCAGTTGTTCTCAGATTAAGTGTATTTGACCATATTTTTGCAAGCTCTTAAGTAGCTCATCAATAGTCAATTAATTTATACAAAGTTCACTAAGTCCAAGTTCAATATCTTAATATTCAAAAGAGCACAAAAATGGAGATTGCATACTGGAGATTCAGAGGAAAGAAGACATTTAACTAATCAATTTTTAAGGATATCATATCAATATAAGGGAAGGTAGTAACTTTATTGAAGAAGCGAATAAAGAAAATGACAGTGTGTCAAGATTGTCAAGACTGGACAAATGCCTCCCCCCATTAACAACTCTAAGAGTACCTCTTTTGCTGCATTCTTACCTGTACACTTTTGAATGCTGTCCTGAGGTTTTGAATGGCTTTTCTCATGGATTGCCCTACAAGTGTAAACATCCCCTGAATTCCAGTCTGTCTTTGGAACGCTCACTTTGCTTGTTGATGTGTAAGTCCCTTCTTCTGCCTTGTAGGGTGTGCTGTTTGTTGGGGAAATTGAAGTCACATCTCCATTGAGCAGCCACTGCACTTTGATATCTTGAGGAGCATATCCACTGATGAGACAGACAAGGTCTACAGTGCCAGTGGGAGAACTGTCACCACATGAAGCCTGCATTACCTCCACAGTTGGTGCACTGGTTGTCGCTGTGCACTCTGAATCCACATCCAAAAGAAAGAATTGTAACATAAATCAGTGAGTGGAACAAGATGTATTATGTGAGAAAGAGTGGATTGTAATTGTTATGGTAATCTAATATAGGTTATACATCATTTTTTTCAGTTTCTAAAAATTCATCTTTTTCCAAATTGATATTTTTTGTTTTTTTCCATAAGCGACTACTTTATTCTACACATTCTGATACAAAAAAAGTGATATTTTGTCTTTGGCATTTGCAAAAGAAAAAAAAATGTCCTACCAGAGTTTGACATATAGTTTTAGAGAATGAGTAAGAAGAGAACATGATTTATCAAAATCAGAAACTTGTTGACACCATTAAATACTGTTATCACTAGGACTCTCCAAAGTGATTCCTACTGAGCTTTCATTGTTGTCAAGTTTATTGAAAAACGCTGAAAGTCTTGTATAGACCACATTCTTTTTTCTGCCTTTTGATTAAATGTAATGTGCAATGCCAGGTTGGTGTAGACTGTAAGAATGTATAAATAATTAAATCTAGTAAATTGATGGTTCTGCACTACTTTTTGTAATTTTATTAAATTTTAACCATTTTTGCTCCATAATTATTCATATTTTTTCGTTTTGCAAACTAATTGACTAAGGCTCATAGATCCATAAAGAACTTTATGGGAATCTCGGCTCTAGTGACACTAACATATGACATATTATATTAATGTAAAGAAGTTAACAACCTCCCACCTGGTATTTTTTTTTCGACTTTACTTCTAGTTGCTGAGTGCTCCACATTACATTGAAAGGTTTTTGTGTTCCAGTCAGATACAGGAATAGTCAGCTGGGTACTTGTGCTGTACATGCCATTTGACAGGATATATGGGAAGTTCTTAATTCCACTTGTTATGGACCCAGAATTCCACTTCATATCCACTGGTTCAGGAAGAAACCCAGTAGCCAAACACCCAATAGTGACATCAGTTTGGGAGCTCAGTGATCCACAGCATGGTCTCAGAGGGAAGACAGACGGGGCTGATGGTTGAGCTGGGGATCACAGAATAAGTTCCATGTTAATTACAGCAATTGTTCCATGTCTAGGAGTGTGAGTTGAATTAGTTAAAGATAACTTGAGTATTACATTACTGACATGCATACAACAAGACCTAGGGACACTCACCTAGGCTCCCATTTCTAAATATGTTATCTTTGACCACAAATAATGATACACCCCTATATGGCTACACATTTCTACTTTGCTGTCCTGGATGCATCTAGATTGTTTTAGTTATAACCATCTCTTTAGTATATTTGTATATTTCTTTTTAGGCTGAAAATGATCCTTTTGCTTTCATATTTTTGCTTATAGCTGCGCAAAATATATAACAAATTTGGACTTTGCACTGATAAAATATGTATATGTTCAAGATTTAATGAATAAACATCATGAATTAAAGTTTTAGATTCTATTGAGTTTGTGTGGCGACACTACTTTCAGAATATAAAATATTTCCAACTGACCCCTCAATCTCGGGAGATCATTTTATAGTCCCCTTATCCTAATTCAAACGAATCCAGTTCCCAAAATCCCATGATTAACCTTACTCTAAACACATGGAGATGGGCCAAGCTTAAACATTAATTAACTCTACCTTTTTCTCCTCTCACTTCACTTTTTTCATCCTATACTATGCAAACTACCTTCTCAATAGAAACAAAAGCTTTTTGGACTTCGCTCAAATTGGATAGGGTAGGACCATCGATTTAAATGACCACAATATTCCCTCAGATCAATTAAGACAACATTTTAATATTCACAGACAAGAACCTTTAAACTATACTAAATTCAGACACTGGGTGTATACAATGTATAATAAATATGGAGCACCAAAAGCTTCTTGGTTTTCGACAATCTGTAAGACTTTACGCCTATCTAAAGGAATTATAGGCTCCCTGTATGACACTTTTAATACTCCATCTGACAAACAAAAACCTTCCTTCGGATTAAAATGGGACAATAAAAAATGTCCGGAAGCTTATTTAAACCTTTCCAAGGGTTCATATAGCTATAGCTTACTTGAAACCTCCATAAAGATCTTACATAGGGTATATCTGACCCATTTACAGATACATAAAATGTATTCAAAAGGCAATGACAAATGCTTTAGAGGATGTCAAATGCAGGCGATTTTATACACGCATGGTGGCAATGTCCCATAGTCCAAGAAGTCTAGTCTAAAACTACTAAATTAATAGCGAAATTACTCAAAACTACTTTAAAACCTACTATAGATACTTGCTTTTTAGGCATACACTTTACACTTTACTAATTTAGATATACAAGGTAATAAATTAGCCCAATTGATCTTTTTAGCAACTAAAAATATTATCACTAGATTCTAGAAAGATAGTTTTATTAGATTCAGAAATATAATCAATAAAATTAACTACATATTTATAAATGAGAGGATAACCCACATATTATTAGATAAATACCCTACTTTTCTAAGTATATGGGAGTCCTGGATATCATCCCCGGAATGTGTTTCTGGAGGTCATTAAGACTAGGAAACCTCTAATTGCTTTCTACCCAATTATGGTGGAGAATGAGGCTAGAAGAGAATTGAAATGGATGGACCTGGAGATGGAGCTGAGATGCTTTGCTAAACATCAATCTTTTTCCCCTTATAGGGGATCAACTAAAAGGTAGTATCAGGAGGAGCATGGGCTACCATGGACCTTCCCCACCTTATTCCTCCCCTTTATTTCTTGATCTATTTATTTCTATTATATTATCTTTTTTCTTTGGATCACTTGATCTAGATATTTTTTTTAATTATTTGGATTTAAACAAATAGAGAAATCTATTAATTAATAGAAATCCATAGTTTTTAGACACTCCAAAACACCCTTATTTTATAGGTATATCTCTTTAATTCTCTGGCTTTAAACAAATAGAGAAATTAAAATACATAGGGCCTCATTCAATTGCAATTTGGACAAATGAATATGGCTCTAAATAAGCACATAACATATTTTTTTACAGAAGTTTTTAGTTAGTAAACATCTATCCAAAAGCAAGGTGTTCACTTACTAAAAACTTATTTAAAAAAAATATGCTATGTGCTTATTTAGAGCCCTATTCAATTGGCCAAATCGCAATTGAATGAGGCCCATAGCATTTAGATACTCCAGAACACCCTTACATTATAAGCAATTATTTTTTAAAGATAACACTCCTATCTCTGACTTTAAATAAAAAAATACAATTAATAACCAACTGAAATACATAGCTTTTGGATACTCCAGAACACTTTTAATTTATAAGCATTAATATCTAGATATTACATAACTTAAGCAAATAGCTACATCCTACTATGGAATACAATACTTTAATGATATTCTGCTTAAGTGTATACATTTTCACAAAAAAAAAATATATATATATAAAGTTTATGTTATAAAAATCAACCCCATGGTCTGTATGCTCTGTGGCCTCAGTTTATGGTTGAGCATGGTCAGATCAGCCTACAGCTGGCAACATCAGCAAAGGAGAATGCAATATTTACTGTAGGTCAGTATTACAATCTGTGACAAGGATGGTTAACAGTTGCTCTTTTTGTATATACTGTAAAACTGCCAGGAAAAAACATTAACATAACATAACACTAAAGTATCAGAACTGTGACCGTGATCTCTGTAAAATGAATGGTTTCAAGTCATGAAATCAAATCACAAAAATAATTCAACAGTATTTCCAGAAAGGTCACTACATTATCAGATTACACTGATTCTAGAACAGTTGATGATCTATCTTCATTACACAGATCTAATGTCCTCATTCTGCTTCTCAGTTTTCTCTGCTATGTGTGCAATTACAGCACACACAGCTATGTCATTGCACCCATGTTCTGCTCTGTGGCTACCTTTATAGATCTAAAACAAACTGTATCCTGCCCTTGTTGCCAATCATGGTACTTTGCCAGTAGAGACCCCATGTGCTTAGCTTTCTCATTGCAGCTTTCATTCTGCTGATCAGTAACCGTTAACACACAAAACAACATCACATTCATTATCCTCTTTTTATCATGTATCTTCCCCTCTTGTTTTAGTAGTGGTCTATCTCTGACTATCTAGCACTTTTCAGCCGATCCCCAGTTGCACTTAACACTTCTACTATTCCTTTGTTGATTGTTAAGCATTGGTCCTATTGCATTCCACTAGGGGCTCAGTACTTACATCTACTATCCAGCACTGAACCACCTCATGCCCTGCCCTCTCCTATTAAAATATACTCATCTTAAATAATCTGTGGGCATCTAAATCATTTAATATATGTGTCAGTTATTATTGGCTCATGTCACTGCAGTACTACACCCCACATTGGGTCACTTTACAGAATTCTAATAATACTTTTACACACCATATCTCTCAACCCTTTAACACGTATCATTCTGCAATGTACCACCCCTCCATAATCATACCTTCCACAGCACTATCACTGCTTACCTACTAGTGACTAATCTAGTTCAGCAGTTCCCAAACCTCTCATCAAGATCCACCAGACAAACAATTATTTGGGTTTACACTGTGCAAGAAAAGCAATTAGCATACAACAGACTCTAATGGCCTCATCGATATTCAAACTGTGTTAAACTGTAATCATGGCCTGTCTAGTGGGCCTCAAGGAGAGGTTTGGGATCTTCTGATCTACATCATTAACGTTATTCCATCCCATAACCTATGCTTAGAAGACAGACCTACATCTATTCCCAGATCTACCTCCCTTTAATACCAGCAACATCAGCAGCATGCAGTGCCTTCAGAAGTTTAATTTATACTTCCAACATACATATATTTTTCTTATTTACTTCTGTTTGTATCTTCTGTTATATATCTTCTGCCTCCACTGCCCCATATCCCCTTGTCCTTATCTATGTGGCATTATGATATTTCGTTTTCACAGTGCTTGGTTGAATCTATGTAAATGCAAACCTCCATACAGACAATACTGGGAATACACCAACATACTGCTATATAGTAAGTTCTGCCATTCCAAAATGAAGAGTGCTTGATTACTTCAGATCTCTTGTTGTGCCTCTGCACCACCCAGGTGCTCCTCCATTGCTTTATCAACCCTGCTAATTTAGTAGTGACCAAAGATACTGCTGTGACTCAAGCTATTCCAGTACTGATCATTCATACTGCTGCCATCAATCGTATCTCTTCCTCTACTATTCCAATACTGACCCAACACACAGCTAGCACTGTAGTTCAGATATACTTGTCTCTCTATCTTCCATTAGTAAATCTCTCAGTATATCATCCATCATCCCATGGTATTCCAATATGAACCCACCCTATAACTGCCCTATACCTATCCTACAATCCCTACTATAACAATACTGACCTGACCATTCATTTTAGCTCTATTCTTCTAGCTCTGTATTGACCCATCAAGAGCTATGACTGCCACTCCCAACTGTTCCAATAATGATCATTCACTGAACTACCCCTGCAGTTCAATCCTATTTTGCATCATTCCCTGCTATTCCATTACTGAAAAATTGCAATGCTGCTCCGATACCTCAGTTCCATTTTACATTGTTCCGGCTATTTCAATACTAACCATTCTTATTACTGTCCTATAGCTATAGTTTGCCTAGTAAATTCTCTCTGTGCTGCATCAGCCTTTGGTATCCCTAGACCAGACCATTATTTAGTTGACATTGTATCATCCCCCTACTACTCCTACTACTCCAGTACTGAGCCATAACAAAGCTGCCTTTTCCCAGTAACAGTTCATCCTATACCCTCCCCTGCTCCTTACATTTATCCTGCCTAGCTCCATACTATTTCAGAAAATGAATACAGCTTGCCCTGCATTGCAATTCCATGCTACATTCCCTGTTACAGTAAAACCCCCGTTATCCGGCACCCACGGGGACTCCCTATTGCCGGATAACTGTATTTGCCGGTTAATTGGGAGTCCTCAAATTTAAGGGTCTAAACGACCCTTAAACCCTCTAACACCCCTCATAATGCCTTTAAAAGGGCATTAGCTCTGAAACTGGGTCTAAAACTGCAGGATAGTGCCGGTTACGCTGGTTTAGCGTGAGTTTTTTGAAAATGGGAAATTTACGCTGGTGTCAGTTGCTTGAGAGTCCTGGTTAGTTGAGTGCCTCTGCACCACCTCTTCGAAACCACACTGCTTGTTAGTCCTTTACTGATGTGCAATAATCATTCCTATATAATCCTGCTTATAAATGCTTCTGTTGCTTCATCTCAGTGTTGCTGTTTCTCTAGTACTAACCTATCATGATTACAGTAACAGTTTATACACCACACATAATTGCCTACTATTCCAGTGCAACTGTTTGCTGAGGTATCCAGCTCTCACTGCCTACTACCGAATATACCAGTAGTAACCACTCCTCAATTCTAACCTTATTCTTTGATGTTCCTACCCTGGAGTTAGACGAAGTCATATCTGAATACCTACAACCTGTAATAGCTCTTATAGCTCAAACATTGTCATTGTTTTTGCTACACTATAGTTATGCTTGGCAGTTGTCTGGAGAGAGCACATAGACTGCACACACTGTACACCTCATTCAATACCTAACCATGGCTATTCTTTCATGGATTTAGCATCCCAATAATACAGCCACAGGCTATTCTTTATTTTTGCAGTACAGCCCACTAGACATAACAACCTTTAAGTTGTTTTATTCTATTGTTGCTTCTGACCCATACAGTCACACCAAATCTATCTGAAATATTAGAACTCAGCGGCCCATTGCAGAGCTGATAAGCTATTTTAGCTCTATACTGCGTAACCCTTTGCTTTTCTATACTGAATCATGTACCAATTTCTGTTCAAGTACTGACTCATCATATTACCGACTCTACACCTCTGTTATGTACCATTCTCTGGTATAGCTGCCCTTGTACCTCAGCTCTATCCTGCATCACCTTCTGCTACTCCAATACAGACCAATCATGTGTTTGCCACATACCTCATTCCATTTTATATCCCCACACAGTTGCAGGATTCTCTCTTGCTATATTTGTCCCTTCAACATAGCTCTATTTTCATTGCTCCCTGCTTTTCCAGTACTGACCTATACCATAGCTGCACCTCTACCTTAGTTCTATCCCGTGACTGTACTCCTGTACTCTTTGTATCTGCTATTCCTTTAATGATACAGCGTGAATATGCTCCTGCATCTTAGTTACATCCTACACCATCTCCTGTTCTTACATTACTGACCATTAGATAAATCTCCCTGTACCATAGCTGCATGCTGCATCACTCTCCTATTCTAATACAGACCTAACATTTAGCAGATCCTGTACCCTAGTTCCACCATATATATCCCTGCTACTCCAATACTTATCCATCACACAGTTGCCCCTACACATATGCCCTTGTATCCCCCCTGATATTCCAGTACTGCCCCATGTAACAGCTGTCCCTTTCAAGTAGTTCTATATTGCATCATATTCAGCTATTCGGTATTGCTGTATCCCACAACTGTATCCTGCTTCACTCCCTACTACTACAGTGCTCAGCATTATGCAATTCCCCGAAAACACAGTTCCTTCCTTCAGACCCTTCATACAGGTGTTTGCACAGCTCATTTGTAACCTGGATCACTCCCTGCTATCTCAGTACTGACTTATCCTACTGCTGCACCTCTAACTCACTTGCATGTATCACTATTTCAGTACTGATTAAACTACAGATTATAATATGCCTCAGCTCTATGCTATGCTGACCCATTACTTTCATGTACCCCCTGCTACTGCAGTATTTATCCATCACACAGCTGCCTCTGTACTTCAGCTCAATTATTTATCACCAACTGCTATTCCAATACACAATCATCATATAGCTCCCTTGCAACTAAGCTGTATGCTATAACTTACTACTTTTCAAGTACTGTCCAGTCACCCAGGTGCTCTTCCAATCCTGCTCTATGCTTTATCATCCCTGCTTATTTAATAGTGACCAAAGATATGGCTGTGACTGTACCTAATTTATATTCTTCATCCCCTAACGCTATTCCAGTACTGATCATTCATACAGCTGCCTTCAATCTTATCTCTTTCTCTACTATTGCAATACTGATACAACACACAGCTTGCACTGTAGTTCAGATATGTTGGCCTCGCTAGCTACCATTAGTAAATCTCTCAGTATATCATCCATCATCCCATGGTATTCCAATATGAACCCACCCTATAGCTGCCCTATACCTATCCTACAACCCCTACTATACCAATACTGACCTGCCTGTTAATTTTAGATCTATTCTTCTAGCTCTGTACTGACCCATCAAGAGCTATGACTGCCATGCCCAACTGTTCCAATAATGACCAATCACTGAACTACCCCTGCAGTTCAATCCAATTCTGCATCATTCCCTGCTATTCCATTACTGAAAAAATGCAATGCTGCTCCTCTACCTCAGTTAAATTTTACATTGCTCCAGCTATTTCAGTACTAGCCATTCTTATTACTTTCTATAGTTTGCCTGGTAAATTCTCTCTGTGCTGCATCAGCCTTTGGTATTCCTAGACCAGACCATTATTTAGTTGAGACTGTATCTTAAATCCACCCATTATCCCCCTGCTACTCCAGTACTGAGCCATAACAAAACTGCCTTTTTCCAGTAATAGTTCATCCTATACCTTCATCTGCTCCTTACATTTATCCTGCCTAGCTCCTTACTATTCCAGAATATGAATACAGCTTGCCCTGCATGGCAATTCCATGCTACAATCCCTATTATAATAATACTGAACCTAAACCCCCAGTATAGACTTTTACAGCTGTCCTTGTACCACAGCACTTGTCTGCACAACCATGGTTATTCTGGCAACACCTTCCATTCTGGTACTAACCCATCTATAGGCAATCAACCTCAGCTATAGCATTAGGTGTGAATAATGCAGTACTGACCTATCATTCATCTACCCTTATTCCATCAATCACGCATCCCATGTTCACAAGTGAACCTCAGCTCCATCGTGTAAGCCTCTACTATTAAAGTATTGACTCATCACATCTACTGTTACACCCCAGCTCTGTCCTGCACCTCTCTCTGTTTTTCCAGTACTGACACATCCTCTTGCTGTCCTTGAATAGAATTTCTATCATGTATTCCTTGCTATCCCAGTTCTGCCCCATATTACTGATGTACCTGCACTTCAGTGTTATCCAGTTTTTCTCTGCTGTTGAAGCCTTTACCCATCACACAATAACATATGTACACAAGTTCTAGCCGATCACTGCAATTTCCCAAACATTGTGGTAACAAGCTGTTATACTCGGTTACCATCCAGTAATGATAGTAATGATATAGCAGAGTGATGAACAACTTCTTTAAACTACATTCTTCATTATCAGCTATACCGTACAACTACCATATAGTTATTGTTCTATAGTTATATAGTTATTGTTCTATAGTTATCCTTACACATTGTTTTAATTCAATAAACTATGAACCTACATGCAGCAAAATAACCCCCTGTGTTACACACACATATAGACTCACAGCCTGCTCTACTACTTAAATTGCATGCATTTCAGATGACTATCTCTGCTGTTTTCAGTGCTGTTCTTCGGTTACTTTCACCAAGCTTGTAAAATACAAGCCCACATTGACTATTCCAAAACATTTAATTATTTACTTAGATTATATCTTCAATAAAATGGATGCAAACAATTTTTCCATAGTTTTTTTTTAAATCCCTATTGGCCCACAGTCTCTCAGTTCTCAGAATACAGATTAAAAACAGTACTGAGAGAATTGTTTGATCAATACTTGTTTGGCTTTTAATAATTATATAATATGGCTGATAGGCAACCCAAATCCTATTAGGAGATGTTGTTGGGGAAACATTAGAACAATGGATACAAGAGAAGGATATAGCATGAATTAGCTTGGATGTATGAAAGCAATATGTCAGCTGGTATATAAAGTATATCAGTTATGTAAATCAATAAGAGAAATTCCACTATCTGGGGTCAGGAACAAATTATTTTTCCTTCCTTTGAGACGATTGGCAAAGTCTTACATGGGTTCTTTTCTGTTTGCCTTCCTCTGGATCAATTAATTAACAACTAATCTGCATATTGCAGATCACAGAAGATATATTACAAGGTTGAACTTGATGGACTGAAAGTCTTATTTCAACCTCAATTACTATGTAACTATGTAAATATTGTTTAACACCTGTTTACAGGAGTTCTAAGGAATTGTGCTGGTAGAACTAAAAAAATAATTATTATACAGTGCTGATATTTCTTAGACTGAATCCATTGTATACTTCTTCCCAAAAACTTATATATAAAGAATTTTAAATGTGTTGTCTATTTAGTATGGAATCCATGGTGGTATATAAGGCCAATTACAGCCAAGTATCCCAGATATGAGTTAATTTGATTAGTGGAGTTATGATGTCTTTATGTTAAGTGCAGAAAAACTGTATAGTAGAATAGTCTAGGTTCAGGACCCAATTACATTTTTTAACAACAAAAATACATAGATATCAACTAATTTCATATAAAATACTTACCAAGCATCACCATTTCTCAACAATATTCTTGATGTCTCAGTCCTTTCTTCCCCCAATATCCTTGAAGTCATTTTGTAAGAGTGCATCTACATCTCAGTAGAAGAACAAAGCCATATACAAAACAACAACCAGAAACATGACTTCCTGTCTTGTTTATTTCACACCTTGCAGTGTAATGCCCTGTTTACTGTTGCTGGGAGAAGGGACCCTAGAGAATTGAATGCCTACATCTTGAAAATAATTAGTCATATTTACAGTATTTAGATTTGTTTATGAACCAAGCTAAATATATACACTTACAAGAAGAAAAGTCCATTCCCAAAGGGGCAAACAGCAACAGCTTTGTAGTCTCCATTACTGTTTAGCAAATTAAGTGCATTTGTATTAATAAACAATTGAAAAACTGTATCAGAAAAAATATATTTGTTGAACATTTTTATACAACATTAATTTAGGCGCTTCTTTGTTTTGGGATTTTCTCAATGTCAGGCAGCAGCTTTGAGACAAAATTAAATATTAGCATGCACTAAGCAATATATCAAAGCAAGGGAAGCAAATATACTTCTGACATTACCATTTTGGGTACCAAAGGACAATGTATAGAAAGACAAGGTTCTGAGAATGGCATTAGCTGAAAGGATACACTAATCAAACTAAATCAGCATTCTCTAGAATACAATCCTAGTAAAGGGATGAATTTATATAAAACCAGGTGAATTTGTCATGTCAAGAAATGTAGGAAGTTTACAGTTGACAATTTCACCTTAAAGAAATAAAGGATGTTCTTCACAGTAATGGAAGTCAGAATGTAAAATTTGCTACCATACAATATTGTGACACCCAAATGTATCTTTTGTTACTTGTAGATAACTCCCAAAAAAGTGAAGTATATGGAAAAGGTTGGAGATACAAGAAAGTAAACCCTTTAAAAGTATGGGGGTAAGACAAAGCAGGTCAGTCAGACTGGTTGCCACTGCTGAAGCAGGTATAGTTAGATGGTGGTATGTTATATGTATTGTGGAGATTAGATCTTCTGAAAGTTAGAGATTGCTATGATTGGTGCTTGTGAAATACTTGTTGTTGTTTGCCTCACTTTGTACTGACCTGCACAACTCCTGGAAGATGCGTAAATGCTATTTCTTAGAAGGTTTACTTTTCTGCCATGTATCCAATGTTAATATCAGTAGAGTGGTTAATAAATTAACTATACAGTAGTTGTCAATTGGAGCTGATATTTTTCTTAACCTCAACTAAGCATTCATTAAACAACTTGATCTTAGTTGAAATGTTATTACTGATGCAGCACTGGCTTTGATTTTCTGAAATGGAAACAAATATCTAATTGGAATATTTTTTTCAGTGAACAAATTTATAAAGCATATATGAAAGACTGATAACCAAGTTAATCTTCAAAGGAGACCTTAACAATAGGTGTGTGTTGAAATTAAGAGAACAACTAAAACACCTTAGGATCTTAAGTATTTTATTTTAGAGTATTTTGTTTCCATAAATAACCCTAGACTAAAGTTGCCAAAACTTTTTAGAGAATCTTATTTGATTTTATTTATGATCACGTATAATAATAGAAAACCACATTAGTAATTTCCTGGTGCATAATACCTAAATTTAATAATTTAAACAGAAAATAGGACAATTTTAAATTGCACAAAATGTCGCTGATTAAAATGAAAATATATCCAAGCAAACCCAGTATAAATGAAGGAAAATATATAAACGTGCTGTTTGAAATTTGTATACATTTATATTGATCTGTGGAGGAATATTATGCATTTTTTAGCACACTGTTAATGTGATATGTGTCTGGTTCATATATAATGTAATTAACACCATTACAACCTGTTCAAACTGTTGGTATAAGCCTGAGTTGGATAGAGTATTGAGAACTTAAAATTTGCTGGAATCTGATTTATATGCTATCTATGACATAGACATTTACAGCTTTGGTATACTGCTGATGATACACACCTGAGCTGGTTATACTTTTTTTTTTATTACAAAGATTATATTCCATACAAATATCAATATACATTAATTTATTTTACAAGTATTTTACATATAACAGTCAGTAATATTATATAATATTTAGTATATTATTTTAATAAAACATACTAGATAATCAAAGTGGAGTTAATAGTCTGCTTTATATTTACTCCCATATTTTCCATCTATGTGAATTTTTTTTGCTCATACTGTTCTTAAATATTTGGAAATCTTTTTCCAATTGTCTATTTCAATCCCCCAACGTTACAATCTCGTTCCAAGTGGGAATTTTATCCGTTTTCCAATTTCTTGTAATCAGCCATTTAATCGCTAATAGAATTTGGATTATTAGACATTTTACAGAGCATTTCTTTTTGTAATATATGGAACAGTATTAATTGAGGAGACATATCAATTTTAAAGCTAATCATACTTGAAATTTGTCTTACACGTAGCAACCACAAAGTTTGTATTTTGGTGCATTTCCACCATGTATAAGTATGAGTTCCTTCTTCTCCACAATCTCTCCAACATCTGTCTGCTTGATTACCGGGGAATATTTTGGCTAAGGTAGATGAAACTCTATACCACCTTTGGGTACATTTAAATTGTATCTTTACATATGTTGAACATTTTATAGATTTCTGGGTGAACTCGTGCATGAAACCACTCTACCTCTTCTTCCCAGTCTTTCATTCTAGCGTTTTTAATCTGAAATTTATAACTTATTAGTTTATAACATTGGGAAATAGATTTTTTTTTATCCTCTTGGGTACACAGTACTTCAAAGTTGGTCAATTCTCTATCTTCTTTGATAATATATTCAGATTGTTTTATTTTACTTATTATAGTATTATATTCTAGCCAATTTATATCTAGATAATTATATTCTTTTACAATATCCCTATAGTTTTTTGAACGTCCAGTCACAAAGAGATCTTTCAGATATTTAAATGTTTCTGTTCTAGATTTCCTATATTTTTTCATAAAAATGTATCATATATAAAACTAATAGGAGTTACTGGAGATAAAGCTTTAATTCCTGATGTAATCAGTTTACTATGGTTTAATATCCTTTAATATTTTTTTTTCTCAGTGTACCACACTATTTAGATTACAGATTTATACTAGTCACAATAGATTTTTCTATAAACCACCATTTGGCTCGATAGGTCATAAATGGCCACATTGATATCTGTGACAGTCTAATTGTGTCATAGTAGTCCAATATATAAAAATTGGCTAAACCTCCTCTAGAGAATTATTTTTACTATATCATATTTTATCTGTGGTTTATGTTTTTTATATGTAAAATTATCCATAATAGCTTGTAGTTTTTACAACACATATACCCAGTTTGATCAATATTAATCAAATCCGGAAGTAATTGATTCAGTCCAGAAGCCAAGATTTTTGAATAAACTTACAGCCTTATTAAATTGCGATTTGGCCGATTGAATAGGGCTATATATAAGCACATAGCGTATTTTTTTTACAGAAGTGTTTAGTTAGTGAACTTCTATCCAAAAACAAGGTCTTCACTAACTAAACACTTCTGTAAAAAAATATGCTCTGAGCTTATATAGAGACCTATTCAATCGGCCGAATCGCAACTTAATAAAGCTGTTAGTGTCTGTGTTCATTAATTATATCAGTCTATAGCTCTTACATTCAGCTGGTTATACTAATCAACATGTGTTTATCTACATAACATTAAATCTGAGCCAGTTCAAATTACTGTAAGTCTAATTTTCAGGATATCTCTTAAGCAGGAGAGGATCAAACATCTCTCAAGATTGATCCAATTCTTCATATTGATTAATTATGAACTAGAGTTTATATATTTTCCTTCATTTGTACTGAGTTGCTTGGATATATTTTAATTATAATCAAGACATTTTGTGCAATTTAAAATGTTCCTATTTTAGCATACATTATTTATGATCATGTCAGACTAATCTAATTTACTTTCTTGATTATGTACCCAAAGTAATAGACCAGGGTGGAGCAGTAGATATAGCTAATCTAGAGTTTAGTAAATCATTTGACACTCTACCACAAAGACAACTAATTTGGAGATCACATAGTATGGGATCAGATCCAAACATAAGTCAGTGGATTCGCCACTGACTGAAGAATAAGGACGAATGACTCATAGTTATTGAAATAAAGTCAGAGGAAGGGATGGTTACCAATGGAGTGTCACGACAGTGTTGAGTCCTGTTCTTTTAAGTTTGTCTCTTTGCACGTGGCACAAAAATATGTAACAGGCTAAACATTCCAGGAGATGTACGTCAAATACGTAATGACTTAATATAATTACAGCAATGGTCAAGTACATGGGAACTAAATTCACTGATGTATGCAAAATTATGCAGAACCCAAAAGTTAAATATGCATTCAATGGTAAAATGATGAAGGCAACTGATGAGGAAAATAATTTGGGAGTTATATTATATTGCATGTTTTAAAACCATGTAAGCAATGCAACAAAGTCACCTGAAAAGCAATAAGGATGCTTGGATGTATTAATAGAGGAATTAGAAGCTGAAAAGAGATACTAATATCACTCTGTAAATGCTAGTTAGGTATCAACTTTGAAAGAGGCTGTGTTTCTGAAATGACTTTATAGTATCTTTAAACTAAATCAAATTAAAATATTTTTTACTCTTTTTTTGTTTAAAAAGTTTTGATGCACCACTTTATTTTATGGGAGTTTTTTAAAGATATATTTTCATTGGAAGAACATAACACTATACAAACCAATAAATCTGCATCAACCTTGCAAGAGCTTATCACCCTCCTGGCCCTAGAGGACACCTGTTGATGACAGAACAAAGGAATAACAGATGGTTTCACCAATATCAGGGCTGGGATGGTGTGGTGTCCCACTCCCTGATTAACACATTTTATATATCAAAATACTATATATTGCAAGCCCATTCCTATGCCATTAGGATTGCTCTGGTCACATACCACAGTTGTGTGTCTGTGACAGTGGCATTTGTGCCAACAGTGCAATGAGTGCTTGTTGAAAGACGGGGGCTCTTTATGGTTTGAAAGGGTAACTTTGCTATGTTGAAGCAGTGGTGGGATGTGGGGAAGGTATACTTGTGACTCTTGTGTCAGAAATATACCAAGGGTGAAAGTAGACAACTCAAAGCTGAGCTGGAATCACTCAAGGGGGAAGTGCTCAGTCTATAGCAGAGGCGGACTACTTTAGGAACCTTTAGTGAATATGCAGAGAGGGAAGGTGTCATCTGTGACCTGGAATGGCACCAGGCCAGGGGAAAATATGTGCAAAATCACCTTGGTCTCTTAAAATATATTATTATTATTATTATTATTATTATCTTTATTTATATTGCGCCAACATATTCCGTAGCTCTGTACAGGGGTTGAGTACATGGCAAAAAAACCTTAACACCTTGTAAAGAATGAGGGGCCCTGTTTTTGAGCATAAAATAAAATGAACATAGAGCTTGTTTCCAAGGCACTGACACAAGATTGAAAACTCGCAAACTTACAATCCAAGACCTTGAATTTCTATCAAAACCTTTACTCCTGCTATGGGAATGGCTCCCCACAGTCAGTGATAGTGTAAGATAGCAGCTTGATGAGCCAATAACATTCCAGGAACTCTCTAAAGCTCTCTGTCTCACTTGTGAGAAATCTATGGAACTAGACAGGCTTACTGTAAAGTTTTTCCAATTCTTCTGGGAAACTCTAGGACTTGATTTGAATCTGGTCCTTGTGTAAACTCTAGCGAGATACCCCTTTGTTGCCGATGGTTAGTACTTTACTTGCTGCCTAAAAAGGGGGATATTGGCCTTATTAGGAACTGTTGAGCACAGTCTATAAGTTCGTAGCCCAAGTCATATCACTGAGGCTTAATCTGTGCAGACAGAATTGGTTCACCTTGACCAGTCATATGCTGTCCCAGACTGCACTATAGATGATAGCATCTGTCTAGTCTACTCAATTTTACCTGCAGGACTCTCACTTGCATTCCTCTCCCTGGATCAAGAGAGGGTATTTGAGAGGATAGGCCATCTTTACCTTGTTACATTGTTACTGTGGCCTCTCTAAAAAAGTATCTAAAAAAGTAGGACTGAAGGCTATTAAATTAGCCTCGTAAAACTCCCTGCAGACGACATGCTGGTTAAAATGCTGGACGGCCGAAAAATGCCTACAGGACGTGGAACATGAACCTCGTAGTCCACAACCATTTGATGTGTCAAGCCCGTACCTGCTACGTTCTATTCTTGCAATTAAGTTGCAATGAAGTCCCCTGTGAGCTAGCCCGTAACATTCAGGCCAAAGTCCAATGAGTGCAGGGGAGGACTCGCAGAGGCTCTAAAAGCCCTTAAGTTGGCTGCGGGAGCAGCCAAACAGACCCTGCTCTGGCCCCCAAACCTCCTTCTGGCCCCTAAAGCTCCCACCAGCTCTCCAAACTAATTCTCATGCAGCAGGGGTCCTGATTGGGATCCCCCCAACAGGCTCCTAATATTAACACTTGCTGCCGGGGTCACGATCACCCCTGCTGCAGTTAAAATGTTAACCCCTGCCGCGGGGGTACCCCCCCAGCACCCAAAATTAATCCCATCACTCCTGGGGGTCTATGTAGACTCTTGTGAGCCTCTAATTAACCCAATCAGTCCTAGAGGGGCTATACAGACGCTTATGGGACAATACTAAATCCTAAAAATGAACACTATAAGTGCTATGAGGGTCCTCCAGGACCCTTATGATGCAAAATCTAGACACTACACTATTAACCCTTTCCTACTCTATCCAATTCTATTACCCCCCCCCTAACTAATAACCCCCTCTACCCTATCATATTAACCCCCCTCTACCGTACCCTATTAACCCCCTCTACTCTACACTATTGTCACGACCGCCGGAATTGGGGGACCACGCTCACCCCAAATCTCTCTCTCTCTACGGTCGCAACTTTTTGTTCAGATCTCGACACCAGCAGACACTTCAGATGACAGCATCATTACTGCAGAGACCTGCACCTCAGACCCCTATTCTTAGGATCTCAGAATCACCCACCATGTACCTTGGATTAGTACAAGCAGACTCTGACACCACCTGTGTTTAGTGTGTCCAAAGTCAGACTGGCCACTTCTTTATTGTTTCAGAGATATATATAAACACAGAAAGATTACACAAAACACCAGACCTTCCCCAATTCTAGCCCATCCTCCTAGGCAAATAACTTGCTATCCCCCCTCACCCACATGATTTCCAGATGTATAGAGGCATCTGGCTTTCTTCTAATTACACCTTTTTTTCTCCTCTTACAGAGCCATAAAACTAGTTCCCCCTTTCATGAATAAAGCCAGAGCATTCACACGTGGCCGATTGCAGGGCCATAAAGATTCTATAGAAGATTACCCTTTGTCACATAAGTGACTACATTATTTTTTGATAATTCTAGCATCCTAGGGCCTACTTCTATCACAGATGCATTATTACAGTGCATATAACATGATCTAGTAACCACCAAATGAATTATTGTAGTTCAGTCCCCAACAACAAGTTTCAGGTCCGTTGTAATAGTTCTTGACATTAACACCCAGTGTGCCAGCATTCCAAATAGCAGAGTTACTTGTGGGTTGCAAGGGGTCCCATCATGGCCCCAAATCGTTCATGACAACTATTAATTCCCTTCTACCCTACCCTATTAACCCCTAAACTGCTTAACTAACCCCCTAAAATCCCTAGCACCCCACTAATTACACAAAATAAAAAAACTAAACTTACACAAATTAAAAAGCCCTACAGTACACAAAATAACAAAATAACTTACTGAAAATAAAAAAAAATACATCACAGAAAAAAAAAAAAAAAAACAAATAAAAACATATTACTGACAATAAAAATCCCTACATTACATCAAATAAACAAACCTGCATTGCAACTAAAAACAAAACATCCTTACAAAAAATAGAATAGAGTAAATTAGACCACTTACCTGGCCAAAATGCGCTTCCAGCAATGCTAGTCTTCAGTTCTTCATTCCAGTCAGGGTCCTTCATAAGGTCCCGTCACACCTACAAAAAAAACAAACATTATAGTTAATACAAAAACACATACAACATTTAATATAATAAACTAGCAACTTGCCCGTCAAAAAATGACGGTCAATAAAATTTAAATGTTGTGAAATTTGTTTGCATCTCCAAATGAGTCAGCTACATTTGTCCCTTTTTTTTTCTAAAAATAAAAACACATAATTATTTTTAACTTTTTATTTTTTTAACTTTCAACTTATATTTCCCAAACATTAAACTTTGTAACATGCAACTTGTATATGAAACATTTGTGCAACATTTTGTTACCAATACTAACACTTTTCAATACATATTTATCACTGAGTAACTGCAGATTATATTAACTTAGAGTAATTAAATTGTTTTAACAATAACATACTTTTTCTCATTTGTAACATATTTGTTAAACTGTTGTTAAACTAAATTAGCATTGAATCCAGAGGAAGGCAAACAATAAAAAACCCCTATTGAAACTTGTCCAATTGTATCAAAGAGGGAAAAAAATTAATTCCTTCCTGACCCCATTAACTGGCGATCGGATTTCTCCCTGAATCAATACTTTGTCTTTAAATAATACATTTCAAATTCTTACTAAATACTTCAACTTTATAGTAACAATACATATTTGACTATCCAACATATATATTTACCCAACTTTTGTAAACATTCCAAAAACACATATTTAACATTTTAAATTGTAACTTCAAACAATAACATTTAACTTTTGTAAATTATGGAAAAATCAGTGAATTGTTTTTGTGGGGCCAATCATGTAAATATAAAACTTTGAACCCATTCCAATCTGTTTCAGGATATTTTACTGTTGTTTTTTTTTTTCATTTAGTCCATTCTGCAAATATCAGATATATTTTCATAATTGAAATAGTGGTCCGCTGTTTAAAGAGTCCCAGAGTACTTTAATTTAGTACTGGAAGTCAAACCACTGTTCTCTATCTTTTTTTGTCCATTCTTTAGATGTTTTACTTGAAATATTGTTTTTGTGCAATCATATTGAGTCCCATAAAATGTTGGCAGTAAAATGAAACCATTGTCCACTATCTTTCCAACACCTCATAGTAGACAATGTTTTTGGTGTAAACACATCCATCGTCCAATAAATGACCTTGAGTTTCGTTTTCTTCAACATGCACTTTAATTTCTTTTGGATTAGTGCACCTTGAAAAAGCCACATAGAGTTGTCCATGTGCAAAAACTGGTTCCTTTAAAAAAATCCCAACTGACTTAAAAGTTTGTCCTTTATTAATGGTCATAGCAAATGCCATGATAACTGGAAATTGTCTCCGTTGAAGGACAAAGGGCAAACCACTCTCACTTGGAGCTAAATCAATTCTTGGTATAAAAACTCGTTCACCTTTATGGGTCCCAGTTATAATTTCTGCATGTATAAAATGATCTTTTAACTCATGCACAATTAATCGGGTCCCATTACAAAGTCCTTTTTTTGGATTCATATTTCACAATAACATAACAATTGCGCCTTTTTTCAATTGTAAAATATGTGGGGGCATTCCAGATGGTGTTAACGAATTAATAAATTCGATACTTAAATTCGATTCACTGTCTTTATCATCTGACAGAATCGAATCTGCACTGTAATAAATCTTTTGTGGTGCATTGATGTATTTTAAAATGTTGTTATTTACATTCAAGGCATCGATATTTTTTGATGTTAATATTACTTTGTTTGCAATGTCTGTGTAATCCTCATTATTAAGAGTGTTTAGGAATATGGCTGATATGAGTGATTCATTGCAAACCATTTCTGATGGAATTTCAATGGTATCATTTGGTAAATGCTGTATTTCTGGATGTTTTCCATCTCCAATTTTAATGAGCCAGTCATTGAATTCATTTTGGCCTTCAGATCTCATATTTAATTCTAATTTGAGATGTGTAAATATTTGCCACAGTTTACTGGTCCTGATACATGTTTCAATGATCTCTGTTCTATTTCCGTGTGGCACAACAGGTAATGTTTGCCTAAAATCGCCTCCTAACAGCATCACCTTTCCACCAAATGGCAACTTATTATCCATCACTTCTTTTAAGAATCTGTCAATACATTGCAGTGCATGACATGACATCATTGTTGCCTCGTCTATGATAATTAGTTTAGTTAGTTTGAATTTTTTTGCTTGTATGGAATTGAGTCGAATATCTGAGACTGATGTTTCCAAAATGGGAACTGGCAGCTTAAATCCACTATGCACAGTTCTACCACCATCTAACAAAAGTGCAGCAATTCCAGTTGTTGCAAATGGCAAAGCTATCTGACCCTGTGATCGAATATAACTCATCAAACAATTGTACAGATAAGTTTTTCCTGATCCACCTGGTCCGTCTAGATAGAAATACCGGTCTTTGACCATTTCATCATCTGTAGCATTTGTGATGGCATGAAATGCTTCTAACTGTAAATTATTTAAAGTTGCCAGTTTTTCTTGGGTTTTATGTTTTTGAAGCTCAGTGTCATAATCATCAAAATTGATGTCATCTATAAGTCCTGGATCTGGTAAATTAAAACTTGCACAATTTAATCCATGAGCCAACAATATTTCTTGGATTTCCAACAATGTTTTTAACAGAGCTATTGGTTCTCTGTAACGTTTCAAGAAATCTTCTGACATGTTTAATTTAAATGTTTCCCACAAAGTGAAAGCATCAGGTACATTGCAAAATATACAAATGAATGCAAATTGTTGTCTCATTTGCTTAGGCATTTGACATAGTGCTGCTTCTTCCAGACACCTTTCCCATTCTGTATCATCAGCTATGAAATTTTGATGTCTTGCAGCTAATAGGAATGTCTCATAAACTATGTCATTCACTGTACGTAAATGCTCAAAACTCTGTGCACCGGGAACATGTAACAGAAGTAATCTTAAGCTGAAACGTTCAATGTCCCTTGGACTGACGGTATAAATTTGTGGTATGATTTTATGGGTATCTCTTTCTCGTAGTCGCCATAGACCATTTACAAATACATAGTGATATGGTATCTCTATGTATAAAAATTGTCTGGCATGCGTATCCTGACAGTTTAATTTGAACCACGCAGTAAGCGTAGTATCTCTGTCTTCACTTTGATATAATGCAGTTCTTTCATTTCCTTCAGTAAAGCAAACCATCTGACTTTGAGGCAAATGTACAGCTAAACGATAGATAGCATGTGACCGATCATGCATCTCAAATTTCAAAAGGCGCCACATTGCTTCCGGAGCACTCACATACCGAGCATCTAATTAATTTGAAAGTTCATCATGTAAAATTGGATTTTCGTTTTCATTTCCAGCACCTTGTACAACAACAGTAGCTGCATCATATCCTTTGTATATATATTTATACACATACTTAATTGATTTAATCGAAGTGCAAGCTTCCACATTGATGTGTACATTGTACTTCATGAGCAAATGTGGATTGTATGGAACGACAAATCTATTATCAACTTTCCAATTTTAATTTTGGTTCCCATCCTGGTTCCCCATTTGGAAAGACAATCGGATATGTCATTGGATCTAAATTACAGCTTAATATATTGATATTAATAAATGGTTGTTCTTCATTGCGTGGATATATTCTAATATCCAGCTGAAAAGGTGGTTCACCATCTTCATTTTTAAACACCATGGCATCCTCATTTACAGTAGGAAAATTATATCTTCTCTGATCAGTGTTGCGATCTCTTTTTAACACCATATTGACTCTTGGTGTAGGCAATTGATGTCTTTGAGCATGTTCCTGTTGTTCTTTTTCAAGCTGTGCTAATTGTTTGTATGCTTGACTATATGTTTTTTTTTTCATAATTTTATCCAGCTGTTCAAAGACTATGCGCAAACACTGTCTATTTTCTGGAAGTGTCATTCTTTGTTCCACAGCTTCCATCGTATCTAACACATATAACTGTGCAAATTTCCTTTGCTGTCCTTCTTGTGGGTGTAAATGCGAAGTTCTGTGGTATATTTGACCTTGAACTCTGAAACAATAAGGACCATGTCCTGGTACATTTTCTGCTAATGTTGCACCCATTGAAGCAAATGAAATTGCACTGTTATAAGACCTTATGTTTTGTTTAAAATTATTATAATTTGGAAATGTTGGATCACTCATAATGCATTCTAAATAATATGGAAATGGGTGTCTTACTGGAAGTTTGACCTTTCCTTTCTGACAGCAACTAATGAAATTTCCGTCATAAGGTCTTTCCTTTATAAAATGATAGGCCCCACAAAACTGACAAACCACATTAAGTAATCCACAATAATGAGTATCTACTTCCAGTGGCGGCTGGTGACTTTCCAAGTTGGTGGGGCGGAAGACAGAGACCTGGCCCCTCCCTTTACATTGACGCCACCCAACATTATAAACTCCTCCCCTTCACAACATGTTACCCCTATAGGCCCTGTCCACTTACAGACTACACCCATTTGGGTTTTTTCCTGTCACTTCACTTACTTATTATCTTGCTGAGGTTGAGGTGGTTCTGGTTCTGGTCACTATTCTTATGCTGGGAAGTTCCTGCATTTTCTTGATGAGGGTGAAGTGCTGCTGGTTCTGCTTACTTTTCTTATGCTGGGAAGTTCCTCCATTTTGTTGCTTTATATGCAATAATTAAATAAAACACAAATGAGTACACATTAGATCAGGACATAAGCCCTCATCTCTATCCCCTCCTCTTTCTCTCTCCCTTCCTCCTTCTCTCTCTCTATCTGTCCCTTTCTCTCTATCCCTCACTCTCCATATCTATTCCTCTCTCCCTGACGATTCCTTTATCTATCCCTATCAATCCCTCTCTCTATCCCTCTCTTCCCTTTTTCCTCTTTTACTAGTATATAGACTGTGTCTTTAATATTCCTTTAAAGCACTAATCACATTGTTGATTTCATAACTTTGCAGGATTGTATACAGCAGACACTATTTTTGCATCATATATACTGATCAGGTCAGGCCATTGGTACCTTTGGATGTCAAGCTGAGCTCTGCATTCCTTGCAGCAAGCACTGGGTTCAGATCACTGACAACGTGTCCTCCTGTAGACTGAAAACATAGCAAGATATAATATTAGAATTTGTAATCCTAAGAGGAGCTTTTCATGCTATAAGAAGGTAGAGAGCTCAGTTTTGTAGAAAAAGCATATCCCAGACATGCACTGGATTTCTATCTCCTATCTATCTACCTATCCCTTTCTGTCTACCCTTATCTCTATCTATCTATCTATCTATCCCTCTACCCTCTCTCATCTATCGATCCTTTGCTCCCTCTCTCTATTCATCTATCTATCTATCCCTCTACCCTCTCTCTATCAATCCCTCTATCTATCTCTCTCTGTCTACCCTTATCTATCTATCTATCTATCTATCTATCTATCTATCTATCTATCTATCCCTCTACCCTCTCTCTATCTATCCTTCTATTATCTATCTTTCTCTCTGTCTACCCTTATCTCTCTCTATCTATCTATCCCTCTCTGTCTACCCTTATCTCTATCTATCCCTCTACCCTCTATCTATCCCTCTATCTATCTCTCTCTCTCTGTCTACCCTTATCTCTCTCTCTATCTATCTATCCCTCTCTGTCTACCCATATCTCTATCTATCCCTCTATCTATCTATCCCTCTACCCTCTCTCTATCTATCCCTCTATCTATTTATATATCTATCTCTGTCTATCCCTATCTATCTATCTATCTATCTATCTATCTATCTATCTATCTATCTATCTTCTACCCCTCCCTCTCTCTATCTTTCCCTCTCCCCCTCTCTTTATCTTTACCTATGAGACTATATATATATATATATATATATATATATATACATACATACATACATACATACATACATACATACATATATACATTACAGTGTCATACAAACTCTGTTTGGCTTGTATGTGTTCTTGGCTCCTAAGTGTTAACTATTTTTGTCCACCCCTGAGTATACATATAGTTATATGCATATAAAGAAAAACAGAAATTATATATATATATATATATATATATATATATATATATATATATATATGTATGTATATACACACATGCAGGAAGTTATATTTACCGTTATACAACATACAAAATACACATATAAAGCATTTTCATAAATAAATACAAGTCATGAGTATTTACATCTATTTACAGCAATACAGAGCATGCAATATATTTACATACAAATACACACAAAGTAAGCTGTATATACACATATTAACAAACACAACATGCAATATATGCAAATATGTTCACACATAAACACAGTATGGAGTATATATACATATAACTACACACATACTCACAGCCTGCAGTATACCCATATATGTAGATACAACATACAAAATATTCATATATTTACACACAAACACAGCAATCAGTATATACATATAAATACACACATACACAAAATGCATTTACACACATATTTGCAGACATACACACACATAGACACACATACAACATGCAATATATGAATATATATATATACACACATAAAACAGAGCATGCAATATACATATATTGACACACATACACACACAGCATGCTGTATACACACATGCCATGCAATATATACATACATTTATACAGAAACAATCACACCTAGAGAGAACTGACAAGTAGCTTCACTGTGAGAGTGACTTGGGATGCTGAGGAGACTAACAGAATATAGTTGTAAGTTGTATGGAATAATAAATAAATAAGAGCCTGACTTCAATACTTACATTTATTGTGACCACCTCCTGGTATCATGTTGCTCCATGCTGCTCCTTTAACTTCTCCCTCACACACAGCTACGCATGTGTCTATGAGGTAATGTATGTGCTCTGCAGTGCCTCTAGTGGCAGGAATGATTGGACGTTGCAGTCAGACGCCCCAACAGCTTTTAATCAGGCTGCACAGGGAGCTCTGCTGAGCCTCTCTTCCATGTAGCAGAGCCCTATGTAGAGGCTTTGGGCGCCGTCCCAGTAACTCAGTGGCTCCACCTTCACTTCAGGTACCTGACTGCATGACAGCCGCCGTGTAAATGCATTACACAGACAACGTTTTTTTGTTTTAATGTATGTTTTTGGGGGGAGGAAAATGAAAGAGGGAAGGGAAAAAGATAACCACTGTCTGTTAGAATTATAGGAATAAAGAATAAAACAAATGATAGAATAAAATATGCTTTTATGGACTCTAATTAGGGAGGGCGGTTGCCCAGCTGCCCCAATGGACCAGCCGCCCCTGTCTACTTCTACTGCAGTAGTAAACACATTATCATGCATTTCTTCAACATAAATATCAGACCCACATTCTATATGTACATTTTTTCTTGTGTCTACATTCAAGTCATTCTGCAAAATAGAATCATTGCACAATGGTTCAGAGAGATGTTTTTGTTTACTTTTACGTTTCTTGGAAGCCCCAACACACTCACTTGCGGCTTTCTTACTCATCTTTCTTTTATTTAAAAGTCTCTGTCGATCTTCTTCTCGCAAGCGTTGTGAAGTCTCCGGTGTCTGAGCATCTCTCCACCTTTGCTTCCTTTCCCTTGCCAATCTTCTTTTGCGTTCAACTTTGTCTTCTCCATTGTCTGCCATGTTAATCTGTAATTGTAAATAGAAATGCAATTATTGTTTATTCTTTGTTTTGTCTACATTTTTTTTCCTTTTTGTACTGTTCGATGAAAGTAGATAAATAAACTAATAAAACATTTTCAATTGTTGCACTTTAGACTGAAAGAAATGAAACCATTTTTTAAAGTATTTTATTGACATATATGAAATCGTAAATAGCTGAACATATCTATCTTTATATTATTAATCCTTCAATTACATTCCTTCTTGATTGAATTCACAGCATACCATCAATTTCTTTTTTTTGCAAGTGTTGTAAGCTTCTTATTTTCTTTAAATATTATTATTAATTAGTATTGTCTTTTCCTTTTTTTTTTAAGTTTTGACTAAATATCATACATTAATGACTCAATAAGTACTCTCTATTTTCAACAAAGTCGTACGCACTGCGCAACGCAGCGTGACGTCTCGTAGTTAGACAATTATAATATGTGATATATAGCCTTCTTCTATGCATCACTACAAAATTAAATTTTATACCTGTGAGGATGATGTTGATGTTGTTCCAAGGCTGCAAACGTCACGCTGTCTGTTTATTCCCTTGCAGATCCGAATAAACTGTAAAATCAAATAGATAATATTTTTAAACTTTTGCTTCATCAATATCATTAAATGAACGTCAACATACATATATTTGGCTACATTAAAAACCTCCTAATTTTTAATATTTTGACATAGTAATATAATTAAATTTCTGTACCTGTCCAAATGATCCTTATGCTGTTCAATGTGTGCAAATGTCACTATCTCTGGTCATTCACGTAGATTTCCCTGCAATTATACAAAATAGTAATTAATGTATAATATCTTACTTCATCTGTATTAATCAATGAGGCTTAACATACCTATTTTTGCATAGATTAAAAACATGAAATAAATATATCAATAAATCAACATGAACACACATATGAAAGCATAGATTCTAAACATACACTCAATATTACTGTTATTCTTTCAATAAGAATCAATGAATCTGTCTTAATCTTAAATTAATGTCTGACTAAATATAACATCAACACATAATCATGTAGCCTTTTTATTTTTTTTGAGTTTTATTTTAAAATGTGTATGTTGCAACTTAATTCTTAAAATAATGTACATTACTAATGAACTAAGGATCAATTACTGTTCATTAATATAAAACTAATGTGTGACTCAATCTAACATCAACATGTAAGCATGAGTATATCAGCTTTTTTTTTTTTTTTTTGGTTTATTTTATACAAAATATTGCACATTCTTAACCTTTTTTAAAATTAATGATTAGTAATGATATTATGAATGTTAATTACAATTCTTACCCACAGGTAATCACGACATAACACCAAATAGTTCTTAAATTAATGTACATTAATATTTAATGAATCAATGTGTTCCTAATTAATTAATGTACATTATGAATGTTATTAACAATTGTTTCACACAGGTAATCATGACATATAACCAAATAATTGTTAAATTAATGTACATTAATAATGAATTAATATTTTTTTTTATTGTCCTTCTTAATTTTGATATTAATAATAAATTAATTAATTAATTAATTAATGTACATTATGAGTGTTATTACCAATTCTTTCACACAGGTAAGCACAATATTATTTTTCTATTAATTAAATTTCTTATCTATTATTTATTAATTAAGTACCAATTTATTAATTAATAATTATAAATAATAGGCACAATATTATTTTTCTATTAATTACATTTCTTATCTATTATTTATTAATTAAGTACCAATTTATTAATTACTAATTATAAAAAATAGGCACAATATTATTTTTCTATTAATTAACTTTCTTATATATTATTTAATATGCAATTACCAATTTATTAATTAATAATTAGAAATAATATATTTACCTTTTTTAATATAATAATGCTGAAGCAGTATACTGAAGAGCTCCCAATCTATTGCGATTTCCCTGCATCCGAAAACATCCAGTCAGACTGTCATCACCTGAGGAGAAAGTGTCAGTCCTGTGTGAAATGTGCCCTATATATAGGCTTTGTGCGCGAGACCAATGCATTGTTTTAGGCGGGAAATCCGCAGTTGCGCGAGGCAAATGCGTTGTTTTCGGCGGGAAATTCTATGTGGCGCGAGACAAAGGCGGGAAATCTGTGTTAATGCGTAAATCGGTAATCTCGTTTCGTAAAATATACTCGTTACTGTCTTTTTACTCATTGTGCGGTTAATCCGCATCCTTTATCTCGTTGTTTTTCTAACACATACGTCTGTGGCGGTGTTTTACGCATTTCGTAGTAGTATAGCCTCGTTTTCATTTTTTTTGTCGGCCATTTTTTTCTCGCTTAGCCGATTTTCGATCTTTGTAACTCCGCTAAATCGATCTAAATTGTAGTTCCAACTCACTTCCAGACGTCCTGCCTGGTTCCCCATGCTGTAAGTGACCTTTATTTTATTTTTTTGTGTGTATTTAGTGTTTTTTTAGTGTTTTTCTTCCGCCGCTTATCTCGAAAAAAAATTCAACTCGTATTTTTTTTTCTAATTGCTACGATGTAACGGCTCACCTCGCTCATTGCCAAAGTGCTACGATGTAACTGTGCTACGATATAACGGCTCGCCTCGCTACGCGAGGCTCGCCTGCAATGAGCGCCTGTGGCACTCATTGCCAAAGTGCTACGATTGCCTGCGGCGCTCATCGCAAAGTCGTACGCACTACGCAACAGAGCGGTTTAACGGCTCGCCTCGCTGTGCGAGGCTCGCCGGGGCGATGAGCGCCTGCGGCGCTCATTCCAAAGTCGTACGCACTGCGCAACGCAGCGTGACGACGTCTCGTAGTTAGACAATTATAATATGTGATTCTAAATATTCCACTTACCTGTCCAAAATGCCCCTCCAGCGATGCCCTGGTCTTCAATCAGTTGTCGCAAACAGGGCCCCTCCAAAAATTATCCTGACGTTCTAAAAAATAAAAAAACTAATGGAGCTCCTTCCTTGAGGAGCTTCCTGCCGCAAATGAGGGTTCTCCCGAATTCTCCGTTAAAAAAATAGAAATTGTGCCTTCTGATTGGCAGAAAACGCTGTCATTCATATTTCAGCCAACCAGAAGGCGCAAAGGCGTGAGTCAATCAAAATGGGATACACGCCTATATCCCATCAAGATTGTCTGATGTAACGGTCAATTATTTCTAATCCAATAAGAAGGTGCTATTGCCTTCAGCCAATAAGAATGGGATACACAATGTGGGGTGTATCCCATTCTGATTGGCTGCAATCTGATTTACAGTTACATTATCAGAAGATGTGGAGTATATCCCATTCTGATTGGCTGAAGGCAATAGCACCTTCGGATTGGATTATAAATGATTGACAGTTACATCAGACAATCAGAATGGAATATAGGGGTGTATCCCATTTTGATTGGCTCACACCTTTGTGCCTTCTGATTGGCTGAAATATGATTGACAGCGTTTTCCACCAATCAGAAGGCGCCATTTCTAATTTTTTAGCGGAGCATGAGCGAGAACCCTCATTTGCTGCAGGGAACTCCTCAAGGGAGGTAATACATACTGAAGCCTGAACATAATAGCTCATTGCTGCCCATAACCCTGTGATTGCTTAAGAAAACCGTATCCAGTTCACAACAACATATGACAAAAAACACAATTGATTAATCATTAGGTATATGTTCTGATGCTTTACCATGTAACCTGTGACATGGAAATCTTTAGCCTTCATAACGGGCTATGTAAGTGAGATGGATTCAGAAGAGAATTAATAGTGTTTGGAAAACATTTTCTTGCATGAATATATCCCGGAATAAACATTAATTAGCTTACCTTGAAGTTATGAAAATCTCCTAGGTCTTTTGGCATTTGCATTTGATGATGTACGCCCCTCAAATTCCACCTGAATTAGCATCACATTTAAATTCAGCATAATACACTATCATTCTACACCTCAGTGACTTCTGGCATGTGCTCGGTACAAGAACTGCAACAGTTACTTCCTGTGCTCTTTACCAGAAGGGTCTCAATATGTACCCTGTTCTATTTCCCTTGTGTCCCCGCCTCATGTAAGCATCCTGTTGGTGTGACCATCTGGATTTGACATTTGTGCAAATCACATTGTAATTGAACTGAAGCTTCATATAGAATACATGTATTAATACACTACTAATTAGCCTCTATCAGATGCATCCATGATCCAGCTCCCTTACATATATATTTAACTGTGTGTTAGCCACAGGGATGTGTTCATAGGTCATGATAATGATATTTGGGCAAATGCTTTGTCAAACATCACAACATCCTATTCATATCAACATGTCACACTTTGTTTCCATCAGGTGATGCAGGATATGGGTGTTTGCCGTGTTTGTTGACCCCTGTGAGCAATCCCCAGACATGGGCAGAGGAGCGTTATAATGCTGCTCATAAGACCTGCCGGAATGTAATTGAGCGCACCTTTGGTGTACTAAAGATGCGCTTCAGATGTTTACATTCTACTGGGGGTGCTCTACAATACAAGCCCGAGAAAGTTTGTCACATCATCCTTGCCAACTGTCTGGGGGACATTCATGTGGCTCTGCTACATGGGGAGGAAGAGGCTTTACCTCCCCCTGTAGTGGATAATCTGCAGGGGTCACAACAACGTACCCACCTCATTTGTGAGTACTTCACATGTAAGTACATACCCAATATGAATGGAATACAGTCTAATGTATCTGGATTATGCCTAACTCCCAAATCCACCTTGATCAATCACCCTTGTCATACAGAATTCCAAACAGTCCACAGTAGAGGAGAGTTCCCTAATATGATGTATGTATACTGGAACAAGCTACACGATCAGTTACAGGTAAGTAAGCACACATTCCCATACACATCTACAGTACTGACAGTTCTAAACATCAATGGTATAGATAATTGGAGTGGACTATATATCCCACTATGTCAATGTATATATGCCCCACATTTGTATAGGAATACCTCCAAACACTATGGACCAGTATTGTGCACATCGTATGATCCTGACAAACCACATGAAATGCAGATCAATATGTCATAGATAAATACCATACACACATACTTTGGAGATCAAGAACCAGTCACGATAACACAAAACAGAGTCCTCTGGTTATTTTCTCATGATGAGAGTTTATTCAGTAGGATCAAATATGGATCAGCAGCCAAACCCAACAGGGTGGCTGCTGCTAACCGGCTGGAGAACTGACTACTACTGAAATATATCCAGACACAGCCTTTTAGACTTGTTTACATGAGACAATGCAGAAATCCATATTTTCTCACCCTATAGCAACATGGCATAACCCACTAACAGGCAATAACATTTTATTAATAATAGATATCTAATATGAATAGAACACATACTTTGTCTAATTTGTGACTGTAATCCTCACATCATATTAACCTTACAGAGCTGCTGCCGTGTGTCAACTCTTCTTTCAACAACCTAGACATGGAAAAACATGAACAGCAACATCAATGTGAACTACATAGTGAGTATTTGTGTAATAATATGGCCATGTATTCTGAAGTACATAAATAACACATCAATCACTCTATTAATGTAGGCCTACCTCTCTCTTTCCAGAATACATCACATAGGAAAGCAGTGATAAATAATGACGATCCACAGCCCACGTGTCCTGGTGGAACAAATCACCTCGTGGATGAGCTTGGGACCTCGTCCAAGGTAAAACACCACATTTGGCTCTGCAAAGATGCATTAATGAGTAATCTATGTGATATTGCTACATCATAAGTCATCAGATATATCCTTCCTCATCTGCCAGATGAGTCGTTTGTTTCATATGTATGGAAAGAACAGTGAAGACATATGTATGAAATGACCAGTATATATTGGTATGTGATGAAGTAGGCGCTCATGGAGCATGTGCAATGTTAATATTGACATGTTCCTTGTATGTTTGTTTCAGATCGCAAAGATGAGTCCCATTCCACAGTCAGAACAAGGAATGATGATGAGCATTCCCACATTCCAGGACCGTACTATTGTCACATTGCATCATGTATGTTCATATGTCAGTCGATCATGTGTTGCATCGGGTATGATATCACATCCTCTACATAGATTTATATGTACCTATTACTTTAGACATCCTCTACTTGGACTATTGTGAAGCCTGTATCATACTTCCTTCCAGATCTCTTCCTCAGGGCTAATGTGATCCTCGCTGTACATGTGGGGAAGAGTAACTCTAGCCTTGGAACATAACTGTTAATGAGGTTCTGTTTACCTTAAGTTATGCATATGCAACAGCAGATAATAGAGATGCTCATTCACAGAAATGTCCACCTCAAACTGATATGGTCCTGGTCAAGTCCCCATCTGAGTGTTCAAACTTAAGGATGGATAGTCTGCTCTCATAGTGAATTAGCATTTCCAGTGACCTGACCTATGGGGGTTCTAACATTGACTGATTGAACAACTCTGTATCCTACCCCCCTCCACTATGATACTGAGCAGGCCTGTGGTAATTTGTCACTGTGTGGCTTTGTGAACAATTAAATCTATTTTTTTAGTCAATGATGTTTGTGTAATCCTGTATATTTATCATGTAACACGTACATTACCCTGAAAGTCAACAGATGGGCTCATCACCACCAGTTAGGGGTGTAACTATTCTGTTTAATATGTGTTTACATTACTACATAATAATTATGAATGTAGATTAATACCATAATTCAAGTTGAGCCATTCAAGTCATTATATACAACCCTGCATGTCTATAGACATGATTTCTGAATTCATGCCTCTCTGGCTGACACCTACATCTACAGTGGATATAAAAAGTCTACACACCCCTGTTAAAATGTCAGGTTTCTGTGCTGTAAAAAAATTTAGACAAAGATAAATAATTTCAGAACTTTTTCCACCTTTAATGTGACCTATAAACTGAGGGAAGAAAAAATATAAAAAATAAATAATATGGTTGCATAAGTATGCACACCCTTAAACTAATACTTTGTTGAAGCACCTTTTGATTTTATTACAGCACTCGGTCTTTTGGGGTATGAGTCTATCAGCATGGCACATTTTGACTTGGCAAGATTTGCCCACTCTTCTTTGCAAAAACACTCCAAATCTGTCAGATTGCGAGGGCATCTCCTGTGCACAGCCCTCTTCAGATCACCCCACAGATTTTCAATCGGATTCAGGTCCGGGCTTTGGCTGGGCCATTCCAAAACTTTAATCTTCTTCTGGTGAAGCCATTCCTTTGTTGATTTGGATGTATGCTTTGGGTCATTGTCCTGCTGAAAGATGAAGTTCCTCTTCATGTTCAGCTTTCTAGCAGAAGCCTGAAGGTTTTGTGCCAATATTGACTGGTATTTGGAACTGTTCATAATTCCCTCTATCTTAACTAAGGCCCCAGTTCCAGCTGAAGAAAAACAGCCCCAAAGCATGATGCTGCCACCACCATGCTTCACTGTGGGTATGGTGTTCTTTTGGTGATGTGCAGTGTTGTTTTTGCACCAAACATATCTTTTGGAATTATGGCCAAAAAGTTCAACCTTTGTTTCATCAGACCATAACACCTTTTCCCACATGCTTTTGGGAGACTTCAGATATGTTTTTGCAAAATGTAGCCTGGCTTGAATGTTTTTCTTTGTAAGAAAAGGCTTTTGTCTTGCCACTCTACCCCATAGCCCAAACATATGAAGAATACGGGAGATTGTTGTCACATGTACCACACATTGGTGGCCTCCCAAACCAGTTTCATTCTTGTCTTTTCATAAATTTTGGAGGGAGCTCCAGTTCTTGTTAATGTCACTGTTGTGCCATATTTTCTCCACTTGATGTTGACTGTCTTCACTGTGTTCCATGGTATATCTAATGCCTTGGAAATTCTTTTGTACCCTTCTCCTGATGGATACCTTTTAACAATGAGATCCCTCTGATGCTTTGGAAGCTCTAAGTGAACCATGGCTTTTGCTGTGGAATGCAACTAAGAACATTTCAGTAAAGACCAACTAGAGCAGCTTAACTTTATTTGGGGTTAATCAGAGGCACTTTAAATGATGGCAGGTGTATGCTGACTCCTATTTAACACGATTTGGAATGTGATTGCTTAATTCTGAACACAGCTACATCCCCAGTTATAAGAGGGTGTGCAGACTTATACAACCACATTATTTTTATTTTTTATTTTTCTTCCCTCTACCTAAAAGATTTCAGTTTGTTTTTCAATTGAGTTGTACAGTTTATAGGTCACATTAAAGGTGGAAAAAGTTCTGAAATTAGTTATCTTTGTCTCATTGTTTTACAGCACAGAAACCTGACATTTTAACAGGGGTGTGTAGACTTTTTATATCCACTGTATATTGGCAAGGTACAGATTAATGTAGTATATGTATCTCTCTAAACAAACACACACATATATGTACTGAACAATGACACCTCATTCTATCTGTATTATTTCAATTAGAAAGCATGATATGGTACAAACACACAGAAAAAGTGGTAACAGTATAACATCATCATACTTTATTTCATACACAGAGCACAATCAGAAATGGACAAGACTGTGCATTAATATCATGGGTGTAGTGTAAACAGATCCCAGTATGGCAAGGGACTGTGGCAAATCAGAGGACATCTGAATGGGAAACAGACAACATCATGAGGGTAATGCATAGCATCTACTAGAGTCACATGTGGTCATGACCCCACAGTAACCAACATCATATAACACACCATTTCATCGACATAACTAATTATGCACATAAAACAACCATATGGTTGCCAGAATAAACAGACACTAGAAAACATGGATCATGGGATACTAAGCAATTCCACACACAGTGTGTTCGCATACATTACTGCTGATTGGTCAATAGATGATGTGAATCTGGAAAACATAGAGAGGAGGTGTTAGAACAATCATGAGCTGTTATTATAGTACATTGTTTTTGCTCAGGACACTACTATAAACCAACTAATAGGAACGTCATCTACGAGCAGTAATAAGCATATTGATTCTGCCTTGTTCAATCAGCCTTCCCAGAATATGTTGAGGATGTGTAATATGACAAGGCAGGTGTCACTGTGAACCCAATCATTCTGAAAAATGTACTATCACTATCTACATGGAATAGTTGTGCCATGCTGATATCACATCTCACTGGTATATGGGTGGTGCCAACTCCAGACAGATGACAGTGTTCACATTACCCCTAAACACATGCAGATTGATCATGATGTCAAACCAAGGAAATTAGCAGTTTGGTTTGGATGACATGAAATAAATTAATGCACTTTCATAATGTTAACTGGATGGAATGCTACAAAAACCTATGTAGAACTGCTGATGGTTTGGATTAGCAGATCCTAATGGGACCGTGCAACTCTACAGCCAGGACACTGATCAATATAATGTAAACTCATTGGTGAACAGATATGTAGTCATATATTGCATTTCCAAGCCATCTGCAGTGGTGAATGACACTGATCGAATGCCTGTTGGAAACTGGGTTGAGTGTTTACTCACATGATGGTATTGTACTGCTCGAAGATGAAGAAAATGTCTTCATTGTTGTGAGATTTGGCTATTACCACCTACAAAGACAAGAACAAGATATCAATCATAACAATATTCTGATTAACTACAGCATTTCATCTCAAGGTCAATCCACATTGAACATCAATTGTTGAAATGTTAAACATAACAAGACATGTACACCCTCTGTAGCCAGCCAATAGTATATCAACATCTATAACAATCAGTATTCTGTGAGGAGTGATCAGGAGGCCTTCCTCATTGGTCCTAAGACCTCCTACACCTCGTTACTGGGCCCCCACCTTCCATGCCCACGGACCATCTCCCTCTTCCACATTGTTGTGGTGTGGGAGCGGGGGGTGCCACTACACTGGGTGGCTGGGGATCATTTGGAGCTGGTGTCTGAGACGAGGAGGCAGACATCTCAGTTTGCGGTTGTGCAACCGAAGGCTGAAGAGGTATGGGCTAGCGGCCGAGTAGATGCATTAATATGTGTCTCTCACGACTGGCCCGTTCCTCATATCTCTCCATCCTTTGGTTGTGCCTCCTCATCTCAGCATGGAGAGCTTGAGTGCTTGCCTGGAGAGTTCTATTGCTAACCAGGATGGCGCTGCTAAGTCGGCACTGCCGTTTCACTAAATTGTAGAATGTTTTTGGCCCTTTGTTGTTGTGCCTGGTCCTCTCTATTACACTGGGTCAATATCTCGCACAATTGAGTGTGTACTGGTGGCAGAGGAGCCGCAGGCGAGGCCTGAGAGGCTGGAGGCATTGGCTGTCTGGCTGGTGGAGGAGATGGCGACTCAGCGCGTGGCGCTGCACTGCGGATGACACAGCTGAGGGAGGCACAGCAAAGGGTGGTACAGCAAAGGGTGGTACAGCAAAGGGTGGCCATTGCTGCATTGGTGGCTGGAGCAGGCCCTGAGGTGGCAGCATGTAGCCCTGGGGGTCATACCATGATGTGTAGCCTGGTGGATTGTATGATGGGTAGCCATGAGCAACATTATACGGCCTAGGATAAGGGGCAGCATGGTAAGGGGCAGCATAGGATGATAGCATCCATGTGGTGTGCTGCCCCCATTGCTGTGATGATGCTGGTGGCAGCTGGTAGGTCTGGGACCAGGACATGGCCGGTTGATATTGCCGGTATGGCTGTGGCCGGCTGGATGTTGCAGTTGAGGGCCCAGGCATCACTTCCCACTTCTCATAAGCCAGTGATGTGGATGGTCCCGGACCCTCTTGGATGTCCTGGCCCTCCTATTCAGACACTCCTGCCTCCTCCCCCTCCTCCGCTGCTGGACTTGTGGGTACTGCAATGGAATAAACATATATTACAGTTGGCTGCCATACACAATTAACAGCTACTCTATGTGTTTCCATATCCTTGACATCATGGTCACCTGTGATTGACTGTGGTGCTTGTGTTACACAGATGAAACACGGGCTGCATAATAAGCATTATGGATCATGGCTCATATGAATGTGTACTGCATGTGCATCAGACATGTGCTCTGCTGGATCTGCTGTGCAGTGTATGAGACTGGCCAATCTGTGACATGTTCCCAGCAATGGTTGTTAATATGCAGCTGAGACATGGGCCAGGTTAGGACAGTATATGACACACATGCAGTCCTACAGAGTCTGTATCTACATATGCCGCACAGGCAGATTTTTACTCTCTATCGCATTTGTGGATAGCCATGCTGCACCCAGCTGAGAACATCATTCTCTGAGTCATTTAGTCTAATTGACTCATCTGTGCACATAAAGGAAATCTACATATCCAGGCCTTTGCGCAGCCCAGCAGGTTTGACTTTAAACAACCCTGCTCTATTGCATGTTAAATCAATCTTGATATAATTAGAAATTGTACTCAGAATCAGTTTGCGGTGCAGCTATTGTCCAGACATATCAGGGATACAAACTATGAACATGATTGCTACCAGGACTGAAATGGTTATTGTCGCCCCATATATCTTTAGTCAACCATAGGGCTTACAGTGCTATTGTATGTTAATTATCCCTGTGTGTGGGCAGGGCTGTAGGAGGCCATATAATTTTTGAGCAAGGGTGGGCAAGCTTAGTCCTGGAGGGCCACACACATGCCTGTATTTGATGATATCCCCTCTTCAGTCATCCTGATTGACTCACCTGTGCAATGAAAGGATATCTTGAAAGGCCGGCATGTATGTGACCCTCCTTACCCACCCCTGTTCTAGAGGGATACAACTCATTATGTACAACAGCCAGAATACAAGCCTATTTATACATACATACAAACAGCATGATATCTTGAAAGGCCGGCATGTATGTGACATTCCTGTTCTAGGGGGATACAGCTCATTATATACAACAGCCAGAATACAAGCCTATTTATGCATACATACAAACAGCATTATATCTTGAAAGGCCGACATGTATGTGACCTTCCTTACCCACCCCTGTTCTAGAGGGATACAGCTCATTATATACAACAGCCAGAATACAAGCCTATTTATTCATACATACAAACAGCATGATATCTTGAAAGGCCAGCATGTATGTGACCCTCCTAACCGACCCCTGTTCTAGGGGGATACAGCTCATTATGTACAACAGCCAGAATCAAGCCTATTTATACATAAATAGATACATACATACATACATACAGAGTGTTATCTGCAGGCTTTTGGACAACCCATCCCCCCACAATCTCATTCAACCATGTGTGTGATGTGATATGATACTCACGTGGCAGGGTGTTAGGGTGATCTGTGTCCACTTGGCCTGGTATGCCCACCACTGCTGCTGGAGAAATAAAGTCCATCACGGTCTGCTCCCATTCCTTGTATGTAACATTGGCCGCAGGACCACCCCCTGTACCACGTGCTGCTGCTGCCTCCAGCAATTAGCCATGATCTTAGCCAAGATCTTGATTTCTCCATTTATTAACCAAATTGGGCAGACATTTTTTACCTCAAGGCTGTCCCTACCGTCTTTTGGGAAAACTACTAGGTCAGCCTGGTTTAATAAGGGTGCAGATTTCCCCCATGTAATATTGCATTAAACAATTTAGTAAGATGAGGGGAAATGAGGGATTCAAACTTTTTGTAGTATAAGTTAGTGAAGCCATCTGGTCCTGGGTATTTGCCTATTTTCAGACCTTGCATGGTGATTTTCACCTCCTCCTGAGAAATATCTGAGTTCAGATTAATTAAATGATGGTCCAGTATTACAGGGAGGTCATACATATCAAGAAAGGAGTCCATGTCCGACTCTCTGCATTAGGATTGGGAGGAACAAATGCGTTGGTAGAAGCTTTGGAATTTAAATGCACAATTTTAATGCAGTCCTAATCCCAAATGCAGTATCCACAACTCAAATGATTCAGAGTCACCCCCCCTAAATACTACTATCAATACACTCAAATAAGGAAGATATCAATCCCTGCACATGTGGCTGGCAAAGAACTATATCCTTTAAAAGGGCTATGCAACACAATTCTTTTTCATGGATTTCAAAGGGCAGTTTTACATATTATTAAAGTTGTAGTTTACATGAAAAAATATTGAGTAAAACCTGTTTAAACTTCTCTGAAAATTACAGGAAATGCACAGAGCATATGTACTTATGTAGATTTCATTGGCAGACAAGTATCTCTAGTGTGATGACCCCAGATTTGGGCAACCATGCACATTCCAAATTTCTCTCTCTGGGTCATGACTTTTTGTGTTCAAGATATCAGCACCCAGCAAACACCTCTAATTAAAAATAATAAACTCTGTTCTATCCCACTGTTTAGGACATAATAAGAGCACAAGTACCATTGAGTAAGTAGTACAGAGCAGGACTGACTGACAAAGATCTCCGGACACCTCGTCACCCAGGTTACTAACCCACCACCCCAAGTTATTCGAATCTCCAACTCAGACTCACTGTTTATTCTCACTTGCTGTTTACAGAAATCACAAAATCAACCATCCCCCAATTCTATAGCCAACCCCCGTAGTTTTGCCTTGCTGTAAGGAATGGTAGGCGTTATCTATCTGGTGGGCTTATCAACTTTTACTACTCTCTGAGGCCAGAGAGAGTGTATGCCTGGCAAGTTCTGAGGGACCATATACATTCTTGTACAAAAACTAAACCCTTTGTCCCATTAGTGACTGAAGTAGCTTTTATATAATACTAGCGACTTGCCTGTTAAAAATGAGCCTCTTGGTTTTATTTTGTTTTGTTATCAAAGGCACTTTTGCTGTCATTGTAAGGTCGGCGCTGATCTGGTTTTTGCGCTTATTGCAAGGCTGTCCCCTGGTGTAGTTTGTTTGCTATGAGCAGCGTTGGCGCTCGTTGTGAGGCGCGCTGTGAATGGCTTTTGCGTTTATTGCGATAGTGTTTTTTTTTGTGTATATGTATTTTTTTATGCTAATTTAATAAGTAATACATTAATAAATGAATATACTTTACCTATTTGTAATTAATATATGCAGGAAGCATTGTGCTGAAGAGCTGACAATCTGTTTTGATGTTCCTGCAGCATACAATGTAGGTTTGCACTGTTGTGGAGCTGAGGTGTAAGTGTCAGCAATGTGTTCAGTGTGTAGTGTAATCAGGCCGCGTGCGCGAGAGGAAGCCGTTAGTGTAGCTGTGTACTTCCGCATTCTGTAAGTTAGTGTTGTAAAATGGCGGCGAATGTGTATGTGGTATGCGGGTGTGGATGATTTAGAGTCCTTGCTAAAAGTGTATCTAGTACCTCTTACAGCATTTTGGAAAAGCCGTATGTGCTTGGTGGTGTTTTGCGGATTTAGGGGTCATATTAGGACTTGTTTTCGTTTTCTGCGGCGCCCATTTTTTCTCTCGCTTACAGGATTTTCGGGTGTCTAAACTCGGTAAATTGGACTGAAATTGAGGTGTAACCTTACTTCCAGTGGCCTGTTATGAGCCTCTGGCACCCAAGGGGGGCACCTAGGACCTCTGCAAGCGAAGTTACACCTCAATTTAAGTCCAAATTCCAGAGTTTAGACACACGAAAATCCCCTAAGCGAGAGAAAAAATGGCCGATGGAAGAAACGAAAACTAGGCTACACGACCATAAAGCCGCAAAACAACAGCAAACACAGACGGATTTTCCAAAAAGCAGTATGAGGTAAAGATACACTATTAGCAAGGAAGCTAAATCATCCACACACGCGTACCACATACACATTCGCCGCCATTACACATCCGCCACATACACATTCGCCGCCGCCACAACACTAACTTACACAATGCGGAAGTACACAGCTACACTAACGGCTTTCCCTCGCGCATGCAGCCAATTACTTAAAACTCATCTCCTGTCCATTTTGATAGCCTTGGGTATTAACAATTAGATGTGGTAGAGTTAAAAAAAAGAGTTTTGGGGTGCAGGAGGCAGCTGGACCCCATTTTTATATGCAGAATCATGGCAGCTGGCCCCCATTTTTATATGCAGAATCTCGGTGTCCATCTTTTAATCAGATTGGCGTTGGCATTCTGTGGCTTAAACATACAATCTCAGGAGAAGCATTCTGTGGTTATCCATTTTTCTGCGGCCACAGGGAGACAATTAGTGGGAGACGCTGGAAATAGCATCCCAGTGAACCCCAAGCAGAATGATACATCCAGGCTAACAGGTATTCTGAAGGGTTAAATAAGGGTGTAAGCCCCCCAATCCTGAGCTGTAACGTAATCTGATCTACTGAAACAGGAGGGCTACCCAACTTCATTGGTGCAAAAGTAAAAAAACAATTTCCCCAGACCTCCCCCTCCATGAGCACTTATTCGGGTGTGCAGGGCAAATTTTTGCCATTATTTTCTTGTAGAAATTCTGGGAGAGAAAACAATTCTGGTGGCGACCCCAGCAAAACCCCACAGTCCAGGCCAAGTGTCCCTCCTTAGCTATTAGGAGAGGAGGAAAGTCATATTCCTTTGGAACAAAAGCAAACAGTGATTACAGTGGGTATACTGCCAATGCTGGCTGGCATTAGAGATCTGGACCTTTTTTGAAACCTCCATTCTCCTGGGTTTAAACATGGGCAGGGCACTGTTCTCACTTTCCCCCCGCACCATGGCCTGGGCACTGTACACCTGCTCACCTGGGACAATGGTCTGGGCATGGGACTCCATTTCTCCCTCTCCTTGGACCACGGACGGTGCACTGTATTCCACCTCGCCTGGAACCACAGTGTGGGCATGGTATTCTATCTCTCCTGTGACCATGGTCAGGACACTGTGCTCCAGCTCTGCTTTCTGGGGCCCACAATATGCTGTGTTGTCCCAGTCTAGTTTGTTGGCTTGGTCTCTGTCCAGCAAGATCTCTGTGCTCTGATCCAGACTTTCCCTTGGGCCATTAATTTGATAGACATTCCATGTCTTCCCCACTGCCTTGTTGTTAGCGTTGGTGGCCCCACCAACTGGATAGGGCTACACCCCGGTCCCAGGGCTGCTGGCTGAGTCTGTCCATTGAACTGTGGCTGGCTTTCTGAGATTTATAGCGGGAGCCCAATGCTAGGTTTACAGTCATTTTCCAGGGCACATTCTATATTTGGTTCTCTCTAGAACGCAGGAGCAAGGTGGCTCCCCTCCAGGCCTCCTCCTTGGCCTGGCATTCCAATTTGTGATCCCTTTTCCAGGGCCTCTTGACACTTTATGAGGCCCTCTGAGAGCAAGTTCTCAGTGGTTCCAACGTCCATACAGTCCCTAATGACCCAGTCCTGGCATGACTTCTCTGGGCTCCCTTGGTCTCTGACACATGATCGTGTCCCCTGCCAAATGGCAGGGTTTTCCCCAATTTGGAGGCAAATGCCAATTCATTGCAGCCTCACCCATAAGATCCATATACTCTACTTCTAGTTGTAACTCCTGCTAGTACCAGAGCAAAGGCTTTATTCCCAGTGACTGTCAACAAGTTTCTATCAGGTTGTTGTTGGAAAGTCCCTGTTACGGCCCTAAATTTGAGGAACCACGTGCACCCCAATTTCTTCTCTCTGGGTCAAGCCTTTTGCCTTCAATATCTCTGAGCCCAGTAAACTGTTCAGATCCGAGCATCATTTCTGAAGGCATCATTGGTCCCCCTTTTCTTAGTATCTAAGAAGCATACAACATGTACCCTTATTTAGTACAAGCAGACTTAATATATTTTCTTGCTTCAGACACATTTTACAGAAATCACAAAACACCATCCCCCAGGTCTATAGCCAAACCCCCATCTCTAGTTGCTAGCTCTCCAATTACAGAGGGCTATAAACTAACCTCCCCCTTTATGGCTATCTGAGGCCAGGGAGGATGCACGCTTGGCTCGTTCTGAGAACCATATACATTCTTGAAGAAAACGTAACCCTTTGTTCCATACGTGACTGATGTAGCTTTATATAGTAATACCACATCATAAGGGCCTGCTTCTAGCACAACTATATAATTTAAACTGTTACAATGACCCCAAACCACAGCACACAACTATAATCAAAAGCAAAATGCCAATTACAAATTCCTGCTCACACAATTAAATACTGATACCAATTAATGCCAAGTCAAACACATTGATACAGAGCCACAATAGTTAACAAATACCCTAGAAATGGTAAGGAATACCCAGCAAAATGTGGGTACATGTATGACTGGTCAAAATGCATATGAGGGCATCAGACTGATATGTAGGCAGATTGGTAGGCTTAATTACAATATAGATTGTTTATGAGTATGAGGTCACATTGGATGGTAAGACAGGGTTATTGATGAAGAGGTTTGTGAATGTATTTATAGGGCAGATGGGTAGGCGTGAATCCCCGGGGCTCTGTATTAAAGCTGATTTAGTATTCATGTGTTTAATTGTGTGAGCAGGTATTTGTAGTCAGCATTGTGATTTATTTGATTGTTCTTGATTATTGTTGTATAGGGTTGGAGTGTCGAAGAATGTTGTATAGTGTCCAAGAATGTTCTGGTATGGATTTAACTTGCAGAGCATTATTCGGACACATAAGATGTTCCATAACTCTTACAGGAGCCATGTAACAGCACTTTAGGTAAAATCTTCCATAGCAATGGGGACCATATTAGTAACCATAATGGTTTAGCTCATTATGTAGGGAGTTTCTACAGGAGTCATGTAACCGAGCCCTATTTTTTACATTTGTAGAAATACCATTATTGCACTGCACTCTAGGAAACTAAGAGGTGACGTGCAAATGAGTCTCCAATGCATTTTCACTCTTTCATCCAAAGCCACTTTATAAATGGCTCCTTTTAGGCATTTGCTCCCGATATTAGGCAGCTTTAAAGCATAGCATAGGATAGATTAAGCAATGGTAAGATACCTACCCACACAAATTTATTGGGGACTCATTTGCATGTCCCTTCCCAGTTTCCCAGAGTTCTGAGAATTCTGATCTGAAAATATTTTTTTAAACATTTTTAGACATTCAAATATAAACACAAATACTATTCATTTACTGTATACTGTACTCTGTAAGACGAAGGGCTTCTATAACTGTTTTGCCCACAATAAGCTAAATTGTGTTTTTTTTTAGAGATGCCTGGTTATTACATGTTTGGATGTGGGTGCCAGGGCTGTAAAGGAGTTAACATTAGATATTTTTACACAATCCCATCATAAGAGATGTCATGCCTCTGGATACTGATACTGGATTATGACATCATCGCTTAGGTCACAATCAAAGCTCTAGGAGGAGATATGATTACATATTGAAGAAACATTGATAAGAGGCACAGGAGGCCAGGGCACGGGGGAAAGAGAGAAGGTCCGAAATCGACAGACACAGGAAGACCAGGCACGGGGGCGAGAGAGGAGGACCGAGATGTAGAGATACAGAAGAGGAGTGGTTAATTGTATGAGCAGTTATTTGTAATTTACATTGTGATTAGGTTGATTGGGCTTTAGTATTATATAGGGTTAGATAAACTGTTAGAAAGGCTTATTATGCCCTTTAGAATGTAGAATTTTAATTCATTTGCGTCCTGAAAAATATTTCTTTAGGCTATTTTTGTATTGTCCTGGTAGACTCTTTCAAAAAGCGTTTATTACATTTCCCCCCACCACCACATAGTTACATAGTAATTAATACTTTTAGTCCATCAAGTTCAACCTTTTTAGATCTCCTCTGCAATATGTGGATTAGATGTTCATTGATCCAGAGGACTGCAAACAGAATAATTCCTTTCCGACCACAGGTACTGGCGACTGGATTCATCCCTGGATCATATTATGCATCACGAATACTACTGATATAGTGTCAAATGTCGAAACAGGGCAACCTTTGGGAAAACAGTGATCACAAAACTAAAAAAACAAAAACTGTAAGAGCCAACAAACAAAACCTTCTTCATTTAAAGGGCAGATTTTCACGGTCTAAGGGCAGCAATACAAAGTATAAACTGGGACAGAGAACTGACAGGTAAAAATACTGAACATGAATGGAAAATGTTCAAATTCTTACTAAATATACATACTTATCACCATATACCATGTGGAAATAAAAGTAAAAGGAGTAAATCACATGGAATGTGGCTTAACAATAATTTAAAGATCAAGATACAGAGTAGAAAACAGGTATTTAAATTATACAAAAAAGGAGGCAACAGAGAGAGCTTTATGTGAGTGCAAGGAAATAAATAAGGCTTGCAAAAGAGCTATTAGACTGGCTGAAATAGAAAATGAATTTTAAATAAATCTAAGTAAAATTGGATTTTCCACTCTGGTATTGGTATACCATATCACAAAATTGTTATATAGCAAGAAATGGGAAAAAATTACATATGTTTTTCCAATTTATTAGGTACTTGTACCTCACAACGACGAGGATAGGATAGGAAGGGTAAACTAAAAACAATGCCTTCTATATGGCCTGAGGAACCCAAATCAGTAGGATATTCAATATCTCATATGTTATATATTATCCATTTTTAAGGATTTAAAGGTGCTGCTGTTCTGTTATGAGCCCAAAACACTATTAACATAGATAAATGTCTGTGTAAAGTGTATATTTGTTCTCTTTTCTCTCCCTATATAAACCCCATAACTGCCAATTTTAGCTTGAATGCTTATGATTCATGAGCGTTCTTAATACTAGAAAGTGGCTATATCACACAACATATAGTGTTCAAAACTCTATTACTAGTGGCTTAAACATACAATCTCAGGAGAAGCATTCTGTGGTTATCCATTTTTCTGCGGCCACAGGGAGACAATTAGTGGGAGACGCTGGAAATAGCATCCCAGTGAACCCCAAGCAGAATGATACATCCAGGCTAACAGGTATTCTGAAGGGTTAAATAAGGGTGTAAGCCCCCCAATCCTGAGCTGTAACGTAATCTGATCTACTGAAACAGGAGGGCTACCCAACTTCATTGGTGCAAAAGTAAAAAAACAATTTCCCCAGACCTCCCCCTCCATGAGCACTTATTCGGGTGTGCAGGGCAAATTTTTGCCATTATTTTCTTGTAGAAATTCTGGGAGAGAAAACAATTCTGGTGGCGACCCCAGCAAAACCCCACAGTCCAGGCCAAGTGTCCCTCCTTAGCTATTAGGAGAGGAGGAAAGTCATATTCCTTTGGAACAAAAGCAAACAGTGATTACAGTGGGTATACTGCCAATGCTGGCTGGCATTAGAGATCTGGACCTTTTTTGAAACCTCCATTCTCCTGGGTTTAAACATGGGCAGGGCACTGTTCTCACTTTCCCCCCGCACCATGGCCTGGGCACTGTACACCTGCTCACCTGGGACAATGGTCTGGGCATGGGACTCCATTTCTCCCTCTCCTTGGACCACGGACGGTGCACTGTATTCCACCTCGCCTGGAACCACAGTGTGGGCATGGTATTCTATCTCTCCTGTGACCACGGTCAGGACACTGTGCTCCAGCTCTGCTTTTTGGGGCCCACAATATGCTGTGTTGTCCCAGTCTAGTTTGTTGGCTTGGTCTCTGTCCAGCAAGATCTCTGTGCTCTGATCCAGACTTTCCCTTGGGCCATTAATTTGATAGACATTCCATGTCTTCCCCACTGCCTTGTTGTTAGCGTTGGTGGCCCCACCAACTGGATAGGGCTACACCCCGGTCCCAGGGCTGCTGGCTGAGTCTGTCCATTGAACTGTGGCTGGCTTTCTGAGATTTATAGCGGGAGCCCAATGCTAGGTTTACAGTCATTTTCCAGGGCACATTCTATATTTGGTTCTCTCTAGAACGCAGGAGCAAGGTGGCTCCCCTCCAGGCCTCCTCCTTGGCCTGGCATTCCAATTTGTGATCCCTTTTCCAGGGCCTCTTGACACTTTATGAGGCCCTCTGAGAGCAAGTTCTCAGTGGTTCCAACGTCCATACAGTCCCTAATGACCCAGTCCTGGCATGACTTCTCTGGGCTCCCTTGGTCTCTGACACATGATCGTGTCCCCTGCCAAATGGCAGGGTTTTCCCCAATTTGGAGGCAAATGCCAATTCATTGCAGCCTCACCCATAAGATCCATATACTCTACTTCTAGTTGTAACTCCTGCTAGTACCAGAGCAAAGGCTTTATTCCCAGTGACTGTCAACAAGTTTCTATCAGGTTGTTGTTGGAAAGTCCCTGTTACGGCCCTAAATTTGAGGAACCACGTGCACCCCAATTTCTTCTCTCTGGGTCAAGCCTTTTGCCTTCAATATCTCTGAGCCCAGTAAACTGTTCAGATCCGAGCATCATTTCTGAAGGCATCATTGGTCCCCCTTTTCTTAGTATCTAAGAAGCATACAACATGTACCCTTATTTAGTACAAGCAGACTTAATATATTTTCTTGCTTCAGACACATTTTACAGAAATCACAAAACACCATCCCCCAGGTCTATAGCCAAACCCCCATCTCTAGTTGCTAGCTCTCCAATTACAGAGGGCTATAAACTAACCTCCCCCTTTATGGCTATCTGAGGCCAGGGAGGATGCACGCTTGGCTCGTTCTGAGAACCATATACATTCTTGAAGAAAACGTAACCCTTTGTTCCATACGTGACTGATGTAGCTTTATATAGTAATACCACATCATAAGGGCCTGCTTCTAGCACAACTATATAATTTAAACTGTTACAATGACCCCAAACCACAGCACACAACTATAATCAAAAGCAAAATGCCAATTACAAATTCCTGCTCACACAATTAAATACTGATACCAATTAATGCCAAGTCAAACACATTGATACAGAGCCACAATAGTTAACAAATACCCTAGAAATGGTAAGGAATACCCAGCAAAATGTGGGTACATGTATGACTGGTCAAAATGCATATGAGGGCATCAGACTGATATGTAGGCAGATTGGTAGGCTTAATTACAATATAGATTGTTTATGAGTATGAGGTCACATTGGATGGTAAGACAGGGTTATTGATGAAGAGGTTTGTGAATGTATTTATAGGGCAGATGGGTAGGCGTGAATCCCCGGGGCTCTGTATTAAAGCTGATTTAGTATTCATGTGTTTAATTGTGTGAGCAGGTATTTGTAGTCAGCATTGTGATTTATTTGATTGTTCTTGATTATTGTTGTATAGGGTTGGAGTGTCGAAGAATGTTGTATAGTGTCCAAGAATGTTCTGGTATGGATTTAACTTGCAGAGCATTATTCGGACACATAAGATGTTCCATAACTCTTACAGGAGCCATGTAACAGCACTTTAGGTAAAATCTTCCATAGCAATGGGGACCATATTAGTAACCATAATGGTTTAGCTCATTATGTAGGGAGTTTCTACAGGAGTCATGTAACCGAGCCCTATTTTTTACATTTGTAGAAATACCATTATTGCACTGCACTCTAGGAAACTAAGAGGTGACGTGCAAATGAGTCTCCAATGCATTTTCACTCTTTCATCCAAAGCCACTTTATAAATGGCTCCTTTTAGGCATTTGCTCCCGATATTAGGCAGCTTTAAAGCATAGCATAGGATAGATTAAGCAATGGTAAGATACCTACCCACACAAATTTATTGGGGACTCATTTGCATGTCCCTTCCCAGTTTCCCAGAGTTCTGAGAATTCTGATCTGAAAATATTTTTTTAAACATTTTTAGACATTCAAATATAAACACAAATACTATTCATTTACTGTATACTGTACTCTGTAAGACGAAGGGCTTCTATAACTGTTTTGCCCACAATAAGCTAAATTGTGTTTTTTTTTAGAGATGCCTGGTTATTACATGTTTGGATGTGGGGGCCAGGGCTGTAAAGGAGTTAACATTAGATATTTTTACACAATCCCATCATAAGAGATGTCATGCCTCTGGATACTGATACTGGATTATGACATCATCGCTTAGGTCACAATCAAAGCTCTAGGAGGAGATATGATTACATATTGAAGAAACATTGATAAGAGGCACAGGAGGCCAGGGCACGGGGGAAAGAGAGAAGGTCCGAAATCGACAGACACAGGAAGACCAGGCACGGGGGCGAGAGAGGAGGCCTGAGATGTAGAGATACAGAAGAGGAGTGGTTAATTGTATGAGCAGTTATTTGTAATTTACATTGTGATTAGGTTGATTGGGCTTTAGTATTATATAGGGTTAGATAAACTGTTAGAAAGGCTTATTATGCCCTTTAGAATGTAGAATTTTAATTCATTTGCGTCCTGAAAAATATTTCTTTAGGCTATTTTTGTATTGTCCTGGTAGACTCTTTCAAAAAGCGTTTATTACATTTCCCCCCACCACCACATAGTTACATAGTAATTAATACTTTTAGTCCATCAAGTTCAACCTTTTTAGATCTCCTCTGCAATATGTGGATTAGATGTTCATTGATCCAGAGGACTGCAAACAGAATAATTCCTTTCCGACCACAGGTACTGGCGACTGGATTCATCCCTGGATCATATTATGCATCACGAATACTACTGATATAGTGTCAAATGTCGAAACAGGGCAACCTTTGGGAAAACAGTGATCACAAAACTAAAAAAACAAAAACTGTAAGAGCCAACAAACAAAACCTTCTTCATTTAAAGGGCAGATTTTCACGGTCTAAGGGCAGCAATACAAAGTATAAACTGGGACAGAGAACTGACAGGTAAAAATACTGAACATGAATGGAAAATGTTCAAATTCTTACTAAATATACATACTTATCACCATATACCATGTGGAAATAAAAGTAAAAGGAGTAAATCACATGGAATGTGGCTTAACAATAATTTAAAGATCAAGATACAGAGTAGAAAACAGGTATTTAAATTATACAAAAAAGGAGGCAACAGAGAGAGCTTTATGTGAGTGCAAGGAAATAAATAAGGCTTGCAAAAGAGCTATTAGACTGGCTGAAATAGAAAATGAATTTTAAATAAATCTAAGTAAAATTGGATTTTCCACTCTGGTATTGGTATACCATATCACAAAATTGTTATATAGCAAGAAATGGGAAAAAATTACATATGTTTTTCCAATTTATTAGGTACTTGTACCTCACAACGACGAGGATAGGATAGGAAGGGTAAACTAAAAACAATGCCTTCTATATGGCCTGAGGAACCCAAATCAGTAGGATATTCAATATCTCATATGTTATATATTATCCATTTTTAAGGATTTAAAGGTGCTGCTGTTCTGTTATGAGCCCAAAACACTATTAACATAGATAAATGTCTGTGTAAAGTGTATATTTGTTCTCTTTTCTCTCCCTATATAAACCCCATAACTGCCAATTTTAGCTTGAATGCTTATGATTCATGAGCGTTCTTAATACTAGAAAGTGGCTATATCACACAACATATAGTGTTCAAAACTCTATTACTAGTCCAAGAGAATGGCCTTAATGCCTTATTCATGTGGGATAGAGCAAGGTTGTTTAAGGGGTCCTTTTTGGAGATTGCATTGCATATCTAGGTTATCCATGACTAAATAGGTTATTTTCTTCAGTATACACAAGGGAGGTACAGGTGGTTGGGACACTGCAACAAAATGGAGCTACTCCACCTTCAGCAAATAATTAAGGTAAAAGCAGGAAGAAATCCAAAAGTGGTTGGAAAATATAAATGTCCCAGGCTCCTTCTTCGGTACTACACCCAATGTGGAAATTCTCATGCGCTGCATTGGTGGCACAATAAATGGGCCAGCCATCCTACCTAGAGAAATCTCTTTATTAATCTTTTCCTTAACCACTTGAGGGAATTCCTTTATAGACTTTAAGTTATTCAATCCCTGTGTGGACCATTCCCTGCCGGGGTTAAAGGGGATATAAATACCAAACTTGAAACCTTCCATCCATAAAACTGCCTATTGCTAACAACTCTTCCGCTTACCATATAGCTCTAGCCACTGCCTCATCCTTTCTAATCACAACAGTGTCCTCCCCCTCCTTAGCTGCACCACCAGCATTACTGACTCCTGCTTTCTGTCATTTTAAACATTTGACTAAGCGTATGGAGGTACCCACACTCTGAACATTCATGCCTAAACCTTCCCCCACTTACAGGAGCCCTCGTTGGCTTGGCTTAGTTCCCTGACACAAAAGGAATGCCCTGGTCTCGAAGTGGTCACAATATGCATCCAAACGTCAACATCCATATCATCCCACCTCATATCCTGCCTAACTACCATCCACTGCCTAAGACCCTTATCGTAAACCCACCAGGCCATCCCCCCATATGTTTTATACATCCTTTAGATTGTAAGTCTGCAAGTTTTCCATCTTGCAATGTGCTTTGGAGAAAGCACTATGGACACCGGATTCTAAGCTTAAAGACAGGGCTCTCCATCTTTTGTAATGTGTAAATATTGTTTTGCCTTGATCACAACTTATGTATAGCGCCACAGAATATGTTGGCGTGTTATAAATAAACAATAATAATAATGCTGTCTATCTCATCCATGTAACAAAATTACGCCAAGCAGAACTGAGGGTGTCTTTCTCCTATGATGCTAGCAAATATGAACGCCTGTGCCCAGTTAAGGAATATCTTGGGTATCTTCCTATATCTACGTTTCCGTTTAAACTTTTCCTTCTTAGCCCCATCCTTATCATTCTATTTTTTTAACTCTATGTACTGATCTAACGGTAGAATGGAAAATAGCGCCACAAATTCTGTCTTCCATATTTTTTCCTTTAGCTCCTGAGACACGTAGCCCTTGTGGGACCGATCCTATAGAGTGTTGGGGCAGACAGAGCTGTATCCCCTTTGACTAAAGAGGTGGACGCAGATGTCCCCTTACTGTTACTTGCTACCTCCTTCTGAACACCAATACTATCGCCATCCATCCCTTCCCTGCTCACCACTACTGCCACGATAGGGGGTACCCATGCCTGATGAAACTCCCCTTATTCCTACCTGCATCGATCTTAGTAACAACTTTCTTTTAACATATCTAACAATTGAGATTAATTGGTGTGTTGCTGCTTTGTGTGTCAGTGTTGTGTGCGTTGAACTCACCGCAAGGTCCTGCAGCAGGCCCCTCTGAATGTGCCTCTTTTTCAATGACCTTGCCCATTGACTCTGCCATCCTTGTTCGCTGATGATCTGCAATTGGCTGGCCTCCGGTTGTCACCTGTGACATGGCGCTCCTGCTGCCATTGCGTCTGTGACCTCCTGGAAAGAGATAAACTTCTCCTCCTTGCACTGTTAGCATCCCTTCTCCTCTCTCTACTGTCTCTATCTTAACTCTCATCCCTGCTATGTTCTCTCCTGTCCTTGACCTGCTGGGATACCCACCATGCCTGTCTCTCCTGTCTCTACTATTGCCTCTCTCTGCCTCATAGCTCCGGTAACTCCACCTGGCCATACCTGCTCCATTATCCGGTGATCTACTGCACCTCCAGGTTTCAGATTGCTGCCTTTATGAACGTGCCGGTCTTTCTTCTGATGACCTCCATTCCTCTTTGCTTCCTGCTTGAGCTGCGGTACAAATTACACAGTTATTGCTAGCAGAGGTCCTCCCCGTCCTCTTCCTAGGGTCCGATTCCCACATCCTGTCCTCTTCTTGTTCAGTGTCCTCTATTCTGTTTCCTATCACCTCTTCTTCCTCTTGTCTTAGACTCCTTCATGTTTCTTCTTGCTGTTGAACTATTGGCCTTAGTACTATTGTTCTGGCACCCGATGTGCTCTCTTGGCAGCGCTTTTTTCCTCACCCTCCTCCCTTGACTTTAGGCAGGAAATGGCATTCAGCTTTCTAGGCTCCCTTACATACGGCCTCAGGTTCTGTTTATGCTGTCTATGCGAGTCCACTTCCAACCTCAGGTCAAAGGCTTCAATTGTGCTCCCCCATGGTCCTGCTTGACAGACCCGACTACCTCCTCCCTGGGACACCCTTCCTAGCTTCCTTCTGTCCACATGCCCTCCTGTGTTCCTCGCTGCTCCTGTATGCTGCTCTTTATCTCCACTTCCCTTTCTATCAGACCTCAGATCAGACTCTCCACTCTGGCTGCTGCTTTTCACCTCCCACTTGCTCCAATTCAGACCCAAGATCAGACTGGTGGCTACATACTGCTGTTGGGCCACAAGTAACTTCAGTCCCCAAAAGATTGGTGGCCCGTGACTCACCTGGTCATGTGACTGCATCCTCTGTGGTCTCAGGTGACGTCACTCCCGGCCATGACAGCACTTCCGGCCACAATGTCACTTATCGTCCGCAATGTTGTTAGCGTGCACCTGATCCTATGAATGCTCCTGCTGTCCTCCTGACACAAGCATTCTTCTGAGAGGCAGCGCAGGGTCGCGCCTCTGCTGCCACAGAAGGGGAAGTCCTTCTCAATGCACAACGCAGGGATCCCTCCTCTATGTCTGGGCTCCATCTCACCGGGGGCCTGGACCTCCTTACGCTCTGCATGGTTGGGATGGCTGCCATCTGTGTCTTGGTGAGTGCATGGGGTGGTATGGTCTCTCCCGAAGGTGGGGGGAGGGGGGGGGAATATGTCTGCCTCATGGGTGATTCTCCTGCCATTGGTGTTGGTTGTTTAGTTGATAGGTTTCCTGCCTTGCTGGTTCTCCTCCTTGCACACATTCGTAGACCCTGTCTGACTTGCTGGAAAATCCTGCCTTGACACTGGTAACCTCTTCCTCCCAGGGGGAGATTGGCTTGGCAAAAAATCCTAAGAGATTTGGGTCTGGATTCTGACTTGGAGGTTCCCCTGGGACTAAAGATGCAAGCCAAGCCTGGCCCCTCACTACTCCTGCTTTTTTTAGCTTCTCCAGTATTCCTGCCATCTGTAAGGACTCCATCATGCCATTCTGCACAGGAGAGTAAGGATGTACTCCATCATGCCCTTCTACACAGGAGAGTGAGGACTCTTCCTTCTCATGTGCTCCCCTCCAATGTGCTGGTCTACTCCTCCCCCTGCCTTATATAATTCCTCCTACTCCTCACTCTACATATCAATTTAATCTACATCACATGTCTCTAGGCAGGGTCAAAATGCTCTTCCCCTCCACTACGTCTGGCCATGGGTATACTTTCATGTGGTTCAGGATGTGTAGGCCTCATAGCTCCTTACGTTTTTCAAAAGTGTTCTGGCAGGAGATGGGGTGCTGCCCAGAGGCCCAGTCAATGGCAAAAAGCAAAGGCAGAGGTGAGGTGGGTGATCATATTTGGCAGGAGGCTGGGGATGCCTAGAAGTCCAGTCCAGGAGGTTAGAGGCTGTATAGAGGCCCAGGCTTGAGGAAGGACGTAGGTGGAGGTGAGCAGCCTCAGTTGGCAGGGGTTGAAAGTGGGGTGCCGCTAAAGAGGCCCAGGCCCATGTGCAAGAAGGCACATTTGGCAGGAGGAAAGGGGTACCGTCAAATAGAGGCCCAGGCCACTCCGGGGCAACACAACCTCAGAGAAATTAGGGTGCCGTCATATAGAGGCCCAGGCCACCCTAGGGAAAGAAGGCCCCAGTTGGCAGGAGGTAAGGGGATGCCGTCAAATAAGGCCAAAGCCGCCCTGGGCAAGAAGGCGCCAGTTGACAGGATAAAAAAGGGTGCCATCACATAGAGGCCCAGGTCACCTACGGGCAAGAAAGCTCCAACTGGCAAAAGAAAAGATGGTGGAATCAAAAAGAGGCAATGGCCCCATGGGTGGGGGCTGCCAAGAGGCCCAGGCTCTGAGGAAATGTAGAGGTCAGGTGAGCAGCCCCACTGGGCAGGGGGTGGGGTGCCGCCAAGGATGCCTAGGTCCCTGGGGCAAGAGGGCAAAAAGACCCCAGTTAGCAAGAGTTAAAGCGTGTGCCATCCCCGGGCTATAGCCACCTCGGGCAAGAAGGCTCCAGTTGGAAGGAGAAAAGGGGGTGCTGTCAAATAGAGGCCCAGGCCACCCTAGGGCAAGAAGGCGCCAGAGAAAAGGTGGTGTCGTCAAATAAATGCCCAGACCACCAAGGGGCAAGAAGGCCCCAGTTGGCAGGAGAACAACTGTCAACAAGAGGCCAATGCCACCCCAGGGCAAGAAGGCCCCAGAGATAAGGTGGTGCTGTCAAATAGAGGCCCAGGCCACCCCTGGGCAAGAAGGCCCCAAATGGCAAGAGAAAAGGTGATGCCATCAAATAGAGGGCCACACCACCCCAGGGCAATAAGACCCCATTTGGCAGGGGAAAAGGTGTACCGTCAACTAGAGACCCAGGCCACCCTGGGACATGAAGGCCCCAAAGAAAAGGGGTTGCTGACAAACAGTGGCACAGGCCACGAAGGACAGTAAGGCCCCAGGTGGGAGGAGAAATGGGGGATGCCATCAAATAGAAGCCAAGGCCACCGCAGGGTAGGAAGTCCCAAGAGAAAAGGGGGTGCTGTCAATTAGAGGCCAATGCCACCTTGGGGTAAGAAGGAGGCCGAGGCCGCCCTGGGGCAGGAAGGCCCCAGTTGGCAGGAAAAAAAAGGGTGCTGTCACATGAGGCCCAGTCCTCCCAGGGGCAAGAAAGCTCCAGTTGGCAGGAGAAAAAAATGGCGGAATCAAAAAGAGGCAATGGCCCTATTTGGCAATAGTTGGGGGCTGCCAAGAGGCCCAGGCCCCGAGGAAATGTAGAGGTGAACAGCCCCACTTGGCCAAAGATGCTCAAATCCCTGCGGGAAGAGGGCAAAATGGTCCCAATTAGCTAGAGGAAAAGTGGGTGCCATCAAATAGAGGCTAAAGGCCCCAGTTGGAAGGAGTAGAAAATGGGGTGCAATCCAATAGGAGCCAAGGCCACCGCAAGGCAAGAAGGCCCTATTTGGCAATAGATCAAATAGAGGTAAGCAGCACCAGTTGGAATGGGGTGGAAGTGGGGTGCCGCCAAAGAGGCCATGGCCCCTGTGCAAGAAGGCCCATTTGGCATGAGAAAAGGGGTGCAGTCAAATACAGGCCCAAACCTGGGCAAGAAGGCTCCAGAGAAATTAGGGTACCGTCATATAGAGTCCCTGGCCACCCCGGTGCAAGAAGAGGGATGTCATCATATAGACGCCCAGGCTACCCCTGGGCATGGCAGTCCCAGAGAAAAGGGGTGCCGTCAAACAGTGGCCTAGGCCACCATGGGGCAAGAAGGCCCCAGAGAAATTGTGGTGCTGTCAAATAGAGGCCCAGGCCACCCAAAGGCAAGAAGGCTCCAGAGAAAAGGTGGTGCCTTCAAATAGAGGCCCAGGCCACCAAGGGGCATTAAGGCCCCAGTTGGCAGGAGAAAATGTGGTACTGTCAACAAGAGGCCCAGGCCACCCCAGGGCAAGAAGAGGGGTGCCGTCAAATAAACGCCCAGGTTACCCCTGGGCATGACGGTCACAGAGAAAAGGGGGCACCATCAAATAGAGGTGAGTAGAGGGGTGGAAGTAGGGTGCCACTAAAGAGACCCAGACTCCGGGGCAGGAAGGCCCATTTGTCAGGAGGAAAGGGGAGCCATCAATTAGGGGACCAGGCTGCTCTGAGGCAAGAAGGCCCCAGAGAAAAGGTGGTGTCTTCAAATAGAGGCCCAGGCCACCCCTTGGCAAGAAGGCCCAAGAGAAAATGGGGTGCTCTCAAATAGAGGCCAAGGCCACCTCAGGGCAAGAAGGCCCTCAAAGAATAGGGGGTGCAGTCACACAGTGGTCCAGGCCACCCCAAGGCAAGAAGGCCCCAGAGAAAAGGAGGTGCCATCAAATAAAGGCCCAGGCCACCAAGGGGCAAGAAGGCCCCAGTTGGCAGGAGAAAAGTTGGTACTGCAAACAAAAGGCCCAGGCCACCCTGTTACAAGAAGGCCCCAGAGAAAAGGTGGTACTGTCAAATAGAGGCCCAAGCCACCCATGGGCAAGATGCCCCCAACTGGCAAGTAAAAAGGTGGTGCCATCAAATAGAGGACCAGACCACCCCAGGGCAAGAAGACCCCATTTGGTAAGGGTAAAGGTGTACCATCAACTAGAGACCCAGGCCACCACGGAACAAGAAGATCCCAGAGAAAAAGGGGGTGCTGTCAAATAGAGGCCCAGGCCATCCGGGCAAATAGGCCCCAGGTAGGAGTAGAAAATGAGGTGCAATCCAATAGGAGCCAAGAAGGCCCTATTTGGCAATAGATCAAATACAGGTAAGCTGCCCCAGTTGGAAGGGGGTGGAAGTGGGGTGCCGCCAAAGAGGCCAAGGCCCCTGTGCAAGAAGGCCCATTTGGCATGAGGAAAGGGGTGCAGTCAAATACAGGCCCAGACCTGGGCAAGAAGGCTCCAGATAAATTAGGGTGCCGTCATATAGAGTCCCTGGCCACCCAGGTGCAAGAAGAGGGGTGCCGTCATATAGACGCCCAGGCTACCCCTGGGCATGGCAGTCCCAGAGAAAAGGGGGTGCCATCAAATAGATGTGAGTAGCCCCATTTGGCAGGGCAAGAAGGCCCCAGTTGACAGGATAAAGGTGGTGGAGTTAAATAGAGGCAATTGCCCCATTTGGCAATAGGTGGAGGCTGCCCAGAGTTGGGGTGCCCAGGCTAACTGGCGGTGCCATCAAATGGAGGGCTGGGCTGCCCCGGGGCAAGAAGGCCCCAGTTGACAGGAGAAAAGGGGGTGCCATCAAATGAAGGCCACTGGCCGCCCCAGGGAAAGAAGGCCCAAGTTGGAAGGAGAAAATGGGGTGCCATCAAATAAGGCCAAGGCCACCTGGGGCAAAAAGGCCCCAGTTGAATGGAGAAAATGAATGGGCAAGAAGGCCCCAACTGGAAAAGAAAGCCACCTAGGGGCAAGAAGGCCCTCAGAGAAAAGGGGTTACCGCCAAAAGGCCCCAGTTGAATTGAGAAAATGGGTGCCATCAAATAGAGGCAGAGGCCACCCGGGGGCAAGAAGGCCCCAGTTAGCAGGAGAAAAAGGGTGCCGTCACATATAGGGCCAGGTTACCCAGGGGCAAGAAAGTTCCAGTTGGCAGGAGAAAAGAGGCAATGGTTCCATAGGCGGGGGCTGCCAAGAGGCCCAGGCTCTGAGGAAATGTAGAGGTGAGGTGAGCAGCCCCACTTAGCAGGGGGTGGGGTGCCGCCAAAGATGCCCAGGTCCCTGGAGCAAGAGGGCAAAAAGACCCCAATTAGCAAGAGGGAAAGCGTGTGCTATCAAATAGTGGCTAAGGCCACCCCGAGAAAGAAGGCCCCAATTGGCAGGAGAAAGGAAGGTGCTGTCAAATAGAGGCCCAGGCCACCCCAGGGCAAAAAGGCCCCAGAGAAAAGGTGCTGCCGTCAAATAGAGGCCCAGCCCCCCCTGGGCCAGAAGGCCCCTACTGGCAAGAGAAAAGGTGGTGCCATCAATTAGTGGACCAGGCTGCTACGAGGCAAGATGGCCCAAGCCAATTGGGGGTACCATCAAATAGATGCCTAGACTGCCCCAGGACAAGAAGGCCCCAGCTGACAGGCTAAAAGGGGGTGCCATCAAATAGAGGCAAAGGCTACCCGGGCAAAAAGGCCCCAGTTGAATGGAGAAAATGGGGTGCCATCAAACAGAGGCCGAGGACACCCTGGAGCAAGAAGGCCCCAGTTAGCATGTGAAAAGGGGGGCAGTCACATAGAGGCCCAGGTCACGCAGGGGCAAGAAAGCTCCAGTTGGCAGCAGAAAAGATGGTGGAATCAAAAAGAGGCAATGGCCCCATAGGTGGGGGCTGTCAAGAGGCCCAGGCTCCGAGGAAATGTAGAGGTGAGGTGAGCAGCCCCACTTGGCAGGGGGTGGGGTGCTTCCAAAGATGCCCAGGTCCCTGGGGAAAGAGGGCAAAAGGATCCCAATTAGCAAGAGGGAAAGCGTGTGACATCAAATAGTGGCTAAGGCCACCCCGGGCAAGAAGGCCCCAACTGGCAGGAGAAAGGGGGGTGCTGTCAAAAAGAAGGCCCAGGCCATCCCAGGGCAAGAAGGCCCCAGTTAAAAGGTGGTGCCATCAAATAGAGGCCCAGGCCACCAAGGGGCAAGAAGGCTCCAGTTGCCAGGAGGAAAGGTGGTACTGTCAACAAGAGGCCAAGGTCACTCCAGGGGGAAAAGGTGGTGCTGTCAAATAGGGGCCCAAGCCACCCCAGGCAAGAAGGCTCCAGTTGGTAGGAGAAAGGTGGTGCAGTCAAATAGAGGCAATAGCCACATTTGGCAATAGGCGGGGGCTGTCCAGAGGTGGGATGCCCAGGCCAACTGGGGGTTATATCAAATGGAGGCCTGGGCCGCCCCCGACCAAGATGGCCCCAGTTGACCGGAGAAAAGGGGGTGCTTCAAATAGAGGCCCAACCACCCCAGGGAAAGTAGGCCCCTGTTGGAAGGGGAAAAGGGGGTGCCGTCAAATAAGGCCAAGGCAGCCCTGAGCAAAAAGGCCCCAGTTGAATGGTGAAAATGAGGTGCAGTCAAATAGAGGCCGAGCCCACCCTGGGGCAAAAAGACCCCAGTTGGCAGGAGAAAAAAGGGTGCCGTCACATAGAGGCCCGGGGCAAGAAAGCTCCAAATGGCAGGAGAAAAGCTGGTGGAATCAAAAAGAGGCAATGGCCCCATAGGTGGGGGCTGCCAAGAGGCCCAGGCTTCGAGGAAATGTAGAGGTGAGTTGAGCAGCTCCACTTAGCAGGGGGTGGGGTGATGCCAAAGATGCCCAGATCCCTGGGGCAAGAGGGCAAAAAGACCCCAATTAGCAAGAGGGAAAGCGTGTGCCATCAAATAGGGGCTAAGGCCACCCCGGGCAAGAAGGCCCTAATTGGCAGGAGAAAGGGGGGTGCTGTCAAACAGAGGCCCAGACCACTCCGGGGAGAGAAAGCCCCAGAGAAAAAGTAGTACTGTCAAATAGAGGACCAGGCCACCAAGGGGCAAGAAGGCGCCAGTTGGCAGGAGAAAAGGTGTTACTGTCAACAAGAGGCTAAGGCCACCCCAGGGGAAGTAGGCCCCAGAGAAAAGGTGGTGCTGTCAAATAGTGGCCCAGGCCACCCCAGGACAAGAAGGCCCCAACTGGCAAGAGAAAAGGTGGTGCCATCAAATAGAGTGCCAGACCACCACAGGGCAAGAACATCCCATTTGGTAGGGGATAAGGTGTACCGTCAACTAGAGTCCCAGGCAACCCTGGGACAAGAGGGCCCCAGAGAAAAGGGGCTGCTGACAAATAAAGGCCCAGGCCACCCCAGGACAAGGAGGCCCCAGAGAAAAGGTGGTGCCATGAAATAGAGGCCCAGGCCACCAAGGGGCAAGAAGGCTCCAGTTGCCAGGAGGAAAGGTGGTACTGTCAACAAGAGGCCAAGGTCACTCCAGGGGGAAAAGGTGGTGCTGTCAAATAGGGGCCCAAGCCACCCCAGGCAAGAAGGCTCCAGTTGGTAGGAGAAAGGTGGTGCAGTCAAATAGAGGCAATAGCCACATTTGGCAATAGGCGGGGGCTGTCCAGAGGTGGGATGCCCAGGCCAACTGGGGGTTATATCAAATGGAGGCCTGGGCCGCCCCCGACCAAGATGGCCCCAGTTGACCGGAGAAAAGGGGGTGCTTCAAATAGAGGCCCAACCACCCCAGGGAAAGTAGGCCCCTGTTGGAAGGGGAAAAGGGGGTGCCGTCAAATAAGGCCAAGGCAGCCCTGAGCAAAAAGGCCCCAGTTGAATGGTGAAAATGAGGTGCAGTCAAATAGAGGCCGAGCCCACCCTGGGGCAAAAAGACCCCAGTTGGCAGGAGAAAAAAGGGCGCCGTCACATAGAGGCCCGGGGCAAGAAAGCTCCAAATGGCAGGAGAAAAGCTGGTGGAATCAAAAAGAGGCAATGGCCCCATAGGTGGGGGCTGCCAAGAGGCCCAGGCTTCGAGGAAATGTAGAGGTGAGTTGAGCAGCTCCACTTGGCAGGGGGTGGGGTGATGCCAAAGATGCCCAGATCCCTGGGGCAAGAGGGCAAAAAGACCCCAATTAGCAAGAGGGAAAGCGTGTGCCATCAAATAGGGGCTAAGGCCACCCCGGGCAAGAAGGCCCTAATTGGCAGGAGAAAGGGGGGTGCTGTCAAACAGAGGCCCAGACCACTCCGGGGAGAGAAAGCCCCAGAGAAAAAGTAGTACTGTCAAATAGAGGACCAGGCCACCAAGGGGCAAGAAGGCGCCAGTTGGCAGGAGAAAAGGTGTTACTGTCAAGAAGAGGCTAAGGCCACCCCAGGGGAAGTAGGCCCCAGAGAAAAGGTGGTGCTGTCAAATAGTGGCCCAGGCCACCCCAGGACAAGAAGGCCCCAACTGGCAAGAGAAAAGGTGGTGCCATCAAATAGAGTGCCAGACCACCACAGGGCAAGAACATCCCATTTGGTAGGGGATAAGGTGTACCGTCAACTAGAGTCCCAGGCAACCCTGGGACAAGAGGGCCCCAGAGAAAAGGGGCTGCTGACAAATAAAGGCCCAGGCCACCCCAGGACAAGGAGGCCCCAGAGAAAAGGTGGTGCCATGAAATAGAGGCCCAGGCATCCAAGGGAGAAGAAGGCCCCAGTATGCAGGAGAAAAGGTGTTACTGTCAATAAGCGGCCCAGGCCACCCCTGGGCAAGACGGCACAAGAGAAAAGGGGGTGCTGTCAAACAGAGGCCCAGGCCCCCGGGACAAGAAGACCCCAGAGAAAAGATGGTGCTGTCAAATAGACGCTAAGGCCTTCCCAAGGCAAGAAGGCTCCAGTTGGCAAGAGAAAAGGGGGTGCCGACAAACAGAGGCCCAGGCCACCATGGGGCAAGAAGGCCCCAGAGAAAAGGTGGTGCTGTCAAATAGAGGCCCAGGCCACCCCAAGGCAAGAAGGCCCTAGAGAAAAGGTGGTGCTTTCAAATAGGGGCCCAGGCCACCAAGGGGCAAGAGAAAAGTTGGTACTGCAAACAAAAGGCCCAGGCCACCCTGTTGCAAGAAGGCCCCAGAGAAAAGGTGGTACTGTCAAATACAGGCCCAGCCCACCCCTGGGCAAGAAGGCCCTCAGAGAAAATGGTTGCCGTCAAATAGACACCCAGGCTGCTCCGGGGCATGAAGGCCCCAGAGAAATTGGGGTGCTGTCAAATGGGGCCCAGGCCACCCCTGGGCAAGAAGACCCCATTTGGTAGGGGATAAGGTGTACCGTCAACTAGAGGCCCAGGCCACCCCGGGACAAGAAGGCCCCAGAGAAAAGGGGGTGCTGACAAATAGAGGCCCAGGCCACCATAGGGCAATGAGGCCCCAGAGAAAAGGTGGTGCTGTGAAATAGAGGGCCAGGCTACCAAGGGGCAAGAAAGCCTCAGTATGCAGGAGAAAAGGTGTTACTGTCAACAAAAGGCCGATGCCACCCCAGGGCAAAAAGGCCCAAGAGAAAAGGGGGTGCTGTCAAATAGAGGCCAAGGCCACCTCAGGGCAAGAATTCCCTCAGAGAAAAGGGGGTGCCGTTAAACAGAGGCCAGGCCTCGCAGGACAAGAAGACTCCAGAGAAAAGGTGATGCTGTCAAATAGACCATAAGGCCATCCCAAGGCAAGAAGGTCCCAGTTGGCAGGAGAAAAGGGGGTGCCGTCAAACAGAGGCCCAGGCCAACATTGGGCAAGAAGGCCCCAGAGAAAAGGTGGTGCCTTCAAATAGGGGCCCAGGCCACCAAGGGGCAAGAAGGTCCCAGCTGGCAGGAGAAAGGGTAGAACTGTTAACAAAAGGCCCAGGCCACCCCGGGACAAGAAGACCCAAGAGAAAATGGGGTGCTGTCAAATAGAGGCCAAGACCACCTCGGGGCAAGAAGGCCCCAGAGAAAAGGTTGTGCTGTCAAATAGAGGCCCAGGACACCCCTAAGCAAAATGGCCCCAACTGGCAAAAGAAAAGGTGGTGCCATAAATAGAGGGTCTGACACCCCAGGGCAAAAAGACCCCAGGTGGGAGGAGTAAAGAGGGTGCCATCAAATAGAAGCCGAAGCCACCCCAGGGCACGCTGGCCCAAGAGAAAAGGGGGTGCTGTAAAATCGAGGACAAGGCCACCGTGTGGCAAGAAGGCCCTCAGAGAAAACGGGGTGCTGTCAAATAGACACCCAGGCTACTCCAGGGCACGAAGGCCCCAGAGAAAAAAGGGGGCTGTCAAATAGAGGCCCAGGCCAACCCTGGGCAAGGAGGCCCAAATTGGCAGGAGAAAGGTGTGCCATTAAATGGAAGCCCAGACCTCCCTGTGGCAAGAAGACCCCCCATTTGGCAGGAGAAAAGAGATGCCATCAATTAGAGGCCCAGCCCACCCCAGGGGAAGAAGGCCCCAGAGAAAAAAGGGGTACTGTCAAATAGAGGCCCAAGCCACCCCAGGGTAAAAATGCCTTAGGTAGGAGGAGAAAAGGGGGGCCGTCAAATAGAAGCCTAGGACACCCCAGGACAAGAAGGCCCAAGAGAAAAGGGGGACCCATCAAAAAAAGGTCAACTAGAGGCCCAGGAAACCCGAGGGCAAGAAGCAAGAAGGCTCAGAGAAAATGGTGTTCCGTCAAATAGATGCCAAGGCCACCCCAGGACAAGAAGGCCCAAGGGAAAAGGGGGTGCTATCAAATAGACGCCCAGGCCACCCCGGGGCAGGAAGGCCACAAAGAAAAGGGGTGCCATCAAATAGAGGCTCAGGCCACCCCTGTACAAGAAGGCCCTCAGAGTAAAGGGGGTGCCGTTAAATAGATGCCCAGGCCACCCCAGGGCAAGAAGACCCCAGAGAAAAGAGGGTGCCATCAAATAGAGGACCAGGCCACCCCTGGGCAAGAAGGCCCCAACTGGCAGAAGAAAAGGTGGTGCCATCATATAGACGCCCAGGCCACTCCAGGGGGAAAAAAAGGCCCTCGGAGAAAAGGGGACTCTGTCAAATAGATGCCCAGTTGGCAGGAAAAATGGAGTGTGATCGACTAGAGGCCCAGGCCAACACAGAGCAAGAAGGTCCCAGTTAGCAGGAGAAAAGGGGATGCCGTCAAATAGAAGCCAAGGCCACCCCGGTGGTAGAAGGTTCCGGTTGGCAGGAGAAGAGAGGGTGTTGTCAAATAGAGGTCCAGGCTATCCCAAGGCAGGCAGGCCCCAGAGTAAAGGGGGTGCTGTGAGATAGAGGCCAGGGCCACTAAAGGTCAAGAAGGTCTTAATTGCTAGGAGGAAAGGTGGTGCCATTAAAAATAGAGGCTCAGACCACCCCGGGGCAATGGGGTGCATCAAATATAGGTCCAGGCCACCCCAGGGCAAGAAAACCCCAGTAAAAATGGAGTGCTGTCAAATAGAGGCCCAGTGCACCCTGGGCCAAGAAAGCCCCAGAGAAAAGGGGGTGCCGTGAAATACAGGCCAAGGCCACCCCATGTAAGAAGGTCCTAGTTGGTAGGACAAAAGGGGGTGCCATCAAATAGAGGCCAAGGCCACCCCAGGGCAAGAAGGCCCAGGGTAAAGGGGGTGCTGTCAAATAGAGGCCAAAGCCACCCCAGTGCAAGAAGGTTCCAGTTGGCAAGAGAAAATGGGTGCTGTCAAATAAAGGCCCTGGCCACCCAGGAAAAAAAATCCCTAGTGAAAAGGGGGTGCCGTCAAATAGAGGCCAAGGTCACACCGGTGCAATAAGGTCCCAGATGGCAGGAGAAAAGGAGGTGCCGTCAAACAGAGGCCAAGGCCACCCTGGTGCACGAAGGTCCCAGTTGGCAGGAGAAGAGGGTGTGCCATCAAAGAAAGGCCAAGGCGACCCTAGGACAAGAAAGTCCCAGTTGGCAAGAGAAAAGGAGTGCCGTCAAATAGAGGCCCAGGCTACCCCGGGGCAAGAAGGCCCCAGAGAAAAGGGAGGGCTGTCAAAAAAGAGGCCCAGACGACCCCGGGGGCAAGAAGGCCACAGTTGGCAAGAAAAAAGGGGATGTGATCCACTTGAGGCCCAAGCCAACCCAGAGTAAGAAGGTCCCAGTTGGTAGGAGAAAAGGGGGTGCTGTCAAATACTGTCAAATAGAGGCCCAGGCCAACACAGAGCAAGAAGGTCCCAGTTGGCAGGAGAAGAGGGAATGCCGTCAAATAGAGGACAAGGCCACCCCGGTGCTAGAAGGTTCCGGTTGGCAGGAGAAGAGAGGGTGTTGTCAAATAGAGGTCCAGGCTATCCCAAGGCAGGCAGGCCCCAGAGTAAAGGGGGTGCTGTGAGATAGAGGCCAGGGCCACCCCAGGTCAAGAAGGTCTTAATTGCTAGGAGGAAAGGTGGTGCCATTAAAAATAGAGGCTCAGACCACCCCGGGGTAAGAAGGCTCCAGACAAATGGGGTGCATCAAATATAGGTCCAGTCCAGGCCAGGGAAAGAAAACCCCAGTGAAAACGGAGTGCTGTCAGATAGAGGCCCAGTGCACCCTGGGCCAAGAAAGCCCCAGAGAAAAGGGGGTGCCGTGAAATAAAGGCCAAGGCCACCCCGTGTAAGAAGGTCCCAGTTGGTAGGACAAAAGGGGGTGCCATCAAATAGAGGCCAAGGCCACCCCAGGGCAAGAAGGCCCAGGGTAAAGGGGGTGCTGTCAAATAGAGGCCAAGGCCACCCCAGTGCAGGAAGGTTGCAGTTGGCAAGAGAAAATGGGTGCTGTCAAATAAAGGCCCAGGCCATGCAGGAAAAAAAATCCCTAGTGAAAAGGGGGTGCTGTCAAATAGAGGCCAAGATCACACCGGTGCAATAAGGTCCCAGATGGCAGGAGAAAAGGGGGTGCTGTCAAACAGAGGCCAAGGCCACCCTGGTGCACGAAGGTCCCAGTTGGCAGGAGAAAAGGGTGTGCCATCAAAGAGAGGCCAAGGCGACCCTAGGACACGAAGGTCCCAGTTGGCAAGAGAAAAGGAGTGCCGTCAAATAGAGGCCCAGGCTACCCCGGGGCAAGAAGGCCCCAGAGAAAAGGGAGGGCTGTCAAAAAGAGGCCCAGACGACCCTGGGGCAAGAAGGCCACAGTTGGCAAGAAAAAAGGGGATGTGATCCACTTGAGGCCCAAGCCAACCCAGGGTAAGAAGGTCCCAGTTGGTAGGAGAAAAGGGGGTGCTGTCAAATACTGTCAAATAGAGGCCCAGGCCAACACAGAGCAAGAAGGTCCCAGTTGGCAGGAGAAGAGGGAATGCCGTCAAATAGAGGACAAGGCAACCCCGGTGCTAGAAGGTTCCGGTTGGCAGGAGAAGAGAGGGTGTTGTCAAATAGAGGTCCAGGCTATCCCAAGGCAGGCAGGCCCCAGAGTAAAGGGGGTGCTGTGAGATAGAGGCCAGGGCCATCCCAGGTCAAGAAGGTCTTAATTGCTAGGAGGAAAGGTGGTGCCATTAAAAATAGAGGCTCAGACCACCCCGGGGTAAGAAGGCTCCAGACAAATGGGGTGCATCAAATATAGGTCCAGGCCACCCCAGGGAAAGAAAACCCCTGTGAAAACGGAGTGCTGTCAAATAGAGGCCCAGTGCACCCTGGGCCAAGAAAGCCCCAGAGAAAAGGGGGTGCCGTGAAATAAAGGCCAAGGCCACCCCGTGTAAGAAGGTCCCAGTTGGTAGGACAAAAGGGGGTGCCATCAAATAGAGGCCAAGGCCACCCCAGGGCAAGAAGGCCCAGGGTAAAGGGGGTGCTGTCAAATAGAGGCCAAGGCCACCCCAGTGCAAGAAGGTTCCAGTTGGCAAGAGAAAATGGGTGCTGTCAAATAAAGGCCCAGGCCATGCAGGAAAAAAAATCCCTAGTGAAAAGCGGGTGCCGTCAAATAGAGGCCAAGGTCACACCGGTGCAATTAGGTCCCAGATGGCAGGAGAAAAGGGGGTGCCGTCAAACAGAGGCCAAGGCCACCCTGTTGCACGAAGGTCCCAGTTGGCAGGAGAAAAGGGTGTGCCATCAAAGAGAGGCCAAGGCGACCCTAGGACAAGAAGGTCCCAGTTGGCAAGAGAAAAGAAGTGCCGTCAAATAGAGGCCCAGGCTACCCCGGGGCAAGAAGGCCCCAGAGAAAAGGGAGGGCTGTCAAAAAGAGGCCCAGACGACCCCGGGGCAAGAAGGCCCCAGTTGGCAGGAAAAAAAGGGGGGGGGGGGTGATTGACTAGAGATCCAGGCCAACACAAAGCAAGAAGGCCCCAGTTGGCAGCAGAAAAGGGGATGCTGTCAAATAGAGGCCAAGCCCACCCCGGGGTAAGAAGGTCCCAATTGGCAGGAAAAAAAGGGGTACTGTCAAATAGAGACCCAGGATACCCCAGGTCAAGAAGTTCCCAGTTGGCAAGAGAAAAGGGGTGCCGTCAAATAGAGGCCCAGGCTACCCTGTGCAAGAATATATCAAAGAAAAGGCGGTGCCATCAAATAGAGGCTCAAAACACCTAGGACAAGAAGGTCCCAGTTGGCAGGTAAAAAGGGTGTGCCACCGACTTGAAGCCCAGGCCACCCAGGGGCAAGAAAGCCCTAGTGAAAATAGGGTGCCGTCAAATAGAGGCCAAGGCCACCCCAGTGCAAGAAGGTTCCAGTTGGCAGGAGAAAGCGGGGTGCCGTCAAATAGAGGCCAAGGCGATCCTAGGGCAAGAAGGTCCCAGAGTAAAGGGGGTGCCATCAAATAGAGGCCCAGACCACTCTGGGGCAAGAAGGCCCCAGTTGGCATGAAAAAAAGAAGGTGCAGTATAACGTAGTGCGACACGGGCCTCTCAGCCAATAGAAAGCGGTCTAGCCGAAGATGATTGACAGAGGGAAATGATGAATTTGCTTTCCACTGACTGTGTTGTATTTTCTTTCGAAGTAGCACTCAGGTCCTGGAGTTAGTGGTTTTGGAGAGTCAGAGAGAGAGAGCAGGAGTTATTTCAGTGCAGTAGTTTGCGCTTTTGTTCTTTTATATTCTACTATTTAATATTTTACACTTAATCCTTGATTACACATATTTGCAATACACACAATTTAAAGAACACACATAGAGACATATAGTGCTAGGTCACTCCATACATCCCAGACCCCAACCCATCGCCCACACCCAATCCCCCAACAGTTATTAATTACACATAATACACATTTTTTCCCCTTCATATATTAACTTTTACACTTATTTTCATTTATCGTTCTATTATTTTTGGGATTGAGATGGAGGGAGGAGAGAGGAGGGGAGAGGAGAGGTGGGGAGAAGGAGAAGAGGAGATGCGAGGAGGAGAGAGAGAAGAGGGAGGTGAACATGGGAAGTAGTGGTGCGAAGGAGGAGAGGAGTGTTGGATGAGAGGAGGTGGAGGCAACGGAGGAGGAGGTGGAGGAGAAGGAGGTGGAGGAGGAGCAGAAGAAGAAGGAGGAGGATGGGAGTGTAGAGGAGGAGGAGGTGGGTGGTGGCAGGGTCGCTCTAGCACATGGCACACATAGGAGAGGGCCAGAGGGGAAGGGGCCTGATCCCAGGGTGGTGGCAGTTTGTGGAAGGGACAGGCAACAGGGACAGGTCAGGGAGGGTGCTCGTCCACATTCGGGAGGGCAAGAGGATAAGAGCAAGCACAGGGCCCACAATTACTTGCACCAGGAGAATGTGGTCCTCCTCTGCTCTATTCGTGGCTGCCCCGTGATTCTTGCAGGGAGAAGGGAATGGAAGGCATGGAAGGAAGTAACTGCTGCGGTTGCAGCAGTAGGCACAGCACCTGGGGATGTTACATAGTTACATAGAAATTAAGGTTGAAAAATGACTTTCAGTCCATCAAGTTCAACCTTTTAAGATCTCTTCTGATTAAATATTAATTAATTAGTTGTTAATTAATTATTAATCAATTATTTAATTTTTTTATTTTTTTATTATTATTTAATCGAGAGGAAGGCAGACAGAAAACAAAAACAAATGAGACCTAGCCAATCGCCTCAAAGGAAAAAATAATAATTCCTTCCTGACCCCAGACACCGGCGACTGGATTTCTCCCTGGACCAATACTGTCTCTCTAATTATCCATGATAACCCTGAAGTCCCTTTTTAATTAGAAATAAATCCAGTCCCCTTTTAAAGTTATCTATCGAATCCGCTGTCACCACCTCCTCTGGTAGAGAATTCCACAGATTAACCACCCTTACTGAGAAGAACCCTTTTCTTTCTTTAAGGTGGAAACTTTTTACTTCTAACCTCAATGGATGTCCTCTTGTCAGTTGAAAACCTCTTGGCACAAAAAGCTCCCTTGACAAATATTTATACTGACCCTGGATGTATTTGTATAAGGTAATCATATCTCCTATTAGACGCCTTTTTTCTAGAGAACATACTTTTAATTTGGTTAGTCTTTCTTCATAACTTAGCCCCTCCATTCCTCTTATTAGTTTTGTTGCCCTCCTCTGTACCTTTTCCAGCTCTAAAATGTCCTTTTTATGAAGTGGTGCCCAAAATTGTACACCATATTCCAAATGAGCGCGTACTAGAGATTTGTATAGTGGCAGAATTATATTTGCTTCCCTTGCTTCTATACCCTTCTTAATACATGCTAATATTTAATTTGCCTTTGCAGCTGCTGCTTGGCTTTGAGCACTGTTACATGTTGGTTGTCCACAAGCACTCCCAAATCCCTTTCAATTTCTGATACACCTAGATTTGCTCCAATAAGATTATAAATTGCATGACTATTTTTCCTTCCCAGATGCATAATTTTACATTTATTCATATTAAATCTCATATGCCATTTAGATGCCCATTCCTCAATTTTATGTAAATCCCTTTGGAGGGAAAGCACACCATTATCTTATTTAATTACCTTGCACAACTTCTTGTCATCAGCGAAAATGGAGACACCACACTCCAATCCCACCTCTAAGTCATTAATAAATACATTAAAAAGGAGAGGAGCTAATACTGAACCCTGAGGAACCCCACTTACCACATTAGTCCAATCAGAGTATGTTCCATTTACAACAACCCTTTGCTTCTTGTCTTTTAGCCAGCTCTCAATCCATGAGCAGATATTTACCGCAATTCCTGTATCTCTTAGTTTGCACAATAGTCTCCCATGTGGTACTGTATCAAAAGCCTTTGCAAAATCCTACTAGCCTCATCATAGGAACTTATTAGATTTGTTTGACATGACCTATCGCTCATAAATCCATGTTGACTCCTACTTATAATCCTGTTCAAATAGACATATTCTTGTATATTATCCCTTATTAACCCTTCTAAAAGCTTCCCCACTACAGAAGTGAGGCTCACTGGGCTATAATTCCCCGGATTTGCTCTTGCTCCCTTTTTAAATATAGGTATCACATCTGCTTTTCTCCAGTCATCTGGTAGAGACCCTGTGTTGAGTGAATCTTGAAAAATTATAATAATATAACATAATGTTTTGGCTATTACAGAACGGAGTTCCATCAGTACCCGTGGATGTATTCCATCAGGACCTGGGGCTTTATTAAAAATTATTTTTTCCAACCTCTTTTGGATTACTTCCTGTGTTAACCAATTATTTGGCAAAGGTAGTGTAGCCCCATTATGTTGCAGTGTCCCAACCACTAGTGCCTCCCTTGTGTATACCGAAGAAAAGAACCTATTTAGCTCATCTGCCTTTTCCTGGCCACCAATTTTCAGATGGCCTGTGTCACATTGTAATGTTCCTATAGCTTCCTTCCTCGACTTCTTCCCATTAATATACTTAAAAAATATTTTAGGGATAGTCTTACTCTCTTTTGCAATTCATTTTTCATTTTTTTTTTTTGCCAGTCTAATATCGCTTTTGCAAACCTTGTTGATTTCCTTGTACTCTTGTAAAGCAGTCTCTGTCCCCTCTTGTTTGTATAATTGAAATTATTATTATTATTATTATTATCGTTTATTTGTAACGCGCCAACATATTCCGTAGCGCTATACATAAGTTAAGTTACAGGCATGCCTGTAATGCCTGTTTTTTACTTCGTATCTTGATCTTTAAATCATTGTCAAGCCACATTGGATGGGATTTACTCCTTTTACTTTTATTCCCACATGGTATATGCCAATGTGTATGTATATTCAGTAAGGATTTAAATGTTGTCCATTTATGTTCAGTGTTTTTACCTATCAGTTCTCTGTCCCAGTCTATACATTGTATTGCTGCCCTTAGACCGTTACAATCTGCCCTTTTGGTTTTGTTGGCCCCTTAAAATTTTGTTTTTTTTTAAATTCAATCTCAAATGAGACTGTGTTGTGATCACGGTTTCTCAAAGGTTGCCCTATTCCAACATTTGATACTATATCAATATTATTTATGATGACTAAATCTAAGATAGCTTCACTTCTAGTAGGTTCTTTTATAGCCTTGGCCAGATAATGATACCTGAGTGCACTCAAGAACCTGCTCCCCTTAGCTGAACTACTGATCTCATTTATCCAGTTTATTTCAGGGTAATTAAAATCTCCCATTATTAGAACTTGCCCATGCTTAGCCGCATTTCCAATCTGTAACAATAATTGTATTTCCTCATTTTCAGCTATATTTGGCGGTTTATAGCATACTCCTACTAATATTCTTTTGGAATTTGCTGCTCCGTTATTTAACTCTACCCACAAACATACAACATTATCACTAGGTCCACCATAAATATCTTCTTTGACTATAGGCTTAAATTCAGGCTTAACATACATGCCTCTATCTTTCCTAAATAGGTTATAACCATCCAGATTAACAGTCGAGTCATGAGATTCATCCCACCACGTTTCGGTGATCCCATTTTTCATTAATTGCTAATAATTATAAATCTGCCATTTTTCCTGGCAAGCTTCTGGCATTAGCAAGCATACACCTTATGTTATGAGTCTGTAGTTCTGAAATGCCTGCCACTGTACTTGAGTTACTTAGTACTACCTCCCTATTGACAATACTACCCCTCCCCATCTCCTTCCCTATGTGTTGTTAATTCATCCCTTATACCCTCTACACTTTCTACCCCATTACCTTTATCTAGACCCTCCCCCCACCTACTAGTTTAAGCACAAGAGCTCCCTCATCATTATTGTGCAATCCATCCCTGCTGTAGAGATTGTACCGAAGTGAGAAGTCAGCCCAGTGCTCTAAAAAAACAAACCTCTCCTTAGTGCACCACATCTTTAGACACACATTATATTACATTACATTCCACTGACCATCATGATGCAGCCACTTCTACAAAGCATGCAGACTATGATCTTTACAGGTTATAGAATGAAGGCTGCTACACTCAATCAGTTCATATGTCCTTGTTTTGGGTGTGGTACAAGCCCAGCAGCATCCATAGTCCCCAGTAAAAATGTCTACCAAACTCCAGTGGGGAGAATTGGAAAAACAATCCCAGGGATTCAGGGTCTTGGCCGCCTCCTGGACGTGGCCTGATTTTTGTCATTATTTTCTTCTACCCATACCAGGGGAGTAAACAATCCTGGTGACCCCAGCACAAACCCCACAGTCCAGGCCAAGTGTCTCTCCTTGGCTATGAGCCCAGGAGCATAGTTACTACCATCCAAACTGTTTGCTTGGTCTGGGTTCTGCCAACAGTCTTCTGTGCCAGGGTAATCAGTACAGTCCAAGGGTGCCATTGCCATCCCACCAGCCAAAAACCAGGGTCGATGCACTCTACTGCCCCAATGCATGGGTAAGACACTTCCCTGGGGCACCCAGAAATATAGTAATAATAAGGGGGGAATGTACTGGACACATCTGGAAGCCGGCACACAATATTGTGGTTTCAATCCTCTAGGTTGCATCTGGATTAGCATATCACATCCCCCTCTCTCTGGAACCACCGCCTGGGCACAGCATTCGGCCATCAATTTGACAGACTTTCTCTGTCTTCTCCACTGACTCATGTTTAGCAATTGTGGCACATTTTCAGAATACAAGACACAAACCATCCCCTCAGTTCTAGTCCATCCTCTTTTAGGCAATAGCTTGTTTCACAACCCACCCACATTCTTTCCTTCTCCCTCATTGATCTGGCATATATTGACTGTCAATAGAAGGGATTTTGATTTTCCTTCCTGAGTTTTACAACCCAGAGGGGCCATAAACTAGCTTCAAATTAAATAGCGGAACTAGGGAGGGTGTAGAGTTCCTGCAGCAAATACTTCAGAATATCACATACATTTTTTAAACATTATACATAAAAGCAACATCTCATAATCACCCAAAAAATCAATATAACAGAGCGGTTTCGAAGAACGGTCCTGCAAAATTAGTTGTAACATCTGGTGATAATGCTCCTAAAACAATTCTGGTGATGAGCAGTAACGCACAAGGAAAAGCCAGGCTGATCGACATAGCTAAGAGGTGGGGCAGCATGGAGAGGGGTGTTGTTTCTTGCATTTTGGAAGAACTTTCCACACAGAAAGGTATTGGTTGCCCAGATAATGCTGGACTTCCTCTTACCAATACAGAAACTCTCAAGTGTGCACAAGAGAAGTTAAATGATGGAGTCTAGGAACCAACGTAGAAGGGTTGCCAAAGGAGCGTTATTGTTTGCTAAGAAAGGGACAGGATGTCATATAATAATGTACGTGCCGTTGAGAAGGGGTGTTGGGAAACACAACAGCATGTATTACACAATATGTAATGTTAATGTTATGTTTACTGTATGTGTAATTATGCCCAGTCAATAAGGAGTTAAGTGACAGTTATAATACACTGCTTGATGCTGCTAGTACTGGTTATGTTTATAACCTTATGTGCATATGTTTTGTTGTTTTATCCATGTTAGTAAAGTCATATGTTCTTCACTATCTACCATTGTGTCTTTGTGGACTGTTAACCAACATTGTCATGTTGAAGGGGCTTGTGTACTTCAATGAAGCTATGAGCTAAACCATGTAGGGTCAGCCAAAAGGGGCAGGTCATAGCAGAAATGTCAGACAAATCGCGGTCAACTGGAGAAGGAACTGGCAATCCACTCCAGTATATTTTGCCTGAAAACCTTATGGATAAGCACACCCAGACCCAAGATGTGCCTGGCATACTGCGATCCATAGTGTCATATAGAGTCAGACACAACTAAATGAATCAACATGTGTTCTCTATGTGTGAGATTGTTCAGTTTATGGTAAATGCAACACACATATGTATACTTGCAATTACATATCTGCAGTGTTATATGCACAATAAGAGTTTTGCAAACAAACAAACTAATAATTATTTAAATATCAATATTTAAAATGTATTTTGAAGTAAAAAAACAATGTAACAGGAACAGGCATTTAAAATTCATATGTCAGAAGAACTATTAAGGGAAAGTCATGATTAAATTAAGGACTAACAATTTAGAGGAGGCAGGAAGAATGCATAGTATATATGCTAAATAATCCATTCACTAGATTAGCACTTCTTATACTGCTAGAAAACACCAGGTGCTGCTAGAACACAGAACGTTTTTTTTTCCTCTAAAAAGCAGAAGTAGTACTTACAGTGTATACGTTCTGGGAGGGTGCCTATGTATATAAAATTATGGGTCTAGCTGCAAATGTTTATTAATACATGTGGCGAATCTCTGACAGATGTTTCCTGTAAGATATGACTGAGGTTCTTGATGCAATCACATGTGAATTAAGATGCTTATATTGATTATTCTTTATCAAAATTACTTAATTAAATGAATACTATGCACATAGATCCTCTCAATTTCTCTATTAGTATGTACATACATATTTATATATATATATATATATATATATATATATATATATATATATATATACAGTTGTGCTCAAAGTTTGCATACCCTGGCAGAAATTGTGACATTTTTGCATCTATTGTAAAAATATCATTGATCGTGCAAAAAAAAAAAAAAATGTATTAAAGGATAGTGATCATAAGAAGCCATTTATTATCACATAGTTGTTTGGCTCCTTTGTAAATCATAATGATAACAGAAATCACCAAAATGGCCCTAATCAAACGTTTACATGCCCTTGAATGTTTGGTCTTGTTACAGACACACAAGGTGACACACACTGGTTAAAATGGCAATTAAAGGTCAATTTCTCCCTTTAGAATCAATGACAGCGTGCAGTCTTTTGTATTAGTTGTCTATAAGGCCCCTGATGCTTGCAGGTGGTATAGCTGACCATTTGTCTTAGCAAAATACCTCCAGGTCATGCAAAGTCTTTGGTCGTCTTGCATGAACCGCATGTTTGAGATCTCCCCAGAGTGGCTCGATGATTTTAAGGTCAGGAGACTGTGATGGACACTCCACAACCTTCACCTTTTTTACTGTAACCACTGGAGGGTCAACTTGTCTCGTGCAGAAGAATGAAAATTGTCTGCCAGTATTTTCTGATAACATGATGCATTCATCTTGCCATACATTTTCACAAGATTCCCAGTGACTTTAGAGCTCCCCCCCCCCCCGCAACCTTGGTGGCCCCCTCTCCATAAATCTCTATTTTGGTCTCTTCAGTCTAAATTACAGTGTTCCAGAAACTGTAAGGCGTGTCAAGGTGTTGTTGAGCATTTTGTAACCAGGCTTTTTTGTGTCATTGGCGCAGGAAAGGCTTCTTTCTGTCAACTCAATAATGCAGCAAATATTTGTTCAAGTATCGTCATTTTGTACTCCAGGAAACAACCACAACATCTTTTTCCAGAGCAGCCTGTATTTTTCCTGAGGTTACCTGTGGGATTTTCTTTGTATTCCAAACAATTCTTCTGGCAGTTGTGTGAAATCTTTCTTGGTTTACCTGACACTAATTGCAATTTAAAAAGCCACAGGTGTGGGAAATTGACCTTTAATTGCCATTTTAACCAGTGTGTGTCACCTTGTCTGTAACAAGGCCAAACATTCAAGGGTATGTAAACGTTTGATCAGGGCCTTTTGGGTGATTTCTGTTATGATTATGATTTAAAAAGGGGCCAAACAACTATGTGAAAATAAATGGCTTTGTATGATCCCTATGCTTTAATAAAATCATTTTTTTGTATGATCAGTCATATTTTTAAAATAAATGCCAACATTTCACAATTTCTGCCAGGGTGTGCCAACTTTTGAGCAAAACTATATAAATAAATATATATATATATATATATAAATATATATATATATATATATATATATATATATATATATATATATATATATATATACTGTATGTATGCTCTAAAGCAGTGGCAGGCAACCTATTGTATTTGACGTTAATTTGTCTCTTATTGGTAGCCTAGTAAAATGGTAAAATACCCTATACAAGAGAGAAAGATAAATTAAATGGTAATAAAGGAATATATAGTAAAGGGACATGTTTTGTGAGATTATATATTTATATACTACTGGGTGACTGTGTACTGAGGAAGATGGACATGCTTTAATGAGCCCTTGGGCCACATGGTTCCATCCAGTAATGCATGTTCATGTCCAAAAGATCCTTTGCCTAAATATAATTTAGCTAATGCTGTTTGTATAGAAAATACATTTTTATTTAAAGCTAATATATAAAATACAGCATTTCACATTTAGTACTGTTTTTGCTCTTATTTTGTCATTATTAGGATTTGAACATATCTGAATACTTTAAGCTACACAAACTTCTGATGCCCTCTTGTCCTGTTTTATCAGACCACCACTAGCTTACACATGCCAACACTTAGACTAGATCTTGTAATCTTTCGTAATATAATAATATCTAGATCTTGTAATCTTTCATAAATCACCCTTCACCACCATCTCTTCAATTTCAACTTATGTCCCTCACTCACTCTCATCAAGTCACCACAATCACATATCCTTATTACCATTTAATTAAATCATGTACTGTACATCCCCATTTCATCAATTAAATGTTTCACCACACTGGGCTAACAGCTCTGACTTCTCAGTGGTAATCAAAATTATTTCAGTATGTCTTTTCCTTGGTGTTCTTCAATTACATTTTTATCTTTCAAAATAGGGATACTAGATGTTGCCTTCTGCAAAAATAGACTGACCACCTCTTCTCTGTAACATAGTAATCGATGAACACTTATAAACTATTCTAGTTGCATTAAAATACTACTATTACCATACTATCATAGTCAAGAACAAAGTATACAATTCTTGACCATTAAGCTCAGTAGTGGGCTACAGGTGGCCTCAGGCTTTTCTCTGGAGTAGGAGAATATGTCCCTCTCCTACAATACAGTCCATTATATATGCCTGAAACTAGCAAATAATATATAACTGTACTCCTAACTACTTCCCCACATTATCTGTACATATATTACCATTTATTTCCTTGTCTGCAGAGATTTTACCATCTTGTCTGTATAAAGTACACTGAGGCCCTTGTAAGGAGTCAGGGGCCACATACTAGACCCTTCAGGTGAAATAGGTTGCCCCTCACTGACCTTGCTTCTAGGAAACAATTTAAATGCAATTACAAATAAATACCTGAATTATACAATGTGTTCAGTTAATATATCAGAAATATCTTACCTTACCTATGGAGTAGAAAATGCTCACTATATTATCCTCTAGGGATCTCGTTTTTAAAGAGAAATGCTGCTTTAAGGAAATGATTTAGCAATGTGTTCTGATGGCTGGTTATGCCAAGCAATGCTGTGCAGAAAAATATAATTTGCTATGTCCACAGGGGCATTTCATCATGTACAAGTATATCCTCAGTTTTACATATTGGTTATTGAGCACATGCCATGTTGGGAATTAGTAATCACCATTTATCATTATATTCATCTTTTATTCTATCCTAAGAGATGTGTAACAATGTAGTGGGTACATTTTAAACAAAAGATTGCTAGGCTCATTTTCAAACTAGCAGGCAAATGTGTGTGACTGGAAAGAGGGAATCAATTGATAACATTACATTACATAATCAATTGATAACATTAAATCCAGAGAATAAGGCATCAGTAAAATATTCACAGCTCTTAGATTAATGTATCTATGCATTTCTATTGAGATTTTCACCAACATAATATGAAAATAGCCTCATTCAATGAAACTGTGAGGTTTTTTGAAATTTGTATTTAGTCTATATGAATGTGCGTTATTTCAGGCAGCAGCCCCATACATGTAAAGTGATTCAAGTTTGTGATTCCAGTGATTCAGGTTTGTATGAGCCACATACTTTACAAAGCTTCCTTTCCTCAGAAGGTCTGAAATAGTTAACTTACCTGAGAAGCAGTGGCGGCTGGTGACTTTCCAAGTTGGTGGAGCGGAAGACAACATAGGCCCTGCCCACTGACACAGACCCCACCCACTTTTCTCCTCTGTCACTTTACTTACTTATTATCTTGATGAGGGTGTGGTTGTGCTGGCTGTGTTCACTTTTCTTATGCCAGGTAGTGGCTCCATTTTCTTGATGAGGGTGAGGTGGTGCTGGTTCTACTTACTTTTCTTATGCCAAGAAGTGCCTCCAGTTTCTTGATGACATTGAATAACTAAATATAACACAGAGAATACATGTTAGATCAATATGTATCTTTGTGCCAGCTCATAGAAAGAGACATAAGTGATCCCATAGATAGATAGAGAGAGAGAGGGATAAAGAGTGAGAGCAATAGAGAGAGAAGCATAGAGAGTGAGAGTGATAGAGAGAGAGAGAGCAGGGATAAAAAGAGAGAGGGAAATAGAGAGAGAGGGGGATAGAGAGAGGGGGGTAGAGAGAGGAATAGATACAAAGGGGGGATAGAAAGAGGGATAAATAGAAAGAGTGATGAGGTGGTGCTGGTTCTACTCACTTTTCTTATGCCGGGAAGTGTCTGCATTTTCTTGATAACAAGCAATAATTAAATAGAACACATAAATATATGTTAGGTCAGGATGTATGTTTGTGGCAGCGCATAGAAAGATACAAAAGTGTTCCCACAGATAGAGATAGTGGGATAGAGAGAGAGGTAAAGAGAGAGAGAGGGATAGAGACTGAGAGGGATAGAGAGTGAGAGCTATAGAGAAAGAGGCATATAGAGTGAGAGCGATAGAGAGGGAAAAAGAGAGAGAGAGGGGGTAGAGAGAGGGATAAAGAGAGAGGGGGGATAGAGAGAGGTTTAGAGAGAAAGGGAGATAGAGAGAAAGGGAGGATAGAGATAGGGATAAAGAGAGAGAGGGATGAGGTTGTGCTGGTTCTACACACTTTTCCTATGCCGGGAAGTGTCTGCATTTTCTTGATGACAAGCAATAACTGAATAGAACGCATGTTAGGTCAGGTCGTATGTCTGTGGCAAAGAGAGAGAGGTATATATATACAGTGCGGGGGGGGGGGAAGTATTTGATCCCCTGTTGAAATGATCAGTCTATAATTTTAATGGTAGGTGTATTTTAACAGTGAGAGACAGAATTAAGAAAAAGAAAGAAAAAAGAAAAAAGCATGTAAAAAAAAGTTATACATTGAATTGCAGGTCAATGAGGGAAATAAGTATTTGACCCCTTCAACTTAGTACTTGGTGGCAAAACCCTTGTTGGCAATCACAGAGGTCAGACATTTCTTGTAGTTGGCCTCCAGGTTTGCACACACCTCAGGATGGATTTTGTCCCACTCCTCTTTGTAGATCCTCTCCAAATCATTAAGGTTTCAAGGCTGATGTTCGGCAACTCGAACCTTCAGCTCCCTCCATAGATTTTCTATGGGATTAAGGTGTGGAGACTGGCTAGGCCACTCCAGGACCTTAATGTGCGTCTTCTTGAGCCACTCCTTTGTGGCCTTGGCTGTGTGTTTTGTGTCATTGTCATGCTGGAATATCCACCCACGACCCATTTTCAATGCCCTGGCTGAGGGAAGGAAGTTCTCATTAAAGGTTTGACGGTACATGGACCATGGTGAGATGGTGTTCTTGGGGTTAAAGGCAGCATTCCTCCTCCTCCAAACATGGCGAGTTGAGTTGATGCCAAAGAGCTTGATTTTGGTCTCATGTGACCACAACACTTTCACCCAGTTCTCCTCTGAATCATTCAGATGTTAATTGTCAAACTTCAGACAGGCCTTTACATGTGCTTTCTTGAGCAGGGGGATCTTGTGAGTGCTACAGGATTTCAGTCCTTCACGGTGTAGTGTGTTACCAATTGTTTTCTTGGTGAGTATGGTCCCAGCTGCCTTGAGATCATTAACAAGGTCCTCCTGTGTAGTTCTGGGCTGATTCTTCACTGTTCTCATGATCATTGAAACTACACCAGGTGAGATCTTGCATGGAGCACCAGACCAAGGGAGACTGGCAGTTATTTTGTGTTTCTTCCATTTGAAAATAATCACACCAACTGTTGTCACCTTCTCCCCAAGCTGCTTGGTTATGGTCTTGTAGCCCATTACAGCCATTTATAGGTCTACAATCTTGTCCCTGACATCCTTGGACAGCTCTTTGGTCTTGGTCATGGTGGAGAGTTGGGAATCTGATTGCTTTTGTGGAGAGGTGTCTTTTATACAGGTAACAAGCTGAGATTAGGAGCACTCCCTTTAAGAGAGTGCTCCTAATCTCAGCTTGTTACCTGTATAAAAGACACCTGGGAGCCATCACTCTTGCTGATTGATAGGGGATCAAATACTTATTTCCCTCACTGACTTTATACATTTATAACAATCAATTTATAACTTTTTTGGCATGCATTTTTCTTGTCCTTTTTTGTTGTTGTTATTCTGTCTCTCACTGTTAAAATACACCTACAATTAAAATTATAGGCTGTTAATTTCTTTGTCAGTGGACAAACGTAGATAGCGAGAGAGAGAGAGATGTATATATATATATATATATATATATATATATATATATATATATATATATCTATAGAGAGAGAGGGGGGGGGCGGGGCAGATGGAGAGAGTGGGATAGAGAGAGAGATGGATAGAGAGAGAGATAGTCATATCTATGCATATCTATATAGAGAGAGAGGGTTAGATAGAGAGAGGGAAGAGAGGGGGATAGAGAGAGGTAGATAGAGAGAGAGGGGGGATAGAGAGAGAGGGAGAAAGCGAGGGATAGAGGGGGGATAGAGAGAGAGGGGGATAGAGAGAAAGAGAGGGGAGAGGAATAGAAGGAGAGAGGGGTGAGAGATAGATGGAGAGAGAGGTGAGGGATAGAAGGACAGAGAGGGTGTGGGATAGAAGGAGAGAGAGAGGGGGTGAGGGATAGTAAGAGAGAGAGGGGGAAAGGGATAGAAGGAGAGAGGAGTATAAGGAGACATGGGGATAGAAAGAAAGAGGGGGATAGAAGGAGAGAAGGGGATAGGGATAGAAGGAGAGAGGGTGAGGGGTATACAGTATATATATATATATATATATATATATATATATATATAGAGAGAGTGAGAGATAGGCATATATATATAGAGAGGGATATATAGAGTAGAGGGGGGAGAGGGAAATAGAGAGAGGGGGATAGAGAGAGAGGGGATAGAGAGAGGGATAGAGGTGATATAGAGAGAGAGATGGGGGAGGTATAGAAGGAGGGAAGAGGGATAGAAGGAGAGAGGGGGAGAGCGGTAGAAGGAGAGAGGGGGAGAGGGATAGAAGGAGAGAGGGTTAGAGGGATAGAAGGAGAGGCATAGGGTAGAGAGGGTTCATGGTAGAGAGGGAGAGGGTAGAGATGGGGAGACAGAGAAGGATTGAAAGAGATGGAGAGAGAGGGAAAGAACGAAATGGACAGAGGGAGGAATAGATAGATAGAGGAATAGAAGCAGAGATGGATGGACAAGGATAGAGGGAAAGAGAGAGGGAGGGAGAGAGAGAGAGGGATAGTGAGAGGGATAATTAGAGAGGGATAGGATCACCCCCCCTATCTATCCCCCTTTCTCTATCCCTCTCCCCCCTCTCTATCCCTCTCCCCCTCCAAATCTCTATCCGTCCCTCTATATCCCTCTCTATATACCATCTCCCCTGCCCTCTATCCCTGTCTCCCTCCCTATCTCTCTCCCCTTATCACTCTCCCATATCTCTCCCCCATGTCTCTCCCTCCCCCTCTATCTCTCTCTCTCTCCCTTTCTCTCCCCTTTCTCCCCTATCTCTCTCCTCACTTATCTCCCTCTCTATCTCCCCCCTTTCTTTCCCTCTCTATCTCTCTCCCCCTTTCTCTCCCTCACTATCTCTCTCCCCCATCTCTATATTCCTTTCTCTCCCTCTCTATCTCCCTACCTCCTTCCCTCCCTATCTCTTCCCCTATCTCTCCCTACATATCTCTCCCTCCCTATCTCTCTCCCCTCTCTTTTCCACTCTCTCCCTCTCTTTCCATTTCTCTCCCTTACTCTTCCTCCATATATCTCTCCCCCTTTCTCTATCTCCCCTACCTCTCTCATCCTTTCTCTCCCCCTTTCTCTCCCTATCGCTCACCCCCTTTCTCTCCCTATCTCTATGCCCCTTGCTCTCCCTATCTCTATCCCCCTTTCGCTCCCTATCTCTATCCCCCTTTCTCACCCTATCTCTCTCCCCATTTCTCTCCCTTTCTATCTAAAACACACAGTCCTCTTGTAAATATCTTCCTCAGTATAACAAGGGGAGCATTCGGCCCACCCAACTCTCAGAAATACTCCAACCTCCAGGGATCCTTAAACAGTCTTTTGAGATACTCTGTTCAATTCACAGTTAGACTGCTGCCTTCTCCCTGGGGTTACTTTACACAGACTCTTGTAGGGAAAAATATAATCCTTGACTCTCAATCTCTGGGACACAGCTTTCTCTGGAACACAGCTTTTCCTCTGGGACACAGCTTTTCCTCTGGGACACAGCTTTTCCTCTGGGACACAGCTTTTCCTCTGGGACACAGCTTTTCCTCTGGGACACAGCTTTTCCTCTGGGACACAGCTTTTCCTCTGGGACACAGCTTTTCCTCTGGGACACAGCTTTTCCTCTGGGACACAGCTTTTCCTCTGGGACACAGCTTTTCCTCTGGGACACAGCTTTTTCTCTGGGACACAGCTTTTCCTCTGGGACACAGCTTTTCCTCTGGGACACAGCTTTTCCTCTGGGACACAGCTTTTCCTCTGGGACACAGCTCCCTCTGGGACACAACTTTCTCTGGAACACAGCTTTCTCTGGAACACAACTTTCTCTGGAACTCAACTTTTCTCTGCGAGCAATCTTTGGTACACAACAGTCTTCTGACTGCAATCAGGAACAGGTAGCAAGCTTCTTTCTATAGCTTGCTCTTTTGCTGCTAACAGCAGCTCACCAACAGGAGCAGATTCCACACACTGCTCATACTGCTTAGGCCCAAGCCTAAGTGAGAGAGACTCCACCCATCTCTCTGCTGTGGTCTTAAAGGCAATCCACAGCTGGGCATCAATTAGACTCTGATCACTGCCTGGAGTTAACTCTTTCCTTCTGCAGAGAAATCTTCCAGCCTCTTTAATTAAACCCATCTCTAGTGGCACTCTTGGTTAGCGCAGGAAGTAATCCAAAAGAGGTTGGAAAAACGAAATGTTAATAAAGCCCCGGGTCCTGATGGAATACATCCAAGGGTACTGAGGGAACTGGGTTCTGTAATAGCCAAACCATTATATATGATATGTTGATAGACCAGACCAGTGTGCCTCACTTCTGTAGTGGGGAAGCTTTTAGAAGGGTTAATAAGGGATAATATACAAGAATATGTCTATTTGAACAGGATTATAAGTAGGAGTCAACATGGATTTATGAGGGATGGGTCATGTCAAACAAATCTAATTAGTTTCTATGAGGAGGTTATTAGGAACCTGGATCAAGGCAACTCAGTGGATGTAGTCTTTTTGGATTTTGCAAGGGCTTTTGATACGGTGCCAAATGGGAGACTATTGTGAAAACTAAGGGATAGAGGAATTGCAGTAAATATCTGCTCATTGAGAGCTGGCTAAAAGACAGGAAGCAAAGGGTTGTTGTAAATGGAACATACTCCGATTGGACTAATGTGGTAAGTGGGGTTCCTCAGGGTTCAGTATTAGATCCTCTCCTGGAAAGTAGTGTCTCCATTTTAGAGCTGGAAAAGGTACAGAGGAGGGCAACAAAACTAAGGGGAATGGAGGGGCTAAATTATGAAGAAAGACAAACTAAATTAAACTTATTTTCTCTTGAAAAAATGCATCTAAGAGGAGATATGATTATCTTATATAAATACATCCAGGGTCGGTATAAAGATTTGTCAAGGGAGCTTTTGTGCCAAGAGGGTTTGAACTGACAAGAGGACATCCCTTGAGGTTAGAAGTAAAAAGATTCCACCTTAAAGAAAAGGGTTCTTCACCCTAAGGGTGGTTAATCTGTGGAATTCTCTACCAGAGGAGGTGGTGACAGCGGATTCGATAGATAACTTTAAAAGGGGACTGGATTTATTTCTAATTAAAAAGGGAATTCAGGGTTACCCTGGATAATTAGCGAGAGAGTATCGATCCAGGGAGAAATCCGATCGCCAGTATCTGGGGTCAGGAAGGAATTATTTTTTTGGCTGAGTTTCACTTGGGGTTTTTTTCTGTTTGACTTTCTCTGGATTAATTAATAATTAAAAAAATAAATAAATAATAATTAAATAATTGATTAATAATTAATTAACAACTAATTCATTAATAACTAATCCGCATATTGCAGATCAGAGGAGATCTTAAAAGGTTGAACTTGATGGGCTGAAAGTCTTTTTTCAACCTTAATTACTATGGGCCTCATTCTATTAGCGGCCGCAGCCGTTGCGGGGCCGCAAGGACCAGCCGCAAGCTATTCGGCTATTCTATTCCCTTACGGCCGGGGGCTCCGGCAGGCTTTTGGCCGGCGCCTTGCTATCCTTTGCGGCCGCTCGCGCCGGGGGAAAGCCTTTGATCTAAAACGGCCGCAAGAGTTTCGGCCGCAAGAAAGCCCCGGTTGCTATTCAATTGCTACGGGAAACCTCTCTGCAAGGCTAAAAGCAAGCCGCAGCTTACTTGCAGCAAACAGGTCCCGCTAGCACCAATTAAGCACATAATAAAGCCCAAATAAAGCCATCCTGCACTCTGATGAGACAATAAAGTGATTGTAGGTGTTAGCAAAAATAGCACAACATTCCCCTATACTCAAATCCGCAATTTTTGTATTTTCAAATTCTTGTCAAATATCCGTGGACAAAGTCCCGAGGGCTTGGAGCACCTCAGACCCGCAAAGGCTGCGGGATTAGCCTCCGTCAAGTCCGGAAATGGGTAAAATAGACCTACGGGTCGTAAAGGACTAACTTACAAGTCGTAGCATAGAAAAGCCATCCTGTACTTTTATTAAAAGTGAAAGTGATGTTTGGTTTCAGAATTAATAGCTCAACATTCCCCTACTCTCAAATGTGCAAATAAAGATATTTAACTTCATCTATCATGCAAGCCCGCACGGGTTTGAATAACGAGCTACGGGCTTGAAGGGCAATCATCCGCCAAACCTGTACGTGCTTCACTAAGAAGCTACGGCCAAGTCTCAAGCCCGTAATCCTAAAATCAAACCTGAAATCAATTAACCAATAGGAAGATGACAATCAAGGGCACAAATAGTTTAAAAGGGAGTGAAATTCGGTAATCTGTGACTGTGTTGTATGCTGTGCAAGTGGACACACAGGTCTTGGAGTTGGAGGTTTTGTGAGAGCAAGAGAGATAGAGGAGGAGAGATGGAGGGAGAAGGCAGTGAAGGGAGAGGTCAGGGAGAGCAGGGCCCCCAGCCACAGGCTGGCCAGCAAGCTGCTGCGGCACGCAAAAGGGCAGCAAACTTTACCATCCAGGAGATCGAAACACTGGTTAGAGGAGTGCAAGCCCGACACTCCATCCTAACCGGTGGGAGTGAAGTGAGGCCCAGGCAGAGGACAGATGCCTGGAAGGAGATCGCGGCTGAGGTCTCCTCGCTGGGGTATGCGAATCGTCCCTGGCAGTCTGTCCAGCACCGGTTTCAAGACTGCCGTATTGCTGTAAAATCGAATATGGCTGATGAGGCCAAAGCAGCACGTGGAACCGGTGGTGGGCCGCCACAAACGTTCACATACCCCGGTTGGGAGGCCACAGTCCGCGACATGATCCGGCCAGCGTCAGTCGTGGGCCTCCCTGGCCTGGTGGACTCCGGTCGGCCTGAAACCCTGCAATGTGAGTACCATGTACACCTTAACACCCTCATATGTACGCACATGTACCCCACACAGATAGATAACTGACGTTGAATTGCACTGTAAGATATCTGGTTGTGACTACAGATATATGAGGCTGCGAAAATCATGTAAATCCAGTGTAAAGAAATATACTTGTCAGAATTGTTATCAATGAAATATATGTCCAATCCCTCCTCCCACAACTGATTATGATACCGTTTTGCAAATCTATTGATGTTACTGTTATGTTTGCTGTTGGTTCCCAGTGCATATAAAGCATACATGACAACTCTATTGCAATTGATTTTTTATTGTCATGAGTTCCCCTGTCACACTCTACTCCATGTTAAACTGGCCCATCCATAGCTGTTTGGCTTAACCCTCCTACTGCTTAGAATTCATGTACATTTTGATTATAGGTATAGCGGATGTATCCTGTTTTATGTGGGCATTTCAGTATGTGCTGGAAGAGTGCCGCCGCCGACTCTAGGGATGCGGCTGCGCTTGCGTCCCCATGTAGCCGTCAAAAATAGTTGGTACACCCAAAGCCCGTAACCCTCTAACCCTAACCCCCTAAACACCACTTTCTAACTCTAACCCATCCCCCCTAACTGTAGCCAGAACCTGAAACCTATAACCACTTACCTGGCCTGCTGGGCTGGCGTAGCTAGAGTCGTTGGTGGGGCACTTCCAGAGATGCGCACATATGCGCACATACAACAGGATAGGTCCGGTCTAGCTGGTACATCCCCATGAGAGTACATGTATGGATGTGCACACTGCAGCATATGCGGATACAGACTCTGATGGACTGCAAGTTTGTGTTGTGTAACAGCATAATCTGGACCATGTTACATTAACATGTTAACTCACATTGCTGAGGATTGGTCACAGATTGGTCTGTCTCACACACTGGCCAACAGATTCAGATGAGCACGTGTCCTAATTAACTGCAGTTGGCACACCGCACCAGCATTACATATAGCCATGGGCCCTTTCCTGTTATCTGACCGTGACTGCTGGTAGCAGCAGTGAGCAGCCTCTACATGTCACAGCATTTTCCTGGAGATTATATAATCATGCATATTTAGTGGGTTATGGTGTTGTTAAGGTAAGGGGTTCGGATAAGTGTGAGGGCTAGTGCTTTTGGGCTTCTGTGTAAGTTGAAAATGATGTATATAACAGTGGCAGCGCCATCTATCAGCCCCTTGGTCCAACTGCTGCTGCCAGTAGTCGGTGTCACATAACAGGAAAGATCCCAGCCAGGATCCACAATACTAATGATGCAAATCAATTTTGATTGGCGTCAAACATTCACAGCCAATTACAAGTCACTCTGATCTCAGAGATATGGAAACAACAATACTCAAATCAAAATCTTGTCTCATTTCAGTACCATCCAGGCGTCCCCTGCCTCCGCAGGTTCCTGCACCTTCTGAAGATGCAGGACCACCTGCGTCAACTTCACCTGTAGCAGGGCCCTCCTATCAAAGTCCGCCTGGGCCATCCACAAGGTGCCAGCAATTGCCTCCAGCCAGGATTATGGCACCGCCTGGCTCCCAGACAATGTGGGCTGGCCAAATGTGGGGCCACCCAATGTGGTCCCATTCCGGTTGGGCCCCCAATATGGATTCCCAAACAATGCTGCCCTGGAGCATGGGCCCCCGGCAGGGCATGTGGCCCCCGCAGGACCAGCAGGCCACTGTGGCCACTCCGGCCCAACAGGCCCCGCAGGCCCAGACAGCCGCTGTGGCCACTCAGGACCAACAGGCCCCGCAGGCCCAGACAGCCGCTGTGGCCACTCAGGACCAACAGGCCCCGCAGGCACAGACAGCCGCTGTGGCCACTCAAGACCAACAGGCCCCGCAGGCACAGACAGCCGCTGTGGCCACTCCGGCCCAACAGGCCCCGCAGGCACAGACAGCCGCTGTGGCCACTCAAGACCAACAGACTGGCCAAGCTTGTCGACAGACCAAAACCATATTGAGCATCTGTGGGGCATCCTCAAACTGACGGTGGGGGAGTGCAAGGTCTCTAGCATCAACCAGCTCTGATGTATCATTAAGGAGTGGAAGAGGACTCCAGTGGCAACCTGGGAAGCTCGGGTGAACTCCCTGGCCATGAGGGTTAATGCAGTTCTGGCAAATAATGGTGGCCACACATAATTGACATTTCATGTCAATTTTGACATTTCAAATTAAGGGTGTACTCACTTTTGGTGACAATGGTTTACACATTAATGGCTGGGTATTGAGTTATTGATGGGTCCGAAAAATTACTTTACATTGTAGCAGAGTGTCATTTCTTCAGTGTTGTCACATGAAAAGATGTACTAAAATGTTAACAACAATGTGACGGGTGTACTCACTTATGTTAGATACTGTGGCCCTCATTTAATTGCAATTTGGCCAATTGAATAGGGCTTGAAATAAGCACATAACATATATTCTCTGAAAAATGGTTGAGTTAGTAAACATCTCTACCAAATCAAGGTTTTCATTAACTAAAATCTGTTTGACACAATATATGTTCTGTGCTTATTTTGAGCCCCATTCAATTGGCAAAATCGCAATTGAATGAGGCCCTGTATGTTCACTATTAGGATGTGAGCCACTTACAGAAACCTGTCTCATTTGTCTGTTTCTGCGTCATATAGATTGTTAATACCAACCTTCCCTTATGTTTGAAATCAGTAATGCAAACACACTGTGAGAATTCTATTGACACCCCTAACTGATGGTGCAGAGCACAGATGTGGAGTCTGAAGGTCCTTTTATTGATGTTCCGGAAATGCTATGGTATCAACATTGACGAGGCAGACACAAACAACATCGCAGATAAATCATATTTAATATTTAACGAAATTAACAAGGCAAGCTTGCCACAAAGCCACAGGTTGACTAATCAACACAGGTATGCAAAGGATCATGGTGAAGGGGGGTAGGATACAAAATCCAAGTAACACAGGGAAATAGGGATATGAGAGCAGAATACAGGCATGGAAAATTACATTGATATGGATGATCAGGGGATGTACAGTAAATCAACCAACATTAGGCAATATAATAGATCTCATTATTGTTCCGACATATATATAACAGTCAATAAGGAAACACCATAATAATCCAGAATAAGGTGATATACATATGGGGAGAGCAAAATGTATGCTTGGGTGTTAAACGGACACTCTGATGCCACATCAGAAGTATAAGTGCTCAATCAGTGAATGCTATGAGCCCATAACGTCAGTTCTCACGCAACAATAAGCAGCACATAGATAACCTTGGTCAAAAAGATGGTGACCTGACCAGGACCATATCAGTCAGATGTTACTTATTGCAGAGAACTCACAACAAACCAGGCAATATCAGTTTGTTCTCTGATTGAGCATCTATACTCACTGTTGTTGAATATGCATAACTGAAGATTAACGTAACCTCCTTAACTGTTAAGTCCCAAGCCTGGATTTACTCTTCCCCATATGCACAGGGAGGGTCACATCAGCACTGAAGAAAAGATCTTGAAGGGTTGGTGCTGCAGGCTTCACAACAGTCCAAGTAGAGGAGAGGATAGAATGTCTAAACCAATAGGTACCTGTGAATCGAGATAGACTATATGAGCATACACATGCTGTGGATATACCAGGAACATCAGCTGACAGATGTCACATCACATCTGCATTGTATATTGAAATTGTCTCGTGACACATATCGGCTATTCAGTCAAGGTCATCAGATATCAAACTGGATCCAACAAAGCAATGAAACGGACACATGCACATACATGAGGACATTGACATGGCCACGGAATGTCAGGATGTTTATCGTCATGCCTTGTTCTGACCGGGATCTGGAATACAAACACACAAATAATATATTAGTGGAAACCTTACATATGCCATATGAGCAGCCACCAACAGATGTAGGTATGTCGGCACACGTTAGGCATTGGGATCTCGTACAAGCTAACCATCTGTACGATGATAATGATGTCCCAGACTAATTTGTCCTGATGTGGGAATATTAGGATTAGTCGAATTCTCATTTATTTGTATTGTGCAAACATATTCCGTAACGCTGTACAGGAGAGAAGAACCCGGACATATACAGTATGTAATATTGACAACGCAAGAAAATGGAGGGCCCTGTTTGGAGCGTAAAGTCTGTTGATAAATGATTTGTTCACAAAGGCCCACACAAGATTAGAAAATCACCACTTCCAAGTTAAAGGTAATGGACATGGGGAAGAGTAGATAAGGAATAGCAAGGTTAATAAGTAAGTGAGAGATACATAGGAAGGAGGTTGTGTCAAGTAGAAAGATATGCATTAGTCGGAGAGGAAAGGGATCAGATGTAAAGTGCGATGCACTATTTTGTAATAAGGTATCTGCCCCATGTGGACAGATAATGTAATCTGCAGATGGGACAGTCCAGAGACACATAGTTTAACCACAGCTTGAGTAGGATTAGGTGATGGGCGAATAAAAGGAGAGAGGTGGGCATGAGAGTTGAAATGAAAATGATGCAGACAAAAAGGGGAGAAGTAAAGAAGAGTCTGAGGAAAAGGCAGGGGATGTGAGGAAGAAGACAAGAGAAAACATAGTGGAAAGGGTTAATTGGGATAGTTAGCAGAAGACTTGTGTGACTCAATAAATTAAGGGTAAACAGGGGTGGAGAGAGAGAGAGAGAGAGAGAGACACCAGTGCATCCTGTAATAGAAAGGGAAGATCACAACTATCACACATTGATACATGTTCGGACATCTACATGTGGTTCTCTACCTTGGATAGATCAAGTGGAGTATTCAACGAAGAGATCTGTTCCCCCAGGACACGTCTGCATGGTCCGATAAACATTTCTGACCGCTTCAGCAATACATAGGGGATGTCTTGGGGAAAAAGAAAGTTAGGCCTACATTAATGGAGTTATTAGTAATTTCCTCTCATGCATACATGCACATGTTTCCCGCAAATACTCACTTACAATGTAGACGCCATTGATGTAGCTGATGTTCTGTTGCTGGCAAGGTTGTTTCCCATGTCTGTGTGGGTAAACAATGTGTTGACACACGGCAACAGTTCTGTAATGGCAATATGATGAGATGAGTCACACAATCCATATGATATATTGCACAATGATTCCTAGTTAACACATCCTTGAGACTATTCCTGTTATCTGACTGAGAATGCTTTTACCAGCATTCGCTGACAAAGAACAGGGGACATCCCCTCTTTGCATCACATGAGGTACATTTCTTATGGTTTACAGTATGCTGTTATGTTCATATATCCAGATTGCTAGGAATTGCATTGACCTCCATGGGATGTGGAATAGCATGATCAGACAATGTGAACATTACTGTTCTGGGCAGATGTTTTCAAATACGATTGTGAGGCCTATATACATTGACATTGTGGAATACATCAGACCATCCTTTAGCTTAGCTTCTTGAGGTTGGCAGATATCAATATATATGATGTGTATGGGAATGTGCGCATACTTACCAGTAACGGATATCAGAGCAGGCTGTATTTGATCCAGTATGAAGAATGCGTCACGAGACATATGTTACATCACAAAGCTATCCTCTACTGTGGACTGTTGGATATTCTGGAAGACAATGGGGAAGGAGAAAAGAGATGTATTAGTAACCATAAGCCATGTACATTTGAGTTGGTTGTAATTAGTTTCAGACTTACATGGGAAGTACTCACGAATGACGTGGGCACGTAGTTGTGACCCCTGAACGTTATCCCCACCATCTGGAGGTACTGGACGCTCCGCCGGTTCAAGCGGAGCATCATCAATGTTCCCCAGACAGTTTGCCTGTACTGCTATATTGTGCAGAATACAGCAGGCCATGATGATGTGACAAACCTTCCCTGGTGTATACTGTAGCGCCCCGCCAGTGGAATGTAAACATCTGAAGCGCATCTTCAGGAGTCCAAAGGTGCGCTTTATTACATTCCGGGTTCTGGCATGGGCCGCATTTTACCTCTCCTCCCCCTCTGTGCGTGGATTGTTCACAGGGGTCAACAACCACGGCAAACACCTATATCCTGCATCACCTGAAGGAAACAAAAATGGGAGATGTAGATATGAATGGGAGTTTGTGCTGCTCGTTAAAGCATCTGTAAATATACGCAATGATTAATGTGACGTTAGTTTAGGGATCTCTGGCTTGGAACTTCATACTCCTATGACCACGTCACATCGGGTTAGGCACAGCAACAAGCTACGATGCAATGGCTCAGTCGGCACACCTTCTTTATGGCGCAACAATGGAATAACATTACAGTGGAACATTATGTATATTTTAGGGGATCCTTTATGGGTACTCACCCAGTAGCCACCCAGGTGGAGCTTCTCCAGACTCAAAATAACGAGGGGTGGATGACTGACGCAGGATATGGGCATCATGAGTACTTCCCGGGAAGCCGGAAACCACATTTTGTATGCGCATGTCTGCATCACAAACAGCCTGTACATTGATGGAATGATAGTGTTTGCGATTTCGGAACATGGCTTCTTGCTCTCTAGGAGGTATCAATGCTACATGTGTACAATCTATAGCACCGAGCACATTGGGGATACCTCCCATTCGAAAGAAATCTGCTTTCACCTTCAAGATCTCTTCCCCAGTGTGGGGAAAACTGATGTATCTGGCAGCTTTCGGAACGATAGCATGGAGGAATGTGCTCAGGCACCTTGAAAGGCTTGCTTGAGACATTCCTCCTACTATGCTAGCAGTGTTCTGAAAACTACCAGATGATAGGATGTGTATGGCGGCTAACATCAGTGTCATGCCTGGGATGGCTCTATTGGTCCGTGAGGAAGGCTCCATGTCCTCCCTCAGGACCGCATAGAGCTCCTCCAGGCTGGCACGGGTTAGCCTAAAACGCTCATACACTTCCACATCAGTTAACCCCTCTAATGTGACTCTCTCCCTGTACACCCTGGGTGCACGAAGCCTCCTGGCAGGCTCCTGGGCCTGCTCACCCCCCTGTGGGTCTGGCTGTGCAGGAGCCCCCACTTCATGTGCCAAACCCTCTAGGGGTCTCTCATCTGGCACCCCCATCAGCTGATCACCCACATCAAGGTCCTCCTCCCTGTCTGCAGGTGCCCTCATATCCCCCTGTCCCTGTGCCACTGGAGCTCTCTCCCCTAACTGACCCCCCACCATGACCCTAGGCATGTCCTGTGATGAGCCACTTGCCTGGCTTGGTTCTGGTACCACCATGGATTGCATCAGCACGCTCACCCACATTCACTCCCAACCGCCCCTCTCTGTCACGCCTCAGCCACTCCACAGTCGCACGCCTGACATCCCGGTTTCCACTCTGCAACTTCCGAAACAAATATACATTCCTACGACGCTGCGCTCTCCTCACATACCTATACGCTGTACTCAGGTTGCTGCTATCCATGATGGTTCAGACTTGCTAATTCATGGATGATGGTGTGGTTATATAGCTTGCTAATTACCCCAGCTGTGATTATCCGGGTTGATTCCACAAATGGAAAAGCTCACTGGTGTATCTAAGCTTCATCATGTTATGAAGTTCCCTAATTATGGATTTGTTGAGCCATTTTAATTAGTAACCCCTAATATTCTGGCACACATTTGAATTTGGGCCCATGCTCCATGATCTATGTAATGTGGCGTGAAAATATATACAATATTTGTGTTCAAAAATCTAGATGTGATAAAAGAGATGTAAATCAGATAATGTTGATATGTTTAGGGGACACATTCTATTCTTTCTGAGTGCTAAAGGGTTAATTTGGCCGCCATTTTGAGGATGTACATGACACCAAAAAAATCTCTTTTATTAACATATTTGATCATTGTGGATTGTTTTGACAGTAATTCGAATGCCTTTTATTGCTTCCTTTACACTTTTAGGGCCCTTTCAGCCCTGTTTCATTACAATGCCGTAAGTGCATCGTGTGGACTTCAACGGATGCGGCCGTAAATTAAATCTAGCCAGGCGTGAATCGCGGCCTTCCGAATGTAGGAAGGCCGTGACGTTTAGGCGCGCACGCAAGCTGGAAGGGGGACGGACTAGCCGCGCCCGGCACGAACCATCCAATAGCGGAATCACGCATCGCGCCACAGGTCGCACAGCCAATCACTTACGGGATAGAGCATTTGATTGACAGTGGGAGTGAATAAATAGGAATGACACGCACCCACGCCTCGACTGTGTTGTGATTTCGGACGAAGTAGCACGCGGTTCCAGGAGCTAGGTGGTTGAGAGTAGGTAAGTTGCTTTATTATCAAGTCGCGGTTTAAGTTCTTTTTACGGGAATCCGTTACTACATTTACTGATGCCGATGGAAAGAAGTACAATTGTGTTTTTGGCTTGTTTATAGGTGTTTGGAGGTAGTTTGGAGAGTTTGGGAGTTTATATCCGGCCCATAGGAGTTTGGAGGGAGGTAAGTTGCATTGTACATGCTTTTCATCCTATAAAGCTGTCTTTTATTTGTATGTTTTGCCAATTTCTATATTTACTGAATACACTGGTGAGAGGTACAATTGTGTTTTTTGCTTCTTTATAGGTGTTTTGAGTATTTTTGGTTGTGTGGGAGTTTGGATCCGGCCCATACGAGTTTGGAGGGAGGTAAGTTGCATTGTACATGCTTTTCATCCTATAAAGCTGTCTTTTATTTGTATGTTTTGCCAATTTCTATATTTACTGAATACACTGGCGAGAAGTAAAATTGATTTATTTGCTTGTTTATAGGTGTTTGGAGGATTTGGGATCTTTGATCCGGCCCTTAGGGGTTTGGAGGGAGGTAAGTTGCATTGTACATGCTTTTCATCCTATCAAGCTGTCTTTTATTTGTATGTTTTGCCAATTTCTATATTTACTGAATGCACTGGCGAGAAGTACAATTGTGTTTTTTTTGCTGTTGGCCTATAGGTTTGGCGAGTTTGTTTTTGTGGGGAGAGGAGTTTTGTGGAGGGAGGTAAGTTATTTATATTTTTCTGTTTAATATTAGATCTGTCTCTCTCTCTCAAAATCTCTCTCTATCTCTATATATATATATATATATATATATATATATATATATATATATATATAGAGAGAGAGAGATTGATTACGAGTTTGAGTTTGATTCTGAGTTTGAGATTGAGTTTGATTTTGAGTTTGAGATTGAGTTTGAGATTGAGTGTGATTGAGTTTGATTGAGTTTGAGTTTGATTGAGTTTGATTTTGATTGAGTTTGATTTTGAGTTTGAGATTGAGCTTGATTTTGAGCTTGATTTTGAGATTGAGTTTGAGTTTGATTTTGAGATTGAGTTTGATTCTGAGTTTGATTCTGAGTTTGATTGATTTTGATTTTGATTTTGATTTTGAGTTTGAGATTGAGTTTGAGATTGAGTTTGAGATTGAGTTTGAGATTGAGTTTGAGATTTAGTTTGAGATTGAGTTTGAGATTGAGTTTGAGATTGAGTTTGAGATTGAGTTTGAGATTGAGTTTGATTTTGAGATTGAGTTTGAGTTTGAGATTGAGTTTGATTCTGAGTTTGATTGATTTTGAGTTTGAGATTGAGTTTGAGATTGAGTTTGAGATTGAGATTGAGTTTGATTCTGAGTTTGATTCTGAGTTTGATTGATTTTGAGTTTGAGTTTGAGATTGAGTTTGAGATTGAGTTTGAGATTGAGTTTGAGATTGAGTTTGAGATTGAGTTTGAGATTGAGTTTGATTTTGAGATTGAGTTTGAGTTTGAGATTGATTGAGTTGTAGATTGAGTTTCAGTGAGATTTCTACACATATTTGCAATACACATAGGTGTTCCAAACTGCTTCTTCAATGGGGCTTGACAAGAACTTTTTTTTAGCCTAGAACAGCAGGACCATGTAGTTCCTACTACCTCTGGTACAGAGGATGGCTTCAGGATAGGTACCATGCCCATGAATATGTGCAGAATATAATGCAGATAGGATATTAGTGGCCTCAGACATGGTCCACTCCCCACACATGATAGATGCACACAGTAAATAGCCGCATGCCTTGTATATATGCAAACTGTAACTGACCCTTCCACATTGTTTATGAAAGTATTGATCTAGCGTGTTTCATCAGCGCCTCTCAGGTCCAGAGTGAGAGGTGCTGTACACCCCTCCCACTGCTGTCACAGGCTCTGTCCACTTAAGGTTGATTACTGCAGTTAGTTCCAACATTGATATCCAAGCATAAATAGTGTTATAGGCGATCAGAATGGGGGACGAGCGTGGAGCAGGCAAACCCACTAAAACATTTCTTTATTTCTCTTTCTTTTCTTTTCAGGTGGTGATGGAGGGAGAGGAGCAGAGGGTGGAGGAGTGGCAGGGAGTCCCGGGGCGTGGAGGTGGGGAAGAGGAAGGGAGGAGTGAGGAGGAGGTACTAGTGGAGGAGAGGGAGGTAGTGGAGGAGGAGGTAGTGGAGGAGGAGGTAGTGGAGGAGGTAGTGGAGGAGGGAGGAGAGGAGGAGGAAGGAGGAGGAAGGAGGGAGGAGAGGAGGAGGGAGGAGAGGAGGAGAAGGAGGGAGGAGAGGAGGAGAAGGAGGGAGGAGAGGAGGGAGAAGGGAGGAGAGTAGAGGAAGGAGGGAGGAGAGGAGAGGAGGAGGGAGAAGGGAGGAGAGGAGGAGGAGGGAGAGAGGAGAGTAGAGGAAGGAGGGAGGAGAGGAGAGGAGGAGGAGGGAGAGAGGAGAGTAGAGGAAGGAGGGAGGAGAGGAGAGGAGGAGGAGGGAGAGAGGAGAGGAGGGAGGGAGGAGAGGAGAGTAGGAGGAGGAAGGAGGAGGAGGAGGGAGAGTGGAGAGGGTCCTCATCCCCAGGCAGAAGAGCAAGAGGCTGGCGGCAGGTCCAGGGCCCACAATTATAGCCGGGAGGAGAACAGGGTCCTCCTGGAGGCCATCCGTGCCCGCCCCGTCATCACCTCGGGGGGTAGGGAAGTAAAGGCTGGGCCCCGTGCTACTGCTTGGCAGCAGGTGGTGGATCTGGTCAACGGTGTGGCGGGCCGTGGACGGAGTCTGCGGTCCATTAAGCACCGGTTTGACGACATCAGGGCCGCGGTGAGGAGGAAGATGGTGCAGGAGGCCGAGGGGCGGAGGGTCAAGTACCTTGCCCATGAAGGGATTGCAAGGGCCATGCTTGCACCCTCCGACGCAGCTGGAGCATCAGGCCCGGTGGAGCAGCAGGACCCAGCCTCCATGGCAGGTGAATATGACATACAGCAACATGCCACCACATGTGCATCACACACACTACACATGGCCATGACAATGACATGTCAGCTCCATGAAATAACAAGGGATAGATGGATGCATCCTTAAATTCATGAAGCTGACAAATCACTGTCATTCCTGGTCACCACAACAGTAATCAAGCAATAGAGCAGGTGTGTCCAAACGCGGTCCTGGTGGGCCACACACATGGCTGGATTTGATAACCCTGCTGCGCACAGGTGAGTCGATCGCTTCTTCATTCATCCTGATTGACTCACCAGTGCACAGAAAGGATATCTTCCAATCTGGGAAAGAGTTTGGACACCCCTGTAATACAGAGTCCATGTATTGGTGTGCCCGTTCAGCCTACGCAGTTACAGACAGCAGCCGTAATACAGATAGAGTTGTGAGCCGAGAACCATCCAGAACAGAAACCTAAGAATAGATAACAGCTAGTATAAGATAGCTAATCAGAGTTGCAAAGAGGAGAATCATCCATATTCAAGGCTAGATGTCAGATAATTAGAAATGAACACCTATCAATGAGCTAATCAACATACTAATGACATGTACCTTTCTTCTCTATCTCTCAGCATCCAGGAGGAGCTCTGGGTCCTGTGACCATAGCGAGGAGGCGGGGCCATCAGCCCCGTACCAGGATCCTCCAGCACAGGGGGAGGAGGAAAGGAGATCAGAGGGCTCTGGGTCAGAGGATGGGCTGGTCATTGACCTTGCGGGGTCACCTGCCCCAAGCCCTGGGCTTATGCCCATCCTCGAGAGGCTTGCTCTGGGGCCCTCATCCCCCCAAGGGACAGCACCTCCTTCCCCACAAAGTGTGCTGGCCTGGTCACCACCGGGCACATTCTCCCCACCGGCTCCAGCTGTGGACCTCCCCGCATCACCTCACCACGCCCACCCAGCGGTGTCGTCGCCGCAGAGCCAGGCTGTGCAGGTGGAGACACTGGCCGTCCTGAAGGAGCTGCTGGCCAGCTGCCAGAGGATTGAGGCCAACCAGATCCGGATGGATGCCAGCATCTCTGCCCTCAGGTCACAGATGACCCACAGCCTGGCCAGGCTGTCCAGGGAGGTGAGGAGGCACCACATGACATCGGAGCACCTTCAGGTCAGGCTGCTCAGACATGCCATGGTCCCCAGCCCAGCATCAACGGGGATCTCACAATCCCCCAGCCAAGAGCAGCCTGGCCCCTCCTCTCCTCCCATGTGTCCGCCACCGCCCAGACCACCGCTGCCTGGCACCGCCCGCCCCCTCCGCCCTCCCCCCCCACCATCACCACCAGAGGGGAGACGGAGGATGGGCACAGGTGATGTGGGTCCTGGGCCCAAGCGGAGGAGGACATAGGGCCTCATTCAATTGCAATGTGGCCGATTGCTAAGGGAACAATTTGAGCACAGAGCATATTTTCTACAGATGTTTGTAGTTAGTGAACTTCTCTCCAAAAGCAAGGTCTTCACTAACTACAAACGTCTGTAAAGAAATATATGCCCTGTGCTTATATAGAGCCCTTTTCAATCGGCCATATCGCAATTGAATGACGCCCATAGGGTCTGCAGACATGTTTTCGCCTTCTCAACAGCACTCGTCAGTGACCATCAATTGGTCACAGGTTAAACACAACACAAAGGGCCTCATTCAAATGTGATTTGGGCAATTGAATAGGGCTCTATATAAGCACATAGCATATTGGTTTTACAGAAGTTTTTAGTTAGTGAAGACCTGGCTTTTGCATAGAAGTTCCCTACCTAAAAACTTGCTTTCAAAAAGATGCTGTGTGCTTATATAGAGCCCTATTCAATTTGTTACATAGCAATTTAATGAGGCTGTTAATTAGTAGTGTGACCAATACATTGTCACTAAGGAGTGCTGTTGAGAAGAGATGCTGCAGGCCCTATGATGTTTTCAGGCCTTATTTTTTAGGTTTTGTCTTTTTTTTTATTTTTTTATTTTAGGTCCATGAAGGCATCTCCTACATCTGCAAGCATTGTGGAGTAATTATTACTTAATTTACATCTTTTCCCACATTATTCTCTAATGTAGATGTGATGAGCGAGATGTGTATTCTATCGTTGATCAACCATATAGCGTGCATCGAATGTGCGCTGTCATCTACGCACCGACACATGCGCGCATCATCAACAGCAGGCCGGAGAGGAGGCTAGCGGATCTAATGATTAGGATTAGGCAGTGGGGTGTAAGGATTAGGATTAGGCTGCGGCTACAAGGGTTAGAAGGGTTTATGGCATTAGGTCATATCACTTGCGCCCTTTCATCGACGCCCAACAGTCCAAAATATTAGAACTGCGCAATGATGTGGGACCGCTCATGTCAGCTGCATGTTGTCAAAACACATTTGCTGTGCGCGCCAATATTGGGGTGACATATTCTATTATGGGGCTGTTTTAGAGGCTACAATGGAACCTATATGTGTGCTGACCAATCAAACATATGAGGAATATTAAACTAATTTGAAGTCTTGTTAATTTGTAGGCTGTAATGCTTGGGCCTCCATTTTAGGGTTACAGCAGTTACATGCAGACTGCAAAAACCGTAACAAAATGGATACCTTTAACCTCCAAGCACGTACGGCCTTTAAAAACGAGCTGCGGGCTTGGAGGACAGCCCGCACGGGCTTGAATACGGAGCTACGGGCTTGGTCAGTGAAGTCCGTGGGACTTGTACGGATTTTAAAATCAAAGTACAATTTGGCGATGTGCAAGCTTGAGAATGTTTGGCTAGTAATCCTCAGGCCCCCCCGTTATGTTCCCCATCATTTACAGTGCTTTGCAGTGCTGGATTGAATATATATTGGCTATTACAATGCTTGGTTTGCGGCCCTCCATCTCCAAACCCGTACGGGTTTGAACAAGGACCAGCCCGCGGAACTACGGGACGTAAAGTAATCCGTAAATAATATATCTGATTTGGGCTGATGTGCAAGCTTGAGAGGGTGTTGCTATTAATCCTCGTGTCCCCCATTATGATGCCTAGCATTTACGGAGCTTTACAGTGCATTCTAGATTTTATATTTGCATTTTCAGTTTTCGGACTTTGCGGCCGGAAAACAAGATTTACGGGCGCTGGGAAAAAGCTTCCGGCCGTTTGCATGATATGCGGCCGGCCGGAAGGGGATATCCTTGCGGCGCCGTATAATTGAATTGCAAGGTAAAAGTAGCTCTACACGGGGCCGTAAGACGGCCGCAAGGAATCGCAGCTTTGCGGCCGTTTTACGGCCGTTTTACGGCCGATAATAGAATGAGGCCCTATGTAACTATGTAACTATGATGCCTGGAAGGCCGGTCACCAAAATTGCTGAACCCACTGATTGCAAAGTCTTCTTTATGCCTGGCATAGGTGTTGCATATATCTGATAACATTAGTAATATAATAAATTTGATTTAAAAATAATGTCAAAAAATACTACTTATTGGGATATAATTAAAACAGGAAAAACATTTATTTTATTTTATAGAGGTTTTTAGTCAATCCTCATATGCAATGCCATATTGCCAAACCAATCCATTACCTGGATATGGTTCACTGCTTAATCCCAGGATTAAGAAAAAATAACAATATATATAGCACTTATTAAAAAACACTAAAACCAAATAATGAGCCAGAATACACCTTTTAAATAATTATGAAAGACAAAACAGACAGGTTCAAATTTGCACATCAATCATCAATGCAGTATACTTGCGTTTCTTGTGCTGGTAATATAATCTGATACTTGTGTGGCTAAATAGACAGTATCCACTGTCCTGTAGCCATTGTGCGGATTGCCAGGTGTTTTTGCCCAAAAAAAGAAAAAACTGTTTGCCAACGGGCGGTTTCGTTCTCTATCAGAACTTTTTCTAAGGCTTATGTAATGGCTATTATTTGCAGGCTTTTAAAGCCTGTACTTCCTGGTATTGCGTCATTGCGTAGTATAGCATAATGACGTCATTGCGTAATGTTGCGCAATGACGTCACACTGCCATCTTCAAACGGCTAAAATTTTAATCAGCTTCTAGACAGTGCCTAAAAATACTTCCTATACATACTGACGTTGCGTGTAATGCAGCATGATGACGTCATACGTATTATTCACATGTTAAAGCTTTATTTGATACTCATGTGGACGAAAAATGGAAATACTGAGCATCGCATAAGGATATTCAGAAAGATAGTAATAATAATGATAATTAGTGCTTGGAAATAAATGTGTTTTTTGATTTGAATATAACCATTAATGTGTGATAAATATTTTGTGATTACAAACTGAGGATAGCAGAACAAACTCTGCTAAGAAGTGTACATCCTTGTTGATTGGTTATTCTAAATTTATATTTAAACTAATATAATATTTAACCAAAATATAAAATTGTGGGAAAAGATGTAAATTAAGTAATAATTCATGCTGAACTTTTCAGTATATTAAGAGAACCCTTCATTGAGTCCCTTTGGGGACTTACTGTCAAGTAAGAAAATCCATTTGCTTTCCACTTGAAGCAATCTTTTGTTGATATTGCCACCTCTTGGGCCTGTTGACACTTTTTCCAATACTGTGAGTCTCATAACATTAGGATCATTATTATGATGATACTTTATATGTCTTGATACCGGTGTGTCTAGTTCCTTTGTGATTGAGTAGACATGTTCAAGGATTCGTAACCGAAGCTGATGTAATGTTTTCCCTACATAGACTTTGGGACACGGACATATCATGGCATAGACCACATGTGTGGAATAGCAATTGGAGAAATTGTTTACTGGATATTCCGTTGCTGTGTTAATATCAATATAGGCCTTATTGGGATGAATTAACTTACACGCTCTACAATGTCCACACTTGAACACACCAATGGTAGGTTGTAACCAAATAGAAGTCGTTTCAGAAGTTTTAAAGTAACTTCATACCAATTTATCTCCAATATTCTTATTGCGCCGATATGTGATAAAAGGTTTCTCGGGTAAATATCTGCTCAAAGTAGAGTCCTCTTTTAGGATATACCAAGAGCGATTGATGATATGCATGTGCCACTAAGCGGCATGTTTTTCCGGTTTTAATTATATCCCAAAAAATAGTATTTTTTGTTATTAGAGAGGTGTTATGCACCAGGGATATTAACCATATAGGTAAAATATCTTTAAATAAAAATAATTTCACCCTATATCTTTTTTTCTCTGAGTGCAGAAATAATATAAACATTTTTGGGATGGAAAATCTAGTTCATGCTACTGCCAGCTTTGTTAAGTGTAAGATTGAAACATAAAAAAGGCTCAACAGTTCTTAAAGAAGTAAGGAAAATTTCATGCAAATACAACATTTATGAGTTATTTTGGACAGTTTTTCTAGAATTATGAGTGCAGAGGCTTATAAAATCCAGGACACAAAGGGGCATTTGCCTCTCTTTCCCCCCTACCCCCTAGATGCTTATGGGTTCTGGTGACATGGCAGGGAGTGAGGTTTAGACATGACAGTTAGATTTGGGTACCATTAATGTAGAGGTTGTACTGAAACCTGAAGAAGCTTATTACTTGGGTATGGGAATTGTGTAGATTGAGAAAAGCAAGTAATCAAAGACCAATCCCTCACAATGAGTGATTGTGGAAATGAAGTAGTGGCAGAGAAAGAGAATAAAGAGAGCTCAGAGTTTGCTGTAGAAAGAAATGATCAACTGTGTGAAAGAAAGGAGAAGCATCCTGCACTTTAGCAGTCCTGAGGAAGCATAGGTGGCAGTTTAAGTGAAAGAGGTTACTCATCAGTGCTTTAGAATGTCTTTTGCATTTATCTACTGTTTTTTTATTTGCAAACTCACAAAGTTTTTCTTAAAATAAAAAAAAAGAAACAATGATGCCCATTCCTACATGGGTAATTGTAGTCGAGTGAGTTATACAGGTCCATTCTATTAAGGCTGCATGAGTATCCAAGAAGAAACTAGGAGATAGAGATGGCTGGGTTGCTTGGTTCTGTGAGGAAATAGGTTAATTCAAGGCAGGACACTGTTTTTTTTATTTTTACTTCTAGTGGGGTAAGTAATATGGAGAGAGAAACATGTGAAAAAGAGAGCTCAACTGGCTTGTTGAGGATTAAGGCGTTTTGCCGAACTTAAGTACTCTAACAGCCCTATCAAATTTGAAGCCAGTAGCAGCATCAAAAATCCCCAAAGGATGCGTTACAGAGCTATTCAATTCCACCATGCCGCGAGTTATGGGCCATAGATGCAAGCCCGTAAACCATTCTTGCGAATGTTGGATGTGCGGCAGTGAACATGATCAATTAGTCAAACCCGTAGTTATGGGTTTAGACAGAGCCAATGGCCAAAGAGATAGTCATCATTACGTCATTGAAAAATGGAGGCTATATTTCAAAGCCTTACAGGTTTGAATTATGAGTTTCAATCGGATCAGCATTAATGAAATAATGCAATATTAATAAATCAGTAAATATGATATTGTAGTCCATGCGAGTTCCATTATATGTATTAACACATTGATTGCCGGGATTGATATAACACGGAAATTAAACTTAAAAAAAATATATTTTATATTGCAGATTTGCGTGCCAAAGTTTTTCAAAAGATCCTTGAATTAGAGTCTACTGAAATGGAATGGTACTAGAAGTGGTAGTGGTAACAAGTCAGACAGTCTCAAAGAAGTAACTGAAACAACTGTAGTGGTTGGCAATTCCTAGTTATCAATGCACTTTCATGGGTCCATCTGTAAACCTTTTGGAGAAATGATAAATCTCAGGAACTCCACTGTGTTGCTCTTGAAGCCACACTTCTCAATCAGCAAAATTTCTGGCTCCCAGATGTCTTTTATACAAGTAATGAGCTGAGATTAAGAGCACTCTCTTAAAGGGAGTGCTCCTGATCTCAGCTTGTTACCTGTATAAAAGACACCTGACCACAGAAGCAATCAATCAATCAATCAATCAGATTTCAAACTATCCACCATGACCAAGACCAAAGATCTGTCCAAGAATGTCAGGGACAAGATTGTAGACCTACAAAAGGCTGCAATGGGCTAAAAGACTATTGCCAAGCAGCTTGGTGAGAAGGTGACAACAGTTGGTGCGATTATTTGCAAATAGAACAAACACAAAATAACTGCCAGTCTCCCTCGGTCTGATGCTCCATGCAAGATCTCACCTCGCGGAGTTTCAATGATCATGAGAACAGTGAGGAATCAGCCCAGAACTACACGGGAGGGTCTTGTCAATGATCTCAAGGCAGCTGGGACCATAGTCACCTACAAAAAAAAAAGGGTTACATACTACGCCATAAAGGACTGAAATCCTGCTCAAGAAAGCACACGTACAGGCCTATCTGAAGTAAGCCAATGAACATCTAAATGATTCAGAGGAGAACTGGATTCAAGTGTTGTGGTCAGATGAGACCAAAATCGACCTCTTTGGCATCAACTTAAATCGCCTTGTTTGGAAGAGGAGGAATGCTGCCTATGACCCCAAGAACACCATCCCCACCGTCAAACATGGAGGTGGAAACATTATGCTTTGGGGGTGTTTTTCTGCTATGGGGGCAGGACAACTGCACCGCATCAAAGGGATGATGGACGGTTCCATGTACCATCAAATCTTGGGTGAGAACCTCCTTCCCTCAGCCAGGGTATTGAAAATGGGTCATGGATGGGTATTGCAGCATGACAATGACCCAAAATACACAGCCAAGGCAACAAAGGAGTGGCTCAAGATGAAGCAAGAGAACATTTCGGGGAATTATAGACCAGTGAGCCTCACTTCTGTAGTGGGGAAGCTTTTAGAGGGGTTAATAAGGGACAATATACAAGAATATGTCTATTTGAACAGGATTATAAGTAGGAGTCAACATGGATTTATGAGGGAAAGGTCATGTCAAACAAACCTAATTAGTTTCTATGAGGAGATTAGTAGGAACTAGGGATGTCGCGAACATAAAATCTTCGGTTCGCGAACCGCAGACGCGAATTTCATCAAATGTTCGCAAACAGGCAAACCGGGAGAACCACCATAGACTTTAATGGGCAGGCGAATTTCAAAACCCACAGGGACTCTTTCTGGCCACAATAGTGATGGGAACGTTGTTTCAAGGGGACTAACACCTGGACTGTGGCATGCCGGAGGGGGGATCCATGGCAAAACTCCCACGGAAAATTACATAGTTGATGCAGAGTCTGGTTTTAAGCCATAAAGGGCATAAATCACCTAACATTCCTAAATTGTTTGGAATAACATGCTTTAAAACATCAGGTATGATGTTGTATCGATCAGGTAGTGTAAGGGTTACACCCGCTTCACAGTAACAGACCAATCTCCCCGTTTAATGCACCGCAAACAACCGCAAACAGTCCCTTTGCACAACCGCAAACTCCCCATTTGCACAAGGTTGGATACCAAGCTAGCCATGTCCCGTTCCTTGTCCTCACTGATGTCATTGAAGGTCTCTTCCTCCACCCAGCCACCAAGGGTCCCCGAAAGGTGACAACAAGCCCCCGGGGATGCCTGCTGTGTTTGGTCTTCCACCTCCTCAAAGCCACCTTCCTCCTCTGACTCCTCTTCTTCAGACTCCTCTCTCTGCGTTGTCTCTGTCTGCATTATTATAAGGTGTGTACTGTTAAGTAGTACTATTCCTATCGGTTTAATCCCTGTTACGTCCACTATTAGGGGACGTGTATATGGCATTGATTTTTGGAACAGGGAGATGGAAAAAGATGCTTAGTCGGACCTCCTACTTCGAATTTGGGGCACTGCACGTGCAATGTAATGTGCCACCAGATAGGAGTGGTGTATTAAGTTGTACTATTTATTCCTATCAGTTTGATACTTGTTACGTCACCTATCAGGGGACGTGTATATGGCATGGATTTTTGGAAGCGGGAGATGGAAAAAGATGCTTGGTCGGTCCTCCCACTTCAAATTTGGGGCACTGCGCGTGCAATCTAAGGTGCCACCAGATATGAGTGTCACTGTGCACTGGCAAAAGTTGGCATAGTAGATGCAATAGGCTTCACACACACGCCTGTAGGCAGGCAATTGCTATTCAATCTATTACAGTCAAAAAAGTGTTGTTTTATTTCACTGAGCACAATATAAGCTGTGAGCCTGACACAGGCAGGCAACTGAAATTAGATTAAAGGAAAAAAGGGTTGTTTTTTTTCAATGTATGGTACACCAACTATGACTGGTGAAACAGAGTAGAATATTAGCTGTGAGCCTGACACAGGCAGGCAGCTGAAATTAGATTAAAGGAAAAAAGGGTTGTTTGTTTTCAATGTATGGTACACCAACTATGACTGGTGAAACAGAGCAAAATATTAGCTGTGAGCCTGACACAGGCAGGCAACTGAAATTAGATTACAGGAAAAAAATGGTTGTTTTCAATGTATGGTACACCACCAGGTATGAGTAGTGAAAATAAGCACAATATTAGCTGTTAGGTGTTAGCCTGTCACACACACACGCTGGCAGGCAGGCATATGCAATTAGATTACACAGAAAAAAATTATAAAATAAAATAAATTATGTTCTAGCCTTAAAAAGGGCTTTTTGGGTTGCTGTCCTTGCAGCAGAAATCAGATGAGTCCTTCAGGTCTGTAGTGGAAGCTACACAGCCTGGCTATCTATTTCCCTATTAAATCTCCAGCAGCTACACTATCTGTCCTCTCACAACGAATGCAGCTTCAGAATGATTCTAAAATGCATGCTGTCCTTCAGATGGAAGGCCCTGGAAGGGAGTGTATGCTGCTGATTGGCTGGAATGTGTCTGCTGACTGTGAGGTGTAGGGTCAAAGTTTCCTCAATGATATAGAATAGGGGGCGAACCGAAAAGCGCATGTGCCCGCCGTCCGCTGCGAGCGCGAACAAGCCAAAATCGCCGCGAATAGTCCGCGGGCGAACTGTCCGCGACATCTTTAGTAGGAACCTGTCTCCATTTTCGCTGATGACACGAAGTTGTGCAAGGTAATTAAATCAGACAATGATGTGATTTCCCTCCAAAGGGATTAAGATAAAATTGAGGAATGGGCATCTAAATGGCAGATGAGATTTAATACGAATAAATGTAAAGTTATACATCTGGGAAGGAAAAATAGTCATGCAATTTATAATCTTAATGGAGCAAATCTAGGTGTATCAGATATTGAAAGGAATTCGGGAGTACTTGTGGACAACCACCTAGATAACGGTGCTCAAAGCCAAGCAGCAGCTGCAAAGGCAAATACAATATTAGCATGTATTAAGAAGGGTATAGAAGCAAGGGAAGCAAATATAATTCTGCCACTATACAAATCCCTAGTACGCCCTCATTTGGAATATGGAGTACACTTTTGGGCACCACTTCATAAAAAGGACATTTTAGAGCTGGAAAAAGGTACAGAGGAGGGCAACAAAACTAATAAGGGGAATGGAGGGCTAAGTTATGAAGAAAGACTAACAAAATTAAACATATTTTTTCTCGAAAAAAGGCGTCTAAGAGGAGATATGATTACCTTATATAAATACATCCAGGGTCAGTATAAAGATTTGTCAAGGTAGCTTTTTGTGCCAAGAGGTTTTGAACTGACAATAGGACATTCCTTGAGGTTAGAAGTAAAAAGATTCCACCTTAAAGAAAGAAAAGGGTTCTTCACAGTAAGGGTGGTTAATCTGTGGTATTCTCTACCAGAGGAGGTGGTGACAGCAGATTTGATAGATAACTTTAAAAGGGGACTGCATTCATTTCTAATTAAAAAGGGAATTCAGGGTTATCATGGATAATTAGAGAGACAGTATTGATCCAGGGAGAAATCCTATCGCCAGTATCTGGGGTCAGGAAGGAATTCATTTTCTTTTTCCCTATGAGACGATTGGCTAAGTCTCACTTGTTTTTTTTTCTGTTTGCCTTCCTCTGGATTAATTAATAAAGAAAAAAAAAATAAATAAATAATTGATTAATAATTAATTAACAACGAATTAATTAATATGTAATCATATTGCAGATCAGAGGAGATCTTAAAAGGTTGAACTTGATGGACTTAAAGTCTTTTTTCAAGATGGAGCTGCAGGGGTGTTACACAGCCCAAATGGCATAACAGAATATACAAAGTGCCAATAACAGGTTGTGACGATCATCTTCCACCAACCCACCTCCCAGGTGTGTACAATATTAATAGCTCCTCATAAGTCTAGTTTGTAAAACATAATGGCTTCACGGAGTTGATTAAATAGCTTGGGATCAGAGTAAGTAGCTATTTTTTTTTAAAGTTATAATGTTGAGTTCTCAGTAGTTGATTTACTGGGCTTAAAGTAACAGTCTCAGGTTTAAAAACTGGGATGGCTCTGTCAAGGGGTTAACCCGCATGTGGGTTGGGAGACCTTCATGACTTCAAACTCAATAACCTCAAAATGACACATGGGTCCCTAAGGACCCACATGACCTCTATGACACAATGGGGTTCACAAAGTCCCTCTACCTACAACTATTGGGATCCCTCAATTTAACCCCATTCATGGTCCCTTAGAACTACCCCCAAAAGTCTAATATAACATTACAGAAAAATTACAATAAATAATTACAGAAAATAAAAAAATACCCATGAAATAAAACATTTATTGCAATAAAATAAAATATTAAAATTGAAATCAATTATTTGATGACTATGCCCTCCATCGATCCAGTATTGTCAACCAATGCTCTGGTCTTCAAACTTGCTAAACGGGCAGTCCACATTGAAGAAATCTTGCTTGAAGCTCTGGATCCTTCTGATCAACTGGAAACAGCATGCTCTTGTATTTCCATCTTCGTGGCAATGGAAAGAGACCATCCAAACACATGCTCTCTATAAAAATGAAAAAAAAGTAACCTAATCTATCAGGAGCTACTGTTGACAAATTAAACATTTTGGTTTTGCCCCCAAGCTCGGTTCTACCTTTTTGCAGCCCCTAGACAGTAATGTGGAGGAGCCACTGCGTGTGCCTGCTTAAAGTGTGCACACACCCTTTTTTGTCTTTTCTGTGCATGTATATGGCTGTCTCAGCTGACTAATTACTGGCTGAGCAAATCACAGACATTTCTCCATAATAGCCATTTTTATAACTTTTCTACTCAAACACACATTGAGCAATAACTTGCTTATAACTGCATTTGATTCACACACCAATAATTACACATCAGATCAGATTATTACCCAGTAAACCAATAATAAGAAACATGGTTAAACAATATGGCTGTCTTAATCATAGTAGTCTGTAGGACTAGGCTCCATCTCAGTAATTGTCCATTGTCTCCCACCACCCTGGACAGCCCTCATAGGGTGTTATGGTCGGTCACCACAGTAAATTCTTGACCACAGAAGTAATGCTGGAGCCTCTTCAGGGCCCATACCACAGCCAAACACTCCTTCTCCACTGCTGCATAGGCCACATCGCTATGCAACAGTTTCCTACTCAGGTAGTATATCGGGTGTTCGCTTCCCTGCTCATCCTTCTGGCTCAATACTGTACCCAATCTAAAAATAGAGGCATCAGCCTGTACAATAAAGTGTCTTGTGCAGTCCAGGTAATAGGTCAGCATATCCTTTAGGGCCTGAAAGACAACCTCACATGCCGGAATCCAATCTACCATCCTGGGCATCTCCTTCCTTGTCAAGTTGGTCAAGGGTTTGGCCATGGAACTGCAATAGTGAATAAACTTTCTGTAATACCCTGTCGTCCCCAATAACGCCATCACCTGCTTCTAAGTCTACCTTGGCTAACTCTGGTCTTATCTGCCCACTACCTTCCCAGTGGCCTAGGTACTGTATCTCACCCCGTGGCCACTGGAACTTATCTGGGTGAATCATCAACCTGGCACCCTTTATAGCATTCAGTATGATCATGATGTGTTGGAAGTGATCTTCCCAATTATTGCTAAATCTAGCAATGTCATCCAAATAAGCCTGAGCAAATCCCTGGTACCTCTGTAACAATCAATCTACTAAACTCTGGAAGATAAGAACATTCTTCATCCCAAAGGTATCACCTTAAATTGGTAGGGCCCAAATGGGGTGATGAATAATGACGTCTCCCAGACTGCCTCTGCAAGGGGAATCTGCCAATACCCCTTGGAAAAATCAAAAGATGTTAGATACTTAGCAGGACCTCGAAAGTCTAGCAAATCATCCAAATCATCCAAATCATCACCAGTCTTAATTATTTCATTCAGCTTACGATAATCCTTTCAGAAATTAATGGTTCGATCTTTCTTGGGCACCAATACTTCTGGGGAAGCCCAAGGACTACTCGTTAGGAGGGTTGCTTCAGGGAGGGCACTCTTCCATAAGGAGCTCATGCACAGCTAAGGGGTTATACCTTGGGCTAGTTGAAAAAAAAGGTTTGGTAAGTGTGTCTCCATCCTCAGAGACTATATGGATGATTTTGTTGTTGTCTAATACCTGACCTTTCTGGGCTGAGCTTAGGTTCACTGACTGCCCAACCACTTCTCCCTGAGCATCCTGCCTTGCTGGGGCTAACAAGTCTGGTAGGACTCTCTCCTCTGGGTCACTACCCATATGCAGACAAATGGCTAACAAATTCTAGGGTCACTGATAGTATTCTTTCAATTGGTTTCAATGTTGTTGTCTAATACCTGACCTTTCTGGGCTGAGCTTAGGTTCACTGACTGCCCAACCACTTCTCCCTGAGCATCCTGCCTTGCTGGGGCTAACAAGTCTGGTAGGACTCCCTCCTCTGGGTCACTGCCCATAGGCAGACATATGGCTAACAAGTTTTAGGGTCACTGATGGTATTCTTTTAATTGGTTAATATGGGCTACCCTGGTAGCTTATCTTTCTAGGTCTACAACCACCACATAGGTATGGGGATTCAATTTCTTAGTAATGGGTTAGGGACCCACCCAAGTGGCTTTTAGCTTATCCTGGAGTTGGGGAACTAACATAAGTACTCCCTGCCCCACCTCAAGTTTCCTGTCTTTAGTTCCCATTTTGTAGTACCTCCTGGCTCTGGCTTGGGCCGCCTGCATGTATGCTCTTACCATTCCAGTTAACATGGCTATTTTCTCCCAGAAGACTATGCTACCGACACCTGGTGCTGCCCATAATCTCCTTTCCATGCCTATCTGTTCACATTCAAGGGGCCTCTTATCTGTCTACCATACAGGAGTTCAAAGGAAGAGAATCCTGAGGTGCTTCTCATTATGCAAAGAGAAAGTAGGGGAGGAGACACTCTCATTCCTTCTCTTGCTCTGTCAAGGTACAGAGCATCTATTTAAGCATACTACTGAACCACTCACAAAGCATATTGGTCTGCGGATGATATGGGGAAGATACCACATAACTTCCACAGCTGTTGGGTTACATTAGCCATGAACTGGGTGTACCTATCTGATCTTTTTATGGAACCTAATCTGAGAGAATACTCCCATTAAAGTGTAAGGCCACTTTGGTTGCTGTTATTTTTGGCAGGAGAAAAGCCTCATGGCTTCCTGGTTCTGCTAGTCCTAGCCTGTGATGTCAATAGCCACTCTCTGTAAGCAGGTATCCTTTATTGGCAGAGGCTGAAGAGGAACCTGTGTTCCCCTCCTGGGCGGCCATACCGCTGACAGGCATAACAAAAATTGTTTTAATTAGCAACTTCTCAATTAAACCCAGGCTAGTAGAACAGTCTAGTATGGCGACGACAGGTCTTCTTAACCCCCTGTGACTGGGTACTGGTACGTTGTGGGCTATCTCCAACAACTTACCCAATAGTTTTGGAGAATCACCATCTGCCTCCTAACTTCTCTAGACCCATCTTCCTCTGGCTCATATGTGACCCTATACAATAGCTCATTCTCCCACAAATATACCTCCCCTTCAGATCCCTTCTCCTGCTGCTCAGCCCTTTTTCTAGCTCCAGCCAAGCTCCCATATTAACACAATTATGCTTTTACTTCGGCTACACTGGCGCCATGCTGCCCCTGCTCCCCAGCAGGCAATACACTTGCCCTACGTTCCATGTGCCCGTCCTCATCCTTGTCCCCTAGATTCACTGTGGCTGCCTTGGCTGCTTGAGATCTGGTAATTGTATTCACATACTGACTCTCCATCTGCCCCTGATTGTTGCTTAGCAAAACATCAGCAGGTAGACCAGACATAACCCCCACTTCCCATATACTTTTTCCAATGCCCCAATCCAACCATTTGGCCTATGGTCTCCATTACCTCTATTGTTTTGGGCAACATGGCTGTGTGTGGTACTAGATCCATATGTACCACAGTCACAGCAACCCCAGTATTCTGAACTACTTGGGCCTCCCTCCCTTGACCAAAACAGGCTGAAAGTGTTGGGTCCCATTAATTCCAGAGCCATGCTGCACATAATGGATGGTGATGTTTAAATCTTTCTTGTCAGGTCTGGTGGGCTTTTAGTCCTTCACTAAAGCTCTTAATCCATCTGGGCAAATAAAATAAAATTGTTTGATGAGAACCACATCCAAGGCTTCCTCAAAAGTGGTAGACTGTTTCCATTTCCACCAACAAAGGCAGGCATGCTTCATTTTACACATGACCTCTGAATATGTATCCCCTGGGTCCCTGGTTACAATATAATGTTCTGCATTTAGGTGTCAGGGGTTACCACATATCTGTTCAACAGTACCCTGTGGACCTCCTCATAAGACCTCTGGTACTTGGGGATCATCCTAAATGCTTAATTGGCACACCCACTTAGTCTGCTAACCAGAAGTTTTATCCATTCATCCCCTGGAATTTGATGCAAGTCGCACTGCTGTTCAAAGTCCTGGAGGAATCTATCAATTTCCCCGTTTCCTCACAAAAGTGTTTGTAGCTGCTGAAGGCCATTTTTAGCCTGACCTCAATCAGATCCTGGACAGACCCCCTTCTGATTTACATCTGCCCTTCATGACTGAGATGAGTCTGGAGGGTGATCACCTGCTCCCTGGTTAGCTCTTACATGTCAGTTCCTTATCTCTGTAACCTTCTAAAGACCTTGCCTTTCTCTTCTGCTTCCAGTCTTTCTTTTACTTAGTGGAGCTCATCATCCAGTGTGAGCTCCTGCATCATATCTGCCTTAGTTGTTGTCACTGCCCTGGAGAAAAATACAATTCCCAAGAGCACCACAGGAACCAGGATAGTAGAGTTATCAACTGTAACTAATCCTAGACCAGCTCACCAGCAATAACCCAGGCAAGGATTATTCTTCCCACATAATGAGACTTAGCATAGACTATGCAAGTTCAAATTGTACAACAACTTTATTGATGACAACACAGAATATTTATATAAAACATCACTCGATCACAATTAATCTCCATCCCTTAAACATTCCTTCCAACAATCCTTGTCAGCCCATACCCTTGGAGACCTATCCTGTCAAAGAATATCATCCTTCCTACACCCCCCTCTGAACCTGGAGCCTCACTGAGTTACTGATTAAAGGTAAATGCAAGTGAAGTGGGTTATGAATGCATCCCGTAGAATGTATCATAACCCACCCAGAGCCGGTAATAGGTTTGGTTATGCATCGGAGATGAGATCGGGGTATTCTCTTTACAGACTGGCCATGGCCTTCATAGACATCACACATCAATTACATATTAGCATTTACAGACTTCCATGGGGCCATAGGCATGAATATGGACAATAAAGCTTAATTACCAAATGGAAGATCAAAAGGGAACCAATTGCTTCAGTGTTCTATTTTGACGAGTTAACAAGCTCAATTGAGAGCTCTTTTCACCACCCAAAGTTGGCGCCCAGCTGGCTCTCGCTGAGATCAAACTCTATACTGTAGGTACTAACTACAAGCTCTCTGACTAATCTTAAAGCAATACTAACCCTATGTCACACTAGGACAATAGCAGTTAATCCTATCTCATCACCCCATTCACAACTAAATGTCCATTGTTCTCTGGCAACTTTATTAAAATCCATGGAGAAAATCCAACATTTTAAGACTTAACATGACCTGGTACTATTCCCACACCAATAATTACATATCAAAATAGATTATTACACAGTAACCAACAATAAGAATCATAGTGAAATAATATGGCTGCCATAGTCCAAGTATCTGGGCGGGTAAGACCTCTTTCTGGAGAAAGAGGAAGAATTGCACAGTTAACCTTGTCAGCCAATAGTCCAAAACAGTCTGTAAGGGCCCCTGGGTGTCACACTCACCTACAAAATAATGTAGCCATTATATACTGCATGTAAAACCTCTCATTTTTAAATCTTAGCATGTAATTGCTACCTAGCCTTCTTGGGTTTTACATATAGCTTTGGATAATGTGCTATTACTTGTCCCCACCTAAAATACTCTATATCTTATGTGTTCTTACTGAGATCAGCAGGAGCTTGCTGTGATCTAAAAATGAATGTACAGCTAGGCCTTTTGTGATAACGTTACCTTAAAACCTAATGCAAGAAAAAAAATACACCACAAAGAAGCATTTTACATTACCCTAATAAACTAAAGTTGAGGCCTACAAATCCAAAAGCACAAAGAAAAATCTTTCAAATGGTCAACCCAACCCACATCAATAAATATAAAAAATTTCAAATAAATCACAATGTCAATCACATATATAGTTGTGAGCGTACGAGTTGTTGCTAACGCTGCGGGCTCGCGTAGCGAGACGCGGGCCTCGCGAAGCGAGGGCCGCGACTCGCGCAGCGAGTCGCGGGCCTCGAGTAGCGAGGGCCGCGGCTCGCGCAGCGAGTCGCGGGCCTCGCGTAGCGAGGGCACTGTGCCAGGTTCTCAGTTGCTGGCATGGAGCGCCGCAGGCGCTCCTTGCCAGCAACTGAGGACCCTCGCGAAGCGAGGGCCTCAGTTGCTGGCTTGGAGCGCCGCAGGCGCTCCATGCCAGCACCTGAGGACCTCGCAAAGCGAGGTCTTCAGTTGCAGCAACTGCGACCCTTGCAAAAAAAAGTTTACGTCGCAACACATTACGACACTCGCAAACAACATACGACACACGTTCACACACATTACGACACTCGCAAACAACATACGACACACGTTCACACACATTACGGCCTCGCAACACTCGGACGCAACTCGCGAACATTACAAAATTACAAACACAATACATACACACAGCACATACATAAAAAACTTACCTACACAAACAGGAAGCACCCAGGACCTCAAAAATGCAACTTACAACTTAATTGCACTCAAAATAAAAGAGTTTAGACACTAAATACTTTGTTAAGCGACACAAAAAATGGCCGACGAATAAAACGAAAACGAGGCTACACACGCAAACACCATACGAGACACGTTACCACACATTACGACTTCGCAAACATCGGACGCAACACGCCGACATACAAACATTTAAAACTTAACAAAGACACACAACAAACACATAAAAAGCTTACCTACAGCAAGACGAACCAGCCAGCACCTCAAAAAAACAAGTTACACCTACATTTAAATCAAAATAAACACTTTAGACACTAATACCATCGCTAAGCGAGAGAAAAAATGGCCGACGAACAAAACGAAAACGAGCCTTCAGACGTAACTACACTACACTTACTCGCAATAATGAAACACATACTATGCGGAACGTATCACAATCATATTAAACACCATTTTGAACAGTAATACGCCTAAAATGGCGGATGGAACGCAAATTGTAAGCTATAACGCAAATAGCGCATGCGTATTGCGTTCTAACGGTCTCACTTTCCAGAACTTTCTACAAGTTTATAAATACTGCCTATTTCAAACAAAAAAATACATTTCTCCTCAGGTGATCAACGGAGTGACTTCTGAGATAACTGCTGCTTTTACTTGAGAAGACAATTCTTTACTAATTTACTACTTTGCATTGTGCAAATTACAACTGAGAGGTAAGCTATAATATATTACATTTTATTATCAGAACAGGTCAAACAAATTAAAAAAAAAAAAATAGGATTTATGTAGTCATCATGTATGGCACATTTATGTGTATAGGCTCAGAAAAAAAATACGGTTCATTTAACAAAACAACAAAAAAACATAATTTAATATTAAACAGAGCTTTATGTATAGTGACACCTGACACGCACATATATGTCTATAATGTATAGTCACATGTGACACGCACATATATGTCTATAATGTATAGTGACATCTGACACGCACATTTCTGTGTATTGCCCCTTCATAGTGACATGTGACACGCACGTATATGTGTATAATGTATAGTGACATGTGACACGCACATATATGTCTATAATGTATAGTGACATCTGACACGCACATTTCTGTGTATTGCCCCTTCATAGTGACATGTGACACGCACGTATATGTGTATAATGTATAGTGACATCTGACACGCACATTTCTGTGTATTGCCCCTTCATAGTGACATGTGAGACGCACATATATGTCTATAATGTATAGTGACATCTGACACGCACATTTCTGTGTATTGCCCCTTCATAGTGACATCTGACACTGACATATATGTCTATAATGTATAGTGACATGTGACACGCACATTTCTGTGTATTGCCCCTTCATAGTGACATCTGACACCGACATATATGTCTATAATGTATAGTGACATGTGACACGCACATTTATGTGTATTGCCAATGCAACAAAATTAGCTTACAACAAAATCAGTAAACAACTACTTTTAAATGACATTATATCTCATGTATACTGATATGTCACACGCACATATATGTGTATCATCTATAGTTACATCTCACACACACACATTTATGTGTGTTAGAAAAAAATAAAAAATAAGGTTAATTTAACCATTTAAATTTGACTCATCTATACTGATATGTCACACGTACACTTCATGTATGTGACATATGTGTGGAGACCCCAACAAAAAATAAGGTTAATTGAATTCATTTACTGCAATTCAATAGATCATATAAAGCTGAATATTTCTATTTCTTTTAATATTCAAACAGACTCTGCATCAACAGCGTCTCTCAACAATTTGCACTGTGAAGCACAATCCCTTTTAAAGAACACCAACAAATTTGAAGAGGTAAGATACAACAAGACATTACATGCTCAAAAGGCCATGCTTTGCTAGATGAAAAATTATAAATATACAAATAACTATTTCACTTTCTTTTTCAAACAGACACTACAAGAAGACCGGCGGATTAAGATTGGCAGGAAGGCACCGGCTGTCATTCAAAACTTCTATCAAGGTAAAGTATTAAGTATAAACAAGAAATAACCATGAGCCTTATTCAATTGCAACTTTCTCAATTGAATAGAGCTCTATATAAGCACATAATATTTTTTTTAAACAGAACTTTTTAGTTACTGAACTTCTAACCACAATCAAGGTTTTCAATAACTAAAAAGTTTGCTCAAGAAATATGTTATGTGATTATATAGAGCCCTCTTCAATTGGCAAAATTGCAATTCAATGAGGACCTATATATCTTTAATGGCCAAGGGCCTCACTCAAATGTGATTTGCCCATTTCAATAGGGCTCTATATAAGCACAGAGCATATTTTTTAAAGGAAATTTTTCTTTTGTGAACACGTTCCTTTTGGATACAAGTTCACTAAATACAAAATTCCGTAAAAAAATATGCTCTGTGCTGATATTGAGCTCTATTCCATTGGCCAAAACACAATTGAATGAGGAGCTCACAATATAACAAATGCAGTAACCAAAGGCCCTCATTCAATTGCTATTTTGGTCAATTAAATATGGCTATAAATAAGAACTTTTAGGCCCTTACTCTATTTTAACAAATATATGTGATGTGCTTATTTACAACCCTATTCAAATTTATACATTGCAATTCAATTACGGCCTTAGAGTACTATTACATTGTAAAATATGCAATTGAATGAGGGCCAAACTATGCAACATATGGTACACACAAAGGCCTTCATTCAATTGCAATTTGCCCAATTGAATAGGGCTCTAAATAACAACATAACAATTGCTTAAAACTAAGGTTTTAGTTAATAAAAAAATATCACAAATACAGTTTTTCAATGACTACAAAATTATTTTAAATAATATGCTATGTGCTTATTTAGGGGACAATTCAATTAGCCAAATTGCAATTCAATAACACACAAACTGCTACACACAAAACAGAATTTCTTATTAAATGTTTAACAACCTATAAGCCTTACAAAGAAGAAAAAATAAGAATAACAAAAGTGTTGTGCACCTAATAGCATTGTATAAAAAAGCACACAAACTCATAGCAAACTATATTAACATTCTTCTTTCATGTTTAACAACCTATAACCTGTACAATCAAGAAGAAATAAGTTTTGCACAAGTGATGCCCACCAAACAGGATTGTCAAAAACTAACACAAACACATAGCAAACTACATTAATTATATTATTTCATGTTTCACTAACTATAACCATCCCAATAAAGGTTAGATAAGTATACCACAAGTGGTGCGCACAAAACAGGATTGTACAAAAACTAACATAAACACATAGCAAAATAAATTCATATTCTTATTTAATATATCACAACCCACAAGCCTTACTAAGAACCTTAAATAAGAATAACAAAAGTCGTGGGATTGTACAGAAAGTTACAAAAAAATTTTTTGAAAAAAATAACCATAAATGATACAATACAGCCAAATTCATACATTTTTTACTTATTTAAAAGACATTTCACTCAAACAACATTTTCTATTTTACATTACAACAGATACTGCGTGAAGACAATCGGACGAGGACTTTTTCCACAGGACCGGACCATCGGACGAGGACTCGGACCAGACCAGCAGACGAGGAATTTCAACACAGGACCAGACCAGCAGACAAGGAATTTCAACACAGGACCAGACCATCGGACGAGGACTTTCACCAACGGACCACAACATCGGACGAGGGATATCGCCACAGGACCACAATATCGGACGGGGGCTATCGCCACAGGACCACACCATCGGGCGAGGACTTCCAACAGAGGACCACACCATTGGACAACGATTTTGAAACAAGGACCAACAAACATTCGGATTTAAATCACACTTCAACCAAGGTAAACTATAATAAGTACTAAAGTATAAAACTAAAGAAACTGCTTTCAGTTGCATCCGTGTCAACAGAAAAATAAAATAATTAATTTACTATCTCCCTTATTTTATTTAAATTGCTACTATGCAATACATAGCTCAATAACCACATCACTTTTTTTTTCAGCAAAGAAGTTTTGCAGTGGTAAATATGTATCCACAAACAAAGTTTTTAATAAATAAAACCATTATTTTAAATAAATATGTTACATGCTTATTTACTGCAGTATTCCATTGCCCAAATTCTGAGCCACTGAAGACAGGAATTATAAATTTAACTAAATATCAATGATACATTCATGATTTGCCTTTTATTTCACCAATTGTGCACAATAATCTTTAACAGGAATTACAAATTTAAATATACACAATTACATTTATTTGTTTCCGTTTACAGATTAATATGGCTGATAACGAGACCAAAGAAGAGAAGAAAAGACGTCAAACTAGAGAAAGACAAGAGAGATGGGCCGCCCAGCAGACACCGGAGGAGAAAGAAATTCGAAGAGAAAAAGAACGCAAAAGACTTGCAAATAAAAGAATATCAGCTGCAAAAATGAAAGATACAACCAAAAAAAATAAAAAAATAATAAAGCATTTACAAACTGTTCCTAAAACATCAGATGACATTTTACAACATACCAGTCAAGACAGACCAAAAAAAACAACTACAAAAAAAAAGCATTTACAAACTCTTACTAAAAACTTACAGGAAATTTCAACCGAACAAGTCCAACATATACCAAGAAAAGCTACGAAAAAAACTAAACATTTAGAACCTGTTGTTGAAACATTTCATGACTTTTCATCTGATGAATATCAAAGTCAACATCCAATATGCGTTGCAAATTGTCCTTTACTGAAGTCTTTAGCAGTAGAGGTTCATAGTTGTGGGGACATGACTACTCAATGTCAATTTTGTGAGGCTTATTATTTTAAACAGGAGAGACCCCGAGATGGACAATTTATTAGTTGTTGTCAAAAAGGAAAGTTCAAACTTCCACAAAGGAAACAATTTCCAACCTATTTACTAAATATTATGACTCAACCTACTTTTCCAAATTACAACAATTTTAAGACAAACATAAGATCCTACAATAGTGCCATATCATTTGCATCTATGGGGGCAACATTGGCTGCTAATGTACCAGGACATGGTCCTTACTGTTTTAAAGTCCAAGGACAAATTTATCATCGGACTTCACATTTACATCCAGAGGAAGGAGAGCAAAGAAAATTCGCTCAACTATATGTCCTAGATACAATGGAAGCTGTTGACCAACGTATGCAGATGGAAGAAAATAAAAAATGCTTACCCAGTGTTTTTATAGAGCTAAATAACATTATGGACAACAATCCCTACAGTAAAGCTTACAAAAAATTGGCAGAAGTAGAAAATGAACAACTACTTCATGCACAAAGACATCAATTACCCATGCCAAAGGTTAATATGGTGCTTAAAAGAGACAGACATACTGATAAACGTCGTTATAACTTGCCAACATCAAATGAGGTTGCAATGGTCTTTCACAATGATGAAGGAGAACCACCATTTCAAAGAGACATTAGAGTATATCCCAGAAATGAGGACCAACCATTTATTAATATTAATATCTTAAGTCCAAATTTAGATCCAATGACATATCCCATCTTTTTCCCACACGGAGAAGCAGGTTGGCAACCAAAATTAACCCTTCCCAGTTACCCAAATGCTAAAGCCAGAATCCGAAATAATGTTTCTATGCTTGAATTTAAAGTTGCTCAAATTGCCATTAGAGATGATTTTAATCCCATTTTATGTGGTGGAAAACTAACACAACAATGGATTATTGATTCATATTTGCAAGTTGAGGCAAATAATTTAAACTTTATAAAATATCAACAAGATAAACTACGTGTAGAACAATATTGTGGACTCATGGACTATGTTGCTGACGTGGCTACAAGCAGAGACATGACAGCTGGCAAAGCCATCATTTTACCATCTTCCTTTCAAGGATCTCCTCGAAATATGAGAGAAAGATACAATGATGCTATGGCTATTGTGACAAAATTTGGAAAACCAGATTTATTTGTGACATTTACATGTAATCCACAATGGCCAGAAATTCATCAAAATCTACTTCTTGGACAAAGTGCTTCAGATCGACCAGATTTAGTAGCCAGAGTTTTTAAGATAAAATTAAATGAATTAATACGTGACTTTACTATAAATCACTTATTTGGCAAATGTCTTGCTTATGTATATACCATTGAATTTCAAAAAAGAGGCCTTCCACATGCACATCTTCTCATAATACTTCAAGAGAAAGATAAATTAGATACTTCGGACAAAGTGGATGCAGTCATAGTTGCTGAACTACCGGATCCAGAACTATATGGTAGACTATATGAGATTGTTACTCATCGCATGATTCATGGACCCTGTGGAGACCTTAATCCACAATCACCATGTATGGAAAATAATCAATGTTCAAAAGATTTTCCAAAAGATTATAGAGACAAAACATATGCCAATTGTGATGGATATCCACTTTATAAAAGAAGAGAAGGAGATAGTGCCATTATTCGTGGAAAAAAAGTGGACAATAGATATGTAGTACCCTACAATCCACATTTACTCATGAAGTACAACGCCCACATCAACGTAGAAGCCTGCACTTCCATCAAATCCATTAAATATGTCTACAAATATATTTACAAAGGTTACGATGCAGCTACTGTAGTCGTCAAAAGTGCAGACAACCCTGAAAGTAGTGAGTTAGTACATGATGAACTTGCATCTCATGTAGATGCTCGCTATGTCAGTGCGCCAGAAGCTATGTGGCGGCTTTTAAAATTTGAAATGCATGATAGATCACATGCAGTATATAGGTTAGCAGTACATTTGCCACAACGACATTTAGTCTATTTCCATTCTGGAAATGAAATGAATGCATTGGCCCAAAGTGAAGATCGTCACACTACACTAACTGCATGGTTTGCATTAAATTCCACTGATGCTCAAGCAACACAATACTTATATATTGAAATTCCATATCACTATGTTTTTGTGAATGGATTATGGAGAGCAAGAAAAACCAGAGGCAATAAAATAATTCCACGAATTTACACAGTCAGTCCAAGAGATGTTGAACGATTTTGCTTACGGATATTACTTTTAAATGTTCCAGGAGCACAAAGTTTTGAACAATTAAGAACTGTTAATGACATTGTATATGAATCCTTCCATTTAGCTGCAAGAAATAGAAACTTACTCGCTGATGATACAGAGTGGGAAAGATGTTTAGAAGAAGCAGCACAATGTCAAATGCCACGACAGATGAGAGAACAATTTGCTTTTATTTGTATCTTCTCAAATGCTCCAAATGCATTAGCTTTGTGGGACACTTTTAAAAGTAATATGGCTGAAGACTTTATGCGACGATACAATGAACCCATTGCACACTTAAAAGCCTTAATGGAAATTCAAGAAGTCTTTTTAACTCATGGATTAAGTTGTGCAAGTTTTAATTTGCCTGATCCAGGTCTAATAGATGACATTAACTTTGAAGACTATGACATTCAACTACAAGCAGAAAGAACACAAGAAAGACTTGCAACTTTAAATACACTACAATTGCAAGCATTTCATGCCATTAAAAATGCTATAGATGATGACATGGTGACAGAGCGTTATTTCTATCTTGATGGACCTGGCGGATCAGGGAAAACATATTTGTACAATTTATTAATGAGTTCAGTACGAGCACAAGGACAAATAGCAATGGCGTTTGCCACTACTGGAATTGCTGCACTTTTATTAGAAGGTGGAAGAACTGTTCATAGTGGATTCAAACTGCCAGTGCCTATTTTGGAAAATTCAGTGTCAGATATTCGCATGACATCCTTACAAGCAAAGAAATTGAAGAAATGTAAATTAATTATAATAGATGAGGCCACAATGATGTCATGCTATGCCCTCCAATGTATTGACCGTTTGCTTCGTGAAGTCATGGATAATATTTTTCCATTTGGTGGAAAGGTAATTTTGTTGGGTGGCGATTTCAGACAAACATTACCTGTCGTTGTACATGGAAATCGAACAGACATTATTGAAACATGTATAAAGTCAAGTCCAGTATGGAAACATTTTACCCATCTTCAACTGCAACAAAATATGAGATCAGAAGGCCAAACTGATTTCAATGATTGGCTTATTAAAATTGGAGAAGGAAGAACAGAAAAAATACTACATTTACCTGACGACACTGTAGAGATCCCACCTCATATGATTTGTCAACAAGATATTATATCGGCTATATTTGAAGGGAGCATAAATAACGAAGAATATTCTGAGCTTGCCAACCAAGTCATACTGACGTGTAAAAATAAAGATGCATTAATACTCAATAATGAAATCTTAAAAAAAATTAATGCACCACAAAGAAATTATCACAGTGCTGATTCTGTAATTGCTGATGACAATGAAAGTCAGGCAAACTTTTCAACTGAATTCATTAACTCTTTAACTCCTTCTGGAATGCCACCACATATTTTGCAGCTAAAGAAAGGTGCAATTATCATGTTACTGCGAAATATGAACCCCAAAAAAGGCCTATGCAATGGCACAAGATTAATTGTTCAACAATTAAAGGACCATTTTATAGATGCTGAAATTTTAACTGGGACCCATAAAGGAGAGAGAGTTTTCATACCAAGAATAGATTTAGCACCAAGTGAAAGTAGTCTCCCTTTTATACTTCAAAGAAGACAATTTCCCATTATTATGGCATTTGCCATGACCATTAATAAATCACAAGGTCAGACTTTCAAATCTGTGGGTATTTACTTGGAAGAACCAGTTTTTGCACATGGTCAATTGTACGTTGCGTTGTCACGGTGCAAAAATCCACAGGCTATTAAAGTTTACATTGAAAACAATGAAAGTCAAGGTGATTTATTAGAAGATGGACGTATTTTTACTAAAAACATTGTCTACTATGAAGTACTATAACTTTGCAGGATACAAATTCAAGATGCCAACATTTTTTAAAAGCATTGCAAAATACATAACAATTGGTTGTTTAATTCAGTCATAATTAATGAAAGTACTGTTTACGAATGATTCGCCTCACAAAATACTTGCCTTGCATTGTTAGTAAAAATTATGTTAAAATGTTAAGTCACTATGTTAATGTTTCTAATGTTACAAGTTTAAAAAATATATTTGCAAGTTATTTCATTCAACAGATTACAAAGTGGATGTTAAGAGGTCAAGCACCTTTTAAGTCACAATGTAAATATTGTCTGTTATCTTAAGATTACTAACTACATTAATGTTTATCGCCAGTTTATGTGCTCAGTAATGAATTACTTTAATTACGTACGTTTTAAGCAGAGTTTTACTGTATGCCTTCCTCTACATTCAATGTATATTCAAGTTAACAATTATTGTGATAGAAATTGCATGTTAATACTGATTAATTTAAAGGTCAATTGTTTTTACATTAAAATGTTAATACTTTTAATAAAAAATTAGGTTACAAAATGTATTCGCTGTGCTCAGTAATGAATTACTTTAATTACGTACGTTTTAAGCAGAGTTTTACTGTATGCCTTCCTCTACATTCAATGTATATTCAAGTTAACAATTATTGTGATAGAAATTGCATGTTAATACTGATTAATTTAAAGGTCAATTGTTTTTACATTCAAATGTTAATACTTTTAATAAAAAATTAGGTTACAAAATGTATTCGCTATGTTCCTGTTTATAATGTTCAAAATTATACAAATGTTTTGTCAACTTCTAAACTTACATAAAAAATAAAGTTAAAGTTTCAAAATATATACTTTGAAGGTTATTGCTTACATATATTTTAAACTTCATGTTAAAATTCCCAACGTTTCAAGAAGGCTTTTTACTTTTTGCTTTCCTATTCATTCAATGTATATTAAAGTTAACAATTCTTCAGATACAAATTACATTTTAAAAAACCATTACATGAACATTTTACAAAAATACACGTTCATATTAAAATACTTCCAAGTGTCAAAAATATATGTTAATAACTAAACAACTTGACAAACATATACATCACATTGCCGTCATTTTTTGACGGGCAAGTCGCTAGTTACAAATAACTGCCAAGGCAATTAAACACTGCCACCCAATCAATGTTCAGACAAACATGATCAACACAATTTAATAATTTAATAATAAGTGTTAATAAATTAAACAGTACCCTTGCAATCTTATTCAAAATCAATGTGATGCGAATTATTGTGTCTTATTATTATCTTCTTAAAATGTTTCTATTATCTATATTTTAACACTTCTACCTGGGGTTCAAAATGAAGGAATACATGTTATGAGGGGAGAATGAAACTTAACATATTAAAAGTAAACATCTATATAAAATTATACTACTAAATCTGTTGAACCACAAAACTTACAGGTGACTATAATTCTTTATATTGTAAATTTGTGTTTTTCAATCTTGTAAGGTGCTTTGGATACAAATACTATGAATGTTTGACTTTTAGCTCAAAACAGGGCCCTCCACATGGCATATATCAAGTATCAGGGTAACATTTCACATTTGGTTGTTCAATCCCTAGGTTGTGTCCGACTCTCCGTGAACCTAGAAAAAGAACAGAGGAGGGCAACAAAACTAATAAGGGGAATGGAGGGGCTAAGTTATGAAGAAAGACTAACCAAATTAAACTTATTTTCTCTAGAAAAAAGGCGTCTAAGAGGGGATATGATTACTTTATTTAAATACATCCAGGGTCAATATAAGGCTTTGTCAATTGAACTTTTTGTAGCAAGAGATTTTCAACTGACAAGAGGACACCCTTTGAGGTTAGAGGAAAAAAGATTTCACCTTAAACAAAGAAAAGGGTTCTTCACAGTTAGGGTGGTTAAACTGTGGAATTCTCTACCAAAGGAGGTGGTAACAGCGAATTCGATAGACAACTTCAAAAAGGGGTTAGATATATTTTTGAATAAAGAGGGCATTCAAGGCTATCCTAGATAACTAGCAAAGGAATATTGATCCAGGAAGAAATTTGATCGCCAGTTTCTGGGGTCAGGAAGGAATTTTGCTTTTTTTCCCCTTATGAGACAATTGGAAAAGTTTCAATGTTTTTTTTTTTCTGTTTGCCTTCCTCTGGATAAATTAACAATTAATAATAAATAGTCCACATTAAAAAGATCAATAGAGATCTAAAAAAGTTGAACTTGATGGACTAACTCTTTATTCATCCTCCAATACTATACTATTAATAATTATTTAATCAACAAATTAATTAATAACTAATCTGCATATTGCAGATCAGAGGAGATCTTAACAGGTTGAACTTGATGGACTGAAAGTCTTTTTTCAATCTTAATTACTATGTAACTATGTAACCTATGGACTGCAGCACACTTATCTCTGTGCTTTTCCACAGGGTTTGCATGCCAAAGATACTGGAGTGGGTTGCCAGTTCCTTCACTAGTGGACTGTGATTTGTCTGACCTATCTGCTATGACCTGCCCACCTACAGTGGCCCTACATGGTGTAGCTCACAGCTTCTTTGAGGCCCATTTACCACCACAATTTAGCATTCCACAAGGGGACCAGGGGAACATACACCACACTACTCTACTCTAAACCATCAGGAAGGGCCAAAAAAAAACACATGGAGGCTGTGCAGAGGCATGTGGAGCAAAAGCCAGCTCACCTCCATCAGAGATATTCTCCGCTAGACCCATCCTGGAAAGTCAAACGCCATTCATGGTGGCCATGTTCCAAGATGTATACCCATTATCATTTGCTGACCTCTCATTAAGTGTTTTGTTATTATTGTTATTATATGTGTTAACCTATTGCATAGTAACTAGGGCTCATTAGTTCACAGATATAGGAATGTGACACAAATGTGATGTATGTGGATGTCCGAAAGCCCCAATCATTGGAAACACTGACACAGTAAAAACAGTATAACAAAGCTTTTTTTCATACTCAGAGTACAATCAGAAATCATCAAGACTGTGCATTAATATCATGGGTGTGTTATGGGCGGATACCGGAAGGGCAAGAGGCTATTGTTGGGAAAAAGGGGATACCTAAAGGGGGTAATGTCATAGTCTAGAATAAGGATGAGGCATAGCACCTACCAGGGTCACATGTGGTCACCTCACCATTACATCTGGAACCTGATGAGAAAAAGGATCATCAGAAATCATTATATCTAATTGAAGAAACCAGTCATGTGCATAGTGCTTACAACTTGTCTATATCTGCTCAATTAAACAGATCAACATAATCATGGATAATGTCATACAGATCTATTCAACACACAGTGTGTTTACAGATATTAAGGAATAATCAGAAATTGATAAGCAGAAAGATGGAGATACAGAAAGAGGAGGTTGAGGAACCTGCCTTCATGGTCGTGAGATTGGGCTATTGAGACCTACAGAGACAAGAACTGCAGCACCTAATCTCAACGGCAATCCACATTGAACATCAATTGCAGAAATATTGAACATAGCCATACGTGTACAGACTCTGTAGCCAGCCAATTGTATGTCAACATTAATACAAAATAATATTCATTGAGGAGTGTGGATGAGGAGGACTTAGGGCAGTGGTGCTCAATCCTCTCTTCAGGACCCATCAGACAGGCCATGATTTAGGTGAAAATCGGGAACCAAAAGTAAGGAAATGAGTATTCAACAGGTGGTGGTGCCTTGATTTGCTTCACATGTGTATTCACACAGTTTTCACCTAAATCATTGTCTGTGTGGTGGGTCCTGGGAGAGGTTTGACAACCACTGACCTAAGGAACATTCTCGCCTACTTCCTCTTTCTGAGCACTGGGCCCCCACCTTCCATGCCTGCTCGCTTCTTTCCTCTACCACAGCGAGGAGGTGTTGGATTGAGGGGTGCATCCAACTGGGGTGGCTGTGGTTGCGGTGGTGGGGGAGCCTGTGGAACCAAAGGCTGGAGAGTGTTGACATGGGCTTCCACCAACTGCACTAGCCGCGCCAGGTGATGTGTCTCGGCTTGATTGTAGCCATTTGCTCATATCTATCCATCCTTCGATTATGCCTCCTCACCTCACCATATATTGCTCTGATGCTGTCGATCCACTCAGTACCAATATCGTTCTGCCTTCAAAGCTGAGCTGTCAGCTGTTGCGTTACTATATTGTCATGCTCATCATCCATGCAGATGTACTGCAAGATGATCCTCAAGGTGCCTTGTAACGGTGTGTGAGTTCTGTCACCAGACAAAGTTGGACTGTGGATGTGCTGTGATGCGGCCCTTTGGGACGTTTTTGCAATTGGCCTTGGTGTTGCCCATTGGGATGTGTTGCAATTGGTGAGGGTGTTGCCCATAGGGATGGTATTGGCCCGGTCTGTTGGGGCAACATATGCTGGGACAACAACTTCTGAGAAAACAACTGCTGGGACAATCACTGCTGTGTCATCATTTGTTGCGACAACAACTGCTGTGGCATCATTTGTTGGGACAACAACAGTTTGGACAACCACTGTTGTGGCATTATCTGTTGTGGCCTGGTCTGTTGGGGCCCAGTCAGGAGTGGAAGAGCATTGGGGTCCAGCAAATACATCCATTGCATCTCACCAGTGGTGGCCTGTTGAGAGTGGTACCCAGGACCTAGACATCTCGGCAGATGGTTGCTGGCTCAATGACATGTCTGTTGGTTAAAAGGGCTGGGAACGTTCCCATGATGCGTGTGGGAGCCAAGGGGGGGGGGGGGGGGGGTGTTCTCCACTATAGTCTTGCTGCTAAAGGGCCAGCCTCCTGTGATGGTCCCGGGTCCTCGTCTTCCTACACTACCACCTGCATTGGTGGTTCCTCCACCTGTAGAATCTCCGCCTGGGTCTCTGCAGCCGGGGTACGCCTCGTGGGTACTGAAATGAGAGGACAATAGTATCTGAGTATTGATTCTCTAAACAATTTTTTGCTGTGTGTTTCCATATCCCTGACATCATGGTCACTTGCAATTGGCTGTGGTGATTGTTTTACGCAGATAAACATTGAGCTGTATCATAAGCATTGTGGATCATGGCTCATATCAATATATGTAATGCTGGTGCAGTGTGCCATCTGCAGTTCATTAGGACACAAGCTCATCTGAATCTCCTGTGCAGTGTGTGAGACTGACCAATCTGTGACCAATTCTCAGCAATGGGTGTTAACATGCTTTTGAGATATGGTCCAGGTTAGGCTAGTACATGACACGCACATGCAGTCCTTCAGAGTCTGTATCCGCATATGGTTCAGTGTGCACACCCATACATGTACAGTACTCCCTTTTGGTTTTAACATCAGTCTTGATCTATTTGACAACTGCTATTCAGAATTAGTTATACCTGCAGGTATCGGACAGACATTTCATTGATAAAATTTATGATAATAATATGTTTGCTTCCTGGATGTACATGGTTATTGCTGCCCCATATATCTGTAGTCATAACCAGAGATCTTACAGTGCTATTGTATGTCAGTTATCTATATGTGTGTGTGGTTCATGTGTGTTCAAATGAGGGTGTGATGGTGTATATGATACTCACATTGCAGGGTTTCCTGAAAGTCAGTGTACAGCTGTCCTGGAACGCCCACTACTGCCACTGGCTCCATCCACTCCTTCAGAGTCCGCTCCCATTCACAGTAGGTAGGTGACGTTGACTGGTGGGCTACCATCGGTTGCACAGGCTGCTCTGGCCTCCGCTGCTATGATCTTTTTCACCTTCATCCAGCAGTCATCATATCATTTTTTTACTGACTTCACATTCCTGTTTGCAACCCCTAATGATGCAACAGCATTCCAGGCACGTGTCTTATCGCCATGCCTCACATCCCTCCTACCATGTATGATGCTATAGTGGGCACAGATTTCTTCTGGGCTATAATTGTGGGCCCTGTGCTTTGGCACAACCTCTAGCCCTCTCAACTGTGCCTGGGGTTCCTGGACTCCCTGTTCTCTCCATGGGTCCTGCCCCTCATCCCCACTAGCCACCCCCCCCCAGGATAAGAGCCCTGACCCTTTGCTCCTACACATCTGGGGGCACATCCCTCCCCCCATCCTGCTCTTCTACACTACTCAACCTCCTCTCCCTGACCTGCTTGTCCCTCTCTCCATACCTCAACCTCTTCTCCTCTCCTCACTCTCCTACTCTGGTGTATCTCTCTGTCTCTATGTCTCTCTTTATCTCTCACTCACTCTCTCTCACTCACTCACTCTCTCTACCAACCTCTCAGTCACTCTCCCTCGCTCTCTCTGGCACTCTCTATCTCTCTCTCTAGCACTCTCTATCTCTTTCTCGGTCTATTTCTCTCTCAGTCTTTGTCTCTCTCTGTCTTTAACTATATCTCTCTCAAAGACCCACCAACACCTAGACGGTCAGGGAGTTACGGATTTAGGAGCCTTTTAAACCTGTTTCCGCTGTGTTAATTAGCGCTCTCCTGTTTCTATTGGTTAATTGGCCCATCACAGTATCGATATTTAAGGGCTTGATTTTGGCTCGCTTCATTGGATCGGATACTCAGAAGCGTTACATGTGGAACCAGGGTTTACGAGCTTGAGGCCTCGGCCCGTAACTTGCGCCCTTGCTCAATTGAATAGCACCGGAATTGTAGACGAACGTGAGCAAACAACAGGCCCGCAGACATACAGCCAATATACCTTGAGATGCGGCCTTCGAATTGAATCAGGCTCTATGTATGCACTGAGTACACAGAGCACTAAGAACTACACCAAAGCTAGGAGAGCATCTCAGAGATGTGATTATATGCATGCAATACTTTAAATTAAAGAAGCAATTCTGGTTGCAGCCAGATATTCCAAGATCTCAACAATTAATTACTCTAGATATGTATGCAAATGTCTCTCCAATCATTTACGTAAAGGTATATAAAAAGGTTTCATGACTTTACTAGATATATAATACACTTGTTAATCTATTAACTCTTATTTACTTCATTTTATTAAGAAGTACATGTAAATTCTGTTTTCAAATCCTAAAATCAAACAAATAGTCCCTGTATGGGTCTGTCCACTGCATTGTATGCAGATCCAGATACCATACTAGAACACATAAAATTAGCTTTCTAGTTCAAAGAAAGAAATATGAGGAAGCATACCTACGATTCATTTATCTTCAAATTCCAAAAACAAATGTCAAGATATCAAAAGAAACGTTGCATTTAAAGATTATAATAATAAAAGATCAAACATTCTACTTTTGCATGAAATACACTTTTAGAAATTCTCTTTTAACAAACCTTTTGGATAAAATCTTCCCTACACATATACAGTATTAATAACTAAAAGAGACTAAAACAGTTAGTGGCAGTATACATACATTAATATACTCCCTTGCAAAACAAAAAGGACACAAATGGCAGATTCATAATCCTAGTCTGAAAACTGTACACCAAAACGGTAACAATAGTAAATATATATGCACCAAACACAAACAGAAAATAATTCTTCAACAGACTTGGTAAGAAGATGTTAAACATTAACAGCCTTATTAAATTGCGATTCGGCCGATTGAATAGGGCTCTATATAAGCACATAGCATATTTTTTTACAGAAGTTTTTAGTTAGTGAACTTCTATCCAAAAGCAAGGTCTTCACTAACTAAAAACTTCTGTAAAAAAAATATGCTCTGTGCTTATATAGAGCCCTATTCAATTGGCCGAATCACAATTTAATAAGGCTTTAAAGGCCTCATTCAATTGCTACTTTTCTGAGACCCGGGCTCGCAAGTGGAGGTCGCAAGTTACTTAGCTATTCAAATGCCTCCTACTTGTGGGCTCAGATTGGGTAACTTGCTGCGTGCTACTATCCATTGTGATCCTTAAAATCGCAAGTTACTTCTCCCTCAAATCCTTTGATCTTTCACGGCTGCAAGAGTTGCGGCCACAAAAATCACAAATCGATTTTCAATTGCTCCGATCTACCCTTCCGTCAAGCCCATAAATGGCCCAAAGCATACCAGAGCTTACTGGTACCAAAGAGGTTGTGCAAGGGCTAGTAAAGCCCTTACTTATCCTCCCCATTGGTCCTAACTGCCCCCCTCCCCCCACACTCCAAAATTAAACCCCCATGATCCGCAGGGTCCCTACATCGACCCTTGCTGTGGGGTTCCCGATCAGGACCCCCGCAGCATTTAACATTTAAATCTCCTGCCTCACAGGTTCTTAAAGCACCTTAAAGGTCCTTAAAGTACCCGCAATAGAATTGAAATTAACCCTATAACTCATGGGGGTCTATACAGACCCCCATACGCCTCTAATTAACCCTGCCACGGGCTTGGAGGTTGGAATCATTGATGTCATGATGATGATCTCTGTTTCCATTGGCTGTTTTGATAGCGGGAGTTACGACTTCATGTTCAGGCCCATAGATGCTACTTCCGACGGCATGGCTTACGACTCTCGAGAAGGGGGACTAACTTGTAGGCCCGGCTAATTGAATAATAGAGTAAAAATAGAGCTACGAATAATAGAGTAAAAGTAGAGCTACTCGAACACACATCTCAATAGTAGAATATAAGATTTTTGCAAGCGAGTAACAGCCTTGAATTGAATGAGACCCTAAGTAAGGCATACTCATTAAGGGAGGTTATTTTAATGTAGCTCTAATTAACAACTTAGACAGATATTTGTTAAATAAGCACCCAATGTAAAACAGCCAGCATTACTACCATAAGTTTTGGGTACTTACATTCATATTATTGAATTGTCAGATCATGTCCCTATTGAGGCTTCATTAAAGGCATATTTAAGTGAGCTAGATTAATATATATCTGTACTACTTAGGCAAAAAGCAGGGGGTGTCTACACAGGCATTTGAACACCTCCCCACCCCCCATTCAGCATGCAGCATCAGGGGAGCAATATTAACCCACTAATTACCTGATGTTGCTTGCTCAGCCAATCTCCTTGCAGTTTCCTTCCACATATCAGTGATATACTACATTTCCCAGGTTGCTTTGCACCACAAACAGGAATCCAGAGTTAATTTAGTTTACCTGATTGGCCAAAGCAAATCGTTTTAAATTTGAGGCTAATTTAGCCTGGGTTTTGCAGCTTTCAGAAATTACAAGAGATTTTGCTGACTTCAATGTAAGTGTTTAAATGTTTATTTTGGGACACACTACTAATTCTCCTCTATCAGATGCATTCATAACCCAGCTCACTTAGATATGCCTTTAACTAACATTCCGCCACTAAGTCAGCCCAGTTACTGACGCATTTATGAAAATATAATATAAAATTCTGATGCTTAAATATTAATTAATAAGACAATCAACAATGATTTTGACATTATGACACAGACCAAATTAATTCAATTACAATATGCAAAGCTCATAAAGCTGTAATTTGAAGCACGCTTCATAGTATATCTTCCCATACAAGGACATTGAAATGGCAAAAAAAAAAGTAATCCTAATAAAGGAACTGAATCAATTGACAACAAAACACAAACAGATACTAAATTTGATACTTTAAGCAAAAATCATTAAAACTAAACGATAACTGAATGCCCTGTTAACTGATAACATCATTAAGACACACAAAAAAAAACTTTATAATGTCCTGGCTAATAAACCTAATACTATGTTGGCCAGATATCTACAGATACAGATCCGTACAGAATTTAAAAAATGTTACTAAAAGTTGTATAAAAATAATAAAGCACCATAAGCTTCATTCTAATACATTACTCTGTTCTTAAGATAACTTAAATGACCAGAAATAACAACAGATCACCCTGAAATCTTAGCAAAGCAAATTAGTCAAGAAGAGGGCCCCTGGAGTCAGTATGGGGGAAGGGGCATTTGACCGGGCAATGTGTTGGGAGTGTCAGATTGTGTTATATAAGGGGGAGGAGCTTACAGTGAGTCACCAGGCTGGAGTTTTTCCTGAAGTTTTTCCTGCTCTGGGCAGTTGTTCCAGGGTACCTCATGGTGAAGGTAGTGTTTTTTTTATTTAAGGGGTATTGTCACCGTCATTAGGCGGGGTGATTGCTCTTGTTAAGGGCATTTGACCGGGTAAACTGGCCTTTTTTACTTACTGCTCTATGCCACTATAACTTCAACTTCCTAACCGGAATCATTAGAGCAATGAGACACAAGACAAGGATATCTCTTTCCCCCACTTATATATGTCTTATGTACTGAACCCTTAGCTATTGCAGTTAGAAGACACAATTATTTAATTGACATTAAGGTTTTGGAAAATCAATAGCACTTTATGCAGATTAAATTATTTTTATGATTTCAATCCACAATTTATAAATCCCTAATCTGTTGAAATTATGAAAACAATTTAACTCTTTATCAGGTCTACAAAATAACACAACAAAGTTATATGCAATGCCAATGAAATTTAACAGTCATACTCAACTTCTATAATGTTTTAATGTTTCTTTTGAATGGTCTAATAAAGGAATTTCCTACCTAGGTGTAAAAGCCCCAGCAAAGCTTTTCACTAAATGTATCTGGTATTTTAAAACACCCAGAATTCATCAAAATACAATTAAAAAAACATAAAATGATAGGTGGACAATTGTCTCCAAATATAAAACACTATGGCCTCTACTACATAACTTCAGTGAGAAAAGAACAGTAAAGTTCGCTTGTAAATTAGCTACCACATCATACACTTAAATCTAACCTCCAAGAAATGCGATATAAGTGCTTAAAATGTCCCTAATATCTTAAGCCCAAGTACCTATTTTAAAAAATCACATGCCTCCTGTAATGATAGTAGTCTCTAGGGACCTCCATGGTATACTAATTTATGATGCTGGTCATCCTCATTGACCCTGATAGCACACAAAATTTACCTCTATACCATGGGGTTCTTATGGTCCTTACATTACCTATCCTTTTGATGACCACCAATAATCAATGTCCACGTTCCTCACTTTTCAGCTGTGGATAAGTGGGCATTTCCATGATTGTTGAAGAATCCATTCTCTTTTCTCTTGATTGAATCCCTTGTTCCTAATGTTAGGCCTGTGGAAATGGACTTCCACCTAAAAAACCTGCCTCTTCCAAGGCGCTCTTGTGCAGACTAACTGTTTTTTGACCGCTCTTTCGCCTTTACATACCATTTTTGCAATTTCCTATTGGCTAAAAATACCAGCAAATGCAAAGCTGAAATATCATGTCAATCATATTTCAGTCAATCAAAATCAAAATCCTGTAATGAATCCCTCTCCATTTCTGATTGGGTAAAATTCTAACCAATCAGAATACACAAATAGGATAGGTAATGTATATTCCCCCCTTACAGGTATCCATATTTAATGTTGTCTTTTTCTTTAATTTATTTAGTGTTAGGGACCACGGGGGGTTTAGAGTCCATTGTGGTCCAACTTGGATCCGTGTGTTAGTCGGAAGGGTCCCATGGGGATCCTTGAGACCAACACTGTAATGGGGTTAATTTCTGGTGCCATGGAGGTCCATGGGGACACCCATTGTTATAATTTAGAATACCATATTGGTCCATAGAGACAGGGTTATACTTAGGTGCCACAGGGGTTCATAGGGACCCCCATGGTTATACTTTCAATTACCATGGTGGTCCTTAGGGACGGGTTATGGTTAATAGGTGAATATTTGGTGCTATGGGGGTCCATAAGGACCTCCACTGGTTATACTTTAGTTGGGGGAAACCAGGCGTATACCAGGGCTCAAAGAAGATATAGGGCATACCCAGCTTATAGGAGGTAGCGGGCATTAAGAAGGAATCCCAGGGGGGCAATGCATACCAAGGGGGAATCCTAGGGTCACCCAGCTTATAGTGGTAGGGCGACACAGAATGGGGGTCCTAAATACCCTGCATTAATTTTTCATTATTATTAAAGCCCTTCTCTGCCATGGAAGCGTTTATATAGATAGTGTTAGGGTTGGTGTAGTGTGTTCAAATTAGTAGGTAACATCCCGTAGCACTGGATACTTTTTTTGTCGGAGCCATAGAATAGCTCTGCAAATTTGCTTTTTGAAACTACTGTAGCTGTCATCCTTTTGGGAGTTCTCATGGGATCCATGTAATGAAGTGCGTCTAAAAGGCCAAGCAACAAACAATTAATCATAAATTGTACTTGTGGGATAATTTTTAAAAAAATATATAAACTGACGTCCACAATACCCATAGCTCAAGTCAGAAGCAACACTGATAGAAGATGCCTATTGAAATACAGAAATTACATTTTTTTAACAAAGAAATGTTCAGTTCCGTCAGCTGTGCACAAGTCTAGGTAGAGTAAATAAACAGCGTCATAAATATTTGCACATTTAAGAGGTTGAGGTACCATAAAACTGTAACGAGACACATGGACAGATCAGAAATAAACCAGAGACAAAAAAAAAAAAAACATATCATAATGCTACATGTTGTGTTCTGAAGGTGGAGGATGACTGAATTAGGATTGAGGAGTGAGTTAAAAGATCAAAAGAGACTTTTGGGATAGATAATAGTGAAAAGTAAGGGACAGATGAGACTAATCGAGTTGTTGCTACATTGTTGCAGTGATTTTAAGAGAGAATAGGGGCAGTAAGTAGGAGTATCATACAGGGAATTATTGTGGCGTAAGTATATAATAGTGAAGTAAAACTTTCATCCACAATTGCCTCTTTCAAGAATCCAGGGAATGCTGGTTCATGAAGTATTTTTAATTTACCCTCAGGTTTTATACTGCTCTTTGTCATTCAAACTGAACTGAAAACTCACACCCAATTTATATAACCCCCTTTCTATATCTCACATCATAAGTTTATGTCTGTTAATGTACATACATGGTGTGCCTTAAATTGTCAAGTATACTTAAAAATAGAAATATCTATAAATCTATTAGTTTTTATTATTATTATTATTATTATCATTTATTTGTAACACACCAACATATTATGTAGCGTTATACATAAGTTAAGTTCCAGGCAAAGACAAATTCAAAATTAACACATTGCAAAGAATGGAGGGTCCTGTCTTTGAGCTTGGAATCCGGTGTCCATAGCACTTTCCCCAAAGCACAGTGCAGGATTGAAACTCGCAGACTTACAGTCTAAAGGTTAAGGTTTGTGTGTGGTACAGGAGGGACAGAGAAGTGTTGTGCACGTTAGGATGGAAGGTGATAGGCTTCTTTAAAGAGATGTGTTTTAGTGAGGTTTTGAGGCAGGAGGATAGTCTGGTGGAGCAAGGCAAGTTCCAGAGAATAGGGGCAGCATGAGAAAAGGCGGGAGTGAGAGGAGGTGACATGAGTGGTTGAAAGAAGAAGGTCATTAGCAGAACGAAGAGGGCGGGTGGGGGAGTATTTGGACATGAGAGCAGAGATGTAGGTGGGTGAGCTGTTGTTAAGGGCTTTGTAAGTTGGGATCACAATTTAAAATTTTATTCTGGAGGCTAAGGGAAGCAAGTTGAGTGATTTACAAAGAATATAGATACACATTTTCCCTATTAGACATGGCTATTATATAGGGGTGTCCCGAAATATCGGCGCACAGGGATAAAGCACGCACGCAACACGCGCACGCCCCCTTGTCAAAAGACAAATGCGCAGGCACCCAGAAATACCCCCCTCTACACGTCCTCCTTCTCCTTGTGCCCATCCTCCTTCACCCTATACCCCCTGTGCCCATTCTCAGTCTCCTTCTACCCCCTGTGCTCATCCTCAGTCTCCCTATATCCCATGTGCCCATCCTCAGTCTCCCTATACCCCCTGTGTCCATCATTAAGCTCTCTTTACCCCCTGCACCAATCCTCCTCCTCCCTGTGCCCATCATCTTCCTCCCTGTGCCCATGCTCCTTCTCCCTATACCCCCCTATGCCCATCCCCAGCCCTGTTCCATCCCAGGCTTCTCTCTCTCCTCCCAGTAATGAGGGCTTGGCCCCGGTAGGAGAGGTCAGTAGGAGGAAGTGCCCTAGCCCTGGACTGTCCTTACCCAGCAATGTGATTTTTTTTTCAAGCCCGTAACTCGGAAGCCTTTGGGAGGCCGCCAATTGAATAACAAATTAGCTTTCAACCTCACTTATGGGCTCCCTGTGAGATTGCAAACTAATTTCCTATTCAATTGGCGTCTTTTAACCGTCGCCATTTTTTTTTCAAGCCCGTAACTCAGAAGCCGTTCTGAGCCTCTCATCCCCTCTACCTTGTGAGCCTTACGATGAGCGCCTTATACTTTATGGGCCTTGCAATGAGCACCTTCTTCGTTATGGAGTTATTGCACTATATCCCTATATATTTAGCATTTATACTTTTTTGCCTAAGTTTGATTCACATTTATCAGAGTATTTATATTATGTTATGTTGGATAAGGTTCCAAATATAAAGGCACTACACAATATTAAGTAGGATTTTTCACTACATTCACATAAGCTCATTAGTAGATCTCCAGTATATTTACCCTTATGGGCCATGTTACATATATATATTCTAGCGACTTGCCCGTCAAAAATGACGGGGCAATAAAATTGTAAGGCAGGTAATACTGTTTGCGACAGACAGTAAATGTTTTGGTCGTCTGAGATTCTTCGGCGCTCATTGCGAGCCTCTTGGTTGGTATCTTTTTTGTTATCGGAGGCACATTTGCTGTCATTGCAAGGTCCGCCCTGATCTCCTTTTTGCGCTTATTGCGAACCTGTCCCCTGGTGTAGTTTGTTTCCTATGAGCACCGTTGGAGTTCCTTGTGAGGAGCGCGGTGAAGGGCTTTGCCATTTATTGCGATACTGTGTTGTTGTTTTTTTGTGTGTATATGTAGTTTTTTATGATAATTAATTAATTAATGAAATTGTAAATTAATATACTTTACCTATTTGTAATTAATATAGGCAGCAAGCAATGTGCTGAAGCGCTAACAATCTGTTTTGATGTTCCTGCAGCCTACAATGTAGATTTGCAGTGTTGTTGAGCTGAGTTGTAAGTGTCAGCAATGTGTGCAGTGTGTAGTGTAAATAGGCTGCATGCGCGAGGGGAAACCGTTAGTGTAGCTGTGTACTTCTGCATTGTGTAAGTTAGTGTTGTAAAATGGCGGCAAATGTGTATGTGGTATGCGGGTGTGGATGATTTAGCGTATCTTGTACCTCGTATGGCTTTTTGTAAAAGTCCTATGTGCATGGTGGTGTTTAGCAGCTTTAGAGGTCGTGTAGCCTCGTTTACGTTTTTTTCGGCTGACATTTTTTCTCTTGCTTAGGGGATTTTCGAATCTCTAAACTCGGTAAATTGGACTTAAATTGAGGTGTAACCTCACTTCCAGACGTCCTTGGTGCCCCCCCTTGCTGTGGGTAAGGTTTTTATTTTATTTTTGTGTGTATTTAGATTTTTTTTATGTTTTCCGCTGTGCGCGGGTCGGCAGTTAAGGTTGTATTTTTGCGAGTTTGTAATGGGGGTTTTTCTAAGTCCCGTGGCTCGTATTGTTTTGTGTAAGTCCGTAATTTATTTTTTTTCGACTCATTGCAGCCGACGTGGGTGCCTCCACCTCCGCAAATGTGCCCCCTCGCTTTATGAGGGGCCGCATTTGCGGCCAAAACTGCATCCCTTGCTTTGCGTGACAACGTTTCGTAGTTTGACAACTATTATATGTGATATATCTTGAATAATTTCAGGAAGTTTTACTTTTTCGCTAAAATAGCCTTTTGAATTGTCATTGGTCGTTTTCAACATTTATAAGACCTAGTAGAAGTTTGTATCAATATTACATTGAACAGCATTGTAGAGAACATACTTTGCCATGATATGTGTAAAACAATGTTATCCCTGATCTATCCAGAACATGTGAGCTAATTTTACATACTACTTCATATATACATCTGTAAGCAAATTTGGAAACTTTAATTTTTACCTTCGAAAAGACTTCAAGATGTCATGACTGTGGGGGGGGGGGGGATGGGTCTCCCCTAAACCTCACAAGCAGGGCCCTGTGTGACCCAAATTTGTATTGTCACAGTCCCCTGAATTCAAAGACTCTGTTATTTGGGACCCTAGCCCAGGAAGGCTATCAAGGTGGACATGTGATTTGGTCTGAGAACTGTGTAAGGTGATTTTTACCTTTATGTATAACTAGCGACCTGCTCGGCAAAAAAATACGGCAATAACATTTTAAGCCAGGCAATGCTGTTTGCCACACAATGTGAGGCTATGGCCCCTCTGAGCACCTTCGGCCCTCATCGCGAGCCCTGCGCTGAGTGCCTTCAGCGCTCATTGCGACCCCGATGATGATTGCCTTAGCTCATTGCGAGCCTTTCCCCTTGTCTACTTTATAGTCCTGTGTAGTTTAGGGGCCTACTGCCTTGGGTTAAGTGTTACTGCCTTGGGTTAAGTGTTACTGGCTTGAGTTAAATGTTACTGCTTTGTATTAAGTGTTAACGTTTGCGTTAAGTCTTAGTGCTTAGGGCTCGTACTTACGTCCTTCATCCTCTTTTTACGTCCTTCGGCCTCATTTTTGTCTTGTTTCATTTTTTTCGGCCGACATTTTTTTCTCTCGCTTCGGTTATTTTCGATAGTGAAAAAAGGCTAAATATGCCTCAAATTAACTTGCAACCTTTCTCACAGGATCGCTGGCTCTCCCCCTGTGCTGTGTGTGAGTGTGTTTTTAGTTTTTTTTAATTATTTTTCTTGTTTTTTGTGCGATTTCTTAAAGTCCATGTACTTGCTTCAGGTACTAAGAAGTACAGGCCGTAATTTATGTCCTTCTCGCAGTTCGTCTGGACGAGCTCCTCCCCACCAGCGCAATGAGCACCTTTGGCGCTCATTGCCTAAGTCCTGCGGGTCATCGGAATGAGCGCTTGCGGCGCTCATCTCCACCAGCCCAATAAGCGCCTTTGCTGCTCATTGCCTGCGTCCAGCAGGTCGCCGGGATGATGACCTGTGACGCTAATCTGAACCAGCATAATGAGCGCCTTTGGTGCTCATTGCCGGGCCACAACCTCTTTGCGAGGGCCGCAGTTGTGGGCTCACTGTGGGAGCCCGCAATTTTACCATTACTGTGCACATGGGTGCACATGGCCCCTCAAATCAGGGCTGTAACAGCTAGTTGCAGCAGTGGAGAGAAATGATATTACAAGATGAATATGTCATTTGAGCAGGGCTTGGTGGTACTCTCAGCAAGGATTTTTATTGTCCATTAGAGCTGATGGAAGGGCTCTGGGAGATTGTAAATGGTGATCCGGAATGTGGCATGGATACTTATACACGACACATAAAATAAGTAAAAAATATACAATATCAGGGACAGGGACAGACAAGGGACAGACTCAGCAAACAGCTCTGGGAACTTGGCAAACCAGAGGGACCAGTTTCATCCAAGGACTGGAGTGGCATCACCAACTACAGGGCGGTGGAGGAGGCAGGAGGTTTTTAGCAAACTGGTGGCCCAAAGGAAAGTTCAGGGTGGAGCAGCCAGACTCACCAGCCCTTGGAAAAGGAGGTAATGAACTCTGCTTCAGTACTGGAAATAACAACATGCCAATAGGTAGCAGCAGGAGAGAGCTGTGAGGGCCTGCCAGTGAACACTGTGACCATGGACTCAGAAGGTGAGTGCAAGGCCCAAATCTCTGATGCCAGCCAGCAGATCCAGCTTACCTACTGGGATTATTGTTTGCTTTTGTTCCAAAAGAATATAATTATGCTCCTGGTCTGATAGCTAGGGATGGTAACCTTACCTGGCCTGTGGGTTTGTGCTGACAGGGGATCAACAGGGCAATCCTGGCATTGATTTCTCCCCTGAAATTGGTACAGGGGAATAATGACACAAATCCACCCTGCACACAGAGGATCTTCAAATTCCTCTGTCTCGTTCTCTCTCTCCCCATCCCTATTTCTTTCTCTCTACCCATCTTTCTCTGTCTTTTTTCTCTCCCCATCCCTATCTCTCTTTCTCTCTTCCCATCCCTTTCTTTCTCTCTCCTCATCCCTCTCTGTCTCCCCATGCCTCTCTCTCTCTCTTTTTCTCTCCTTGTCCCTCTCCCTTTTTCTCTCTCCTCATCCCTCTTTCTTTCTCATTCCTCTCTCTTTCTCTCATCCCTCTCTCTCATTCCTCTCTCTTTCTCTGATCCCTCTCTCTCTTTCTTTCTCTTGCTCATTTTCTCACTTTCTCTCACTTTCTCTCTCTCACTTTCTCTCTCTCATTTTCTTTCTCTCTCTTTCTTTCTCTCTCATGTATATATTCAAATTAGGCTTACACATGTGCATTACAGTTCTTCTGCACACATGTATTTGTGTTATCAAATACATAAAAGATATTAAAGAAGCACTGTATATGCCAACATATATGTTATAAATTGATTATGTGTGTATATAGACTGTTGCAATGAATGATGAAAAATTATTCTCTTATTCTAGTCAGACTATCACATATAATATTTTCTCCAGTGTGCAACGCTCCAGTGGAAACTATTGTATGGAATTCCGTACAAGCCGCACTGAGAATGTGCGGCACCGAGCATGTGCGGCACCAGTCGCTCATGCTCAGTGCATGCCGCTATACGCACATGCGCACTGCGAGGCATTAGGATGGTAGGTAAGTGGGAAGAATCAAAGGGGAGGGAGGGAAGAGACACAGGGGAGGGGGGAGACAAAGTGGTGGGAGGAGGGGAGGAAAAAGAAACAGGGAAGGGGAGAGACACGGGGGGACAGGGGAGGGGGGATGACACAGGGAAGGGAGGAGAGGAGGAATGAGAAACGGGAGGGGGGAAAGAGACACAGGGGAGAGGGAGAGGCATAGGGGGCGAGAGACACAGGGGAGGGGGGAATGACACAGGGGAGGGGTAAAGACACAGTGGAGGGAGAAAAAAAGACACAGGGGAGGGAGCATGGGGGGGGGAAGATGAGGGGAAGGGTGGGCGGAAGACACACATCAAATATTATCCCTTCTGGGACTTGTTGATACTCAACACTACTACAATTTATACTACTCATGAGTATTAACTCATAAACCTCACCGAGAATGTTCTTCAAGCATGATATCCTAAATGGTGAGAATAACACCTAAAATAGTGATGATTAATACACATGATTGTCATGAATCAGCAAGTGGCCATATTGGATTTGGCGTGAACTGTGCCGGTGGTCATTTTGTGACTGGCACAGCCATCCTGTGACTGGCAGCAGTGGTCACAATGGGAGCCATATTGGGACTGGCAGCAGAGGCCACACCCAGTGGCCATATTGTGTTTGGACAAAGTTCATGGCTCAGGCGGCAGCCATATTGGGACTGGCAGTATTGGTCACAGCCAGGGGCCATCTTATCATGAGCTGTTATCTTCCACATGCTGTGGAAGAAAAGGCTTGGGGCCCACTTGTTATTGTTATATTATGTTATGTGATTTAGGGGATGAAAACTGTTGGTAGGCCATGTAAGAGAGGTGTCACCTAGCATAACCGTTAATAAAGTATAGTTACGCATAAAGCGGTTCTATGTTGGGTGCGCCTTTACGCATTGCCTCAACCAGGGATTCACGGGATGTTACATGTTCTATAGTATCATATTGTATTGAATTGTAGAGTGGCATGGCTGGTGAGTGATGGGAACATATCTGAAAATGAGTAAGGAATGTTTCTTAGGCTAAATACCATCCCCCATGTGTGAGCAATAAGCCAGGAGCTTGCCCATATGGTCCTGAAGGTAAACACTTGAAATGATAGTAGTCAGGAACAATAGGGTCCCTTACAGACACTGAGGCACCATAACCCCGGGGGGTCTACAGGGATTCCCACTCAGAGAATCAGGGCAAAGTCCAGAGAGCAGGGAGATGTCTCTCTCTTGGGAGCTAGAGCCAAATGAATTAGTTAGCCCCCCCTAGTGGGTGGACCTGGGGAGGAGTCTCATGGTTCCCACGTAGGGACCCTGCATGATTGACCAGAGGTTATTTGGGTCTGGCTAAGGGTAGCCACTCCCCCTATCCTTGAGTGCTGTGTTCCAAAATAAAACGTTGTTCATAATTTTCATCAAGACGTGGCGTGTAGATGTATTTACCAGGAGACATATGCTTGCAGTAAGATGCGTCAGACTTACTGTCAATATTGCTCAGTCTAACCCATGGCTGAGACATGATGTTCCCGTAATCAAAGCTACCTAGGTCCAGAGTCACCCAAATCCGATGAACAGACCCCAGCCAGAGAGTGGGTCGTGATAATGATCACTTGGAAACCACTCATGTGTCATTGTAATGGGCTCGAATGTTCACAGAGGTGCACCAGTATGTGAAATGATGTTAAAAACATTACTTATAAACATCACCTTAAATATTGAATGTTTAAACACTCAGCCATAACAACACCACATCCCATTTAACTGAAGTGTCATGCAAACATATGATTACTGCACTCAAATGCATGAAGGGATGGGTGTACAGCAAGATAATGTAACTAAAGATATGTTACAAAAATGTAATATATGTTGATGTTACAAAACCTTAACCATTGAAAACACACTTAAACAATGATGACAGTATAAAAAAAACTGTATTATATCCACAGAGCACACTCAGGCCCTCATTCAATTGCAATTTGGCCAATTGAATAGGGGTCTAAATAAGCACATAACATATATTTTTTAAATAAGTTTTTAGTTAGTAAAAATCTATCCAAAAGAAAGGTTTTCACTAACTAAAAACTTCTTTAAAAAAATATATGTTATGTGCTTATTTATACCCATATTCAATTGGCCAAATTGCAATTGAATGAGGGCCTCAGAAATCTATACAACTGTGCAGTAGTATCATGGGTGTGATATGGGTAGATCCTGCAAGGGGACACCTGAAGGCTTAAATGTAATACTGTATAATAATTATGATGCATAGCATCTACTAGGGTCACATGTGATCACTACACCACTGTTACCAGAATCTGATGAATACATATCTCATCATATATCACTCCATATAATAGAGGTAACCATTAATGTGTATAGCCCTTCCATATGGTCTTCATTTGCCCAATTAAACAGATGGAAGAAATCATGGATTATGTAATTTCAATTTTCAATTTCAATTACACACACACTGTATTATGTTTGTAAATATTTTAGACAAATCGAAAATAAACGGTCAGAATCTGAATAAAAGCAAGAGGAGGCTGTATTTGCAGTGCAGTGTTTCATGCTGTTGCTGTAAGAATAAACCAATTAACATGATCATCATTTACGAGCAGTGCTAGCCATAGTGAATCTGTCATGGACATGCACCGTCCAAGCAAAATATTGAAGATGAGGAATGCTTCACTGGAACCAAAATCAGTTGGCAAAGAGTACTATCATAATCTCCATATGAAATAGTTGTGCCACACTCATATCACATTTAATTGGTATACAGGTGTTACCACGGCCAAATAGATAACAGTTATTATTATTATTTCCTTTCTTTTGTTACGCGCCAACATATTCCGTAGAGCTATACAGGGATAAGTTCAAGTCAAAACAATATTAACAAAATAAAGAAAAAAGAAGAAAAGAATGGAGGGCCCTGTAATGATATAGGAATCACAAGGTTTTGGAGACCAGCAGCCTAGGCCAGCAATAATCCAATTCAGCAAAATGTAGGTGAAACAGGAACAAGCTTTATTGAAGGGAACAGGAACCACAATAATCTGGCAAGCTACATTGCCAGGAAATGCCTTATATAGGCCAAGGACCAGACACCTGACCAGGCACAGCTGAAGAGACTTAGGCACTGATACTATTGCTAGCAGAGTCAAGGTTATCAGATCTCAATGAAATTCACAAAGGCAGGCTGGCGCAGTGGTAGGGAAGAGGCCCGGCAGCCTGGGGACCAGGGTTCAAAACCCAGCAGAGTCAACTCCTCACAGGCCCTGTCTTTGAGCTTAAAATCCAGTGTACATAGTGTTTTCACTAAAGCACATAAGATTGAAAATTTGCAGACTTATAATCTAAAGGGTATGGGAGAGGTATAGAAGAATTATGGATGTGATGTGTATATTAGGGCTGGCGGTAATAAGCTTCTTTAAGTAGATGATTTTTTAATGAGTGTTTGAGGGATTTAAGGCAGGAGGATAGACTAGTGGGCCGAGGCAAGGAGTCCCAAAGAATAGGGGCAGCACGAAAAAAAATCCTAAAGATGAGAGTGAGAGGAGGTGATAAGAGAGGATGAAAGAAGAAGGTCGTTAGCAGAGTGGTGAGGGTGTTTGGGGATGTACTTAGAGATGAGAGCAGAGATATATGAGGGTGCATTATTGTTGAGGACATTATAGGTTATGCAGATACAGAAAGTTAAGTTACAACGGAGGTTCTTCACATAGCCAATGATCCTCTACTCTGTAGCCAAGCAACAGGATGTTAACCTTTTTACTAATTCATATTTAATGAGTAGTGTTGATGATTAGGAATTATTGAACATCCCCTACTACCTCCTCGTTCACAGAACTGGGACCCTACCCTCCATGCTGGCATGACTCCTCCCTCTACCACAACAAGGAGGTGTTGTAGTGAGGGTGTGTTCACCTTGTTTGGCTGTGTAGCAGCTGGAGTTGCTGGAAATTAGTGAGATGAGGAGTTCACCAGGTTTGGTTGTGTTGGAGGTGGAGGCTGTGGAACAAAGTCTGGCTAGTTGTGAGCTGGCATTCAGACAATTCTATTTGGCCTCTAATGGATGCTCTTTTGGGCTTGTCTGTCCCTTTTTTTTTTTTTCTCATACCTCTCCATCCTTTGATTGCCCGACCTCATCTCACCATTTTTCAGCAAGTTGCTGTCATGGAGGGCGTTAGGGCTATCAGTCTGCCTGTCAAGGTGTATTGCCAGGTCACCCACTAGGGTGTGAAACATTCTTTCTACCCTACGGATTTGGAGAAGGATATCTCTCCAAGTGGATTGTGGGGGGCTGGAGGTCTGCTGCCAGGCCTTTTGATGGGCTGAGGTGATGACACCGGTGTTGGTGGTGCTGCTGGTGCTAGTGAGGATGGTGTTACTGTTGGTGATGGTGTTGCTTGTGGAGATGGTGTTGCTGTGGCAACGGTTTTGATGTTGCCTGTGTTGATGTCGTTGATGTTGGTGGTGGTGCCCATCTTGGGGGAGCTCATGTTGGGGGCGGAGGCGTGGTGGGGTCCTGGCAAGGCTTCCATGGGATAGGCACAGGTGGCAGTGCTGGTGGTCCTGCTGATGGTTGTCTCCAGTACCAGGACAGCTGTGGAGGTGGCAGTGGTTGCTGGCTCCAATACATGTGAGGTTGAGGTGGAGTTGGCTGAACATACAGCAAACTTGGCCATAATGCGTGGGAGAGCCCGGGGAGAGTTTAACAGACTGGAGACATTGGAGGGCCCCTTTGATCAGGTTTCACCTATGTACAGATACTCCACTCTCTGCTGTGTAACTCTGCAGCTCCTCCAGGGTTACCTTAGGTCTCCGTGCTGCCTCTCTGATTAATGCCCTCCTTGCCTGGTCCGTGAGTTTTGGTGGGCGGCCGTCTCTTGACAGGTTTGCTGTTGTGCTATGTTCTTTCCATTTGGTTATGATAGATTTGATGGTGCTCCTGGGGATCCTCAAATATGGATATTTTTTTATACCCTAACCCTGATTTGTACTTCTCAACAACATTGTCCATTACTTGTTTGGAGAGTTCCTTGATCTTCATGGCAGTGTTTGGTTAGTGGTGCCTCTTGCTAAGGTGTTGCAGCCTCTGGGGCTTTTCAAAAAAGGTGTGTATATGTAATGACAGATCATGTGACACTTAGATTGCACACAGGTGGACATCATTTCACTAATTATGTGACTTCTGAAGGTAATTGGTTGCACCAGAGCTTTTTATGGGCTTCATAACAAAGGTGGTGAATACATACGCACGTGCCAATTTTCTGTTTCCTATTTCTAAAAAATAGTTTTATGTGTATATATACTTCTATTTACAGTTGACTCTCAGTTATCCAGCACGATTGATAGATGCCGGATAAATGTAGTTTCTGGTTGCTTAGAAAAGTGGCCTAGATTAGCTCCACATAGTGAGGGCTCTTCTAGCAGCAGAAGCTTTCACTCCTCACTTACACACAGGTACGTTAGGCTGGAGGGTGCAGTGCTGAACCCGGGGAATGTAACGTCAACACTGCACTGGCTCAGTCACTTTGCCTGTCTGCTTCCAGGTAAAACTGAATTGCAGAGACATACAGTGGATGCAATCTAGGTGCCTGTAAGCATTTTTGTGGCATGACAACCTGGCTCCTGTCATTTGTTGAGCCCTGTAAAATGTAATCACATATATATTTGTGAGCATGCGGGTTATTGCTAACGCTGCAGGCTCGCGTAGTGTGGGCCGCAGTTGCTGGCAAGGAGCGCCAAAGGCCTCACACGCGGTTACAAACACCCACACAAGCGGCACTACCACGGGCTTACACAAAAAAAATACGAGGCGCAAACTTACGACCTTAACGGGAAAAATACGGCCTTAACGGCAGAACCGCGTGCAAAAACCCCCATTAAAAACACCCACAAAAAAGACATAAAAAACTTACACACAACAAGTGGGGGCGCATAGGACCTTTGCAAGTGAAGTTACACCTCAATTTAAGTCCAAATTGAAGAGTTTAGACACACGAAAATCCCCTAAGCGAGAGAAAAAATGGGCGCTGAAAAAAGCGAAAACGAGGCTCCACGACCCCTGACCATCCAGACACCTACAACTTACCCAAGAAGGGATCCCAAGAAGGAAGATAAGCTCAGAAACCCGCATTAAAACCACGGGATCCCAGATAAGCTGGGAAACCCGCATTGACCCCACATTAACCCTCGCAGTGGGAGTCCCCGATCCCCCCGCTGCAATGAAAATACAAAATTCCCGCCTTACGTGTCCTTAAAGTACTGTAAAGGTCCATACAGAGCCCCATCAACCCCTAAAAAACCCTGTCACTCATGGGGGTCAATACAGACCCCCATAAGCCCTTAATTAACACTGCCACTCTTTGTTTTTTTTTACATTCCCCGGGTTCAGCACTGCACCCTCCAGCCAAACGTACCTGTGTGTAAGTGAGGAGTGAAAGCTGCTGCTGCTAGAAGAGCCCTCACTAACAAATATAATTAGCATCCTATGTGCAGCTAATCTAGGCCACTTTTCTAAACAACCAGAAACTACATTTATCCGGCTTCTATCAATCCTGCCGGATAACTGAGAGTCTACTGTATATAGAAGTGTTCAATTGACTTAGGCTTCTAACTGTCCAATGAGGGTCTTCAAATAACCTTATGGGACTAATGGGGTTAAATAGAAGCTTATGAGGGCCTGTATAGACGCCCATAAGAGACCGGGTTAAAATGGTGTAGTGCTTACACTTTGGGTCATGAGGGTCCTAGATGACCCTCATGGCACTTATAGTGTTATTACATGCGTTCATTACTGTGTTAGAGTCTATATAGTTGAGGCACACAATACACTCACATTGTGTGGCAAACAGCATTTCAACACTTTATTTTATTGACCGTCATTTTTTGACGGGCAAGTCGCTAGTTTTTATTTAAAGTACAGTATTTAAAAATGTTCTGGTTGCTTGAGAGTTCTGGTTGCTTGAGTTCTGGTTAACTGAGAGTCTACTGAATGTAAAAAAATGTTTAACCCCCAGCCAAAATGTTGGGTTTCATGTAATTATGGGGTTGGAATTAAATAGAGCCTATAGTATTTCAGAGGACACAATGGCATTTTCTGCCGCTAAACATGGGGCCTCATTAAATTCCAAACCTGTAATTACCTTCAAAAAGCCCGTAAGTCTGTTGGGTTAGAAATTTGCAACAGTTATAGAGCGATTTAATTGAACAAGTCCGCAACTACATGGCCGAAAGCCAAAATTGCAAACCATGATCGAATTGTGGCAATATTCCCGGAAGTAGGCTATTTAAACCTAGCAATAACGCAGCATTTTTACTTACACTTTGCCTTTGATGAAGCCTTGTTATTGGCGAAACGGTCTATTTGAACCGTCAGGTCCAATTTATTCATTATTAAGAGCATTTTGACTACCATTTACACTAGGCCTTTTATGGCCTATTGGAATCTTATACTTAAGGATTGCTAGTTCAATTATTGTGAGATGCACTTTTTCCAATATTCCTATTATGGATTATTAGACTTATTATGTATTCATTTGTGAACTGGTTGCATGTTGTTGTTGGTTTTTAATCTTACATGTTTCCCCTCAATATGACTATTGTCCAATACCACTCCTTTGTTAATACATTCAGTGGCTGTAACTAGATGGTATTCTATTGAAACATTTTTTTAAACATTTTTTACTGATGTCATTATGACGGTCTCATTTACTATTGGCTCTTTCTAAATTGTAACTTAAGGGCTTGCTTAATTGATCATGATCATGCCCTTAAATGCCACTTACAGGTTCATAGTTTACGGTTTTGGCTTTAAGCCCTTAAATTGCGGGCTTGTTCATTTAAATTGATCTGAAATTTTTGAATTAAATGAGGTCCTATATCTTTCAAACATTGTAATGCGCAGTTTGTAATTACAAACTCTCTCAATACTTAATCTCATTACTTAATCCAAAAAAGGGCTAAGGTTCTGTGTAATGCTGTTATTGCCAAAGACAATTGTTCTACAATATGAGTACTTTCATTTATGGTAATTTGTGTGAGTAAGCTGGGGATCATTTTACTAACTTAACATACACATATTGTTATCATTAATATATGACAATAATATATTTTATTGAAGATTATTTACATCCTTTGTTGTAATGCATTGGAGGAATTATGAATATTAAATATATTTAGAAAAAGAACCCCATATTGTAAGGTGTACATTTTTTGCTGAAAAAGTGCAGGATGTATACATAAAAAATAAAATAAAAAACTATTTATTGTATAAATTTCAGCGCCAAGACAAGTTTCTCTTTATTAATAGATTAAGGGTTATGAATAGATCAAGGGTGTCTATTATTATATCACAGTGTTTTTAAATAACAACAGTTATACTTTAGTGTACATTGTTAAAGAGTTAAATGGGTGGATTTTGGTAATATAAGTGTTCTTACTGATCTTGAAACCGCTTTACCCCCTAAGAAACTGCTTGTAGCAGTGGAGAAACACTTGTTGGGTCGAGATACATGCTGCATGTCCGATTCCGTGCAATTCAATTGAACAAGCTTGCAAGTTACGGACCGAAGGCCAAAACTGTAAACCATGCCATCCTGTGTAGCAGTTCAGGTCGGAACATGATCATTTAAGCAAGACCCTAGCTACCCATTTAGAAACAAAAAATATAAAATGAGATTGTCATAATTACGGTAGTAGAACATGGAGGTTGCATATCAATAGGGTTCGGGGGTCCAAAATGCGGTTGGACACGCAAAACCGAGAGAGAACAAGAGCAGAAATCTTAATGCTCAAGCATTGTCTGTATTTCTGGTATCCCCTAAAAATTATTTAGTTCCGCTTGGTATCTCACCAATTTAGCATTTTTGCATTTTTGGGGATTGGTGTTCTTTGGGTGATGTGATGTGTTGGGTTTGCGCCAGACATAAAGTTCAATTTTAGTCTCATCAGACCAGAGCATCTTCCTCCATACATTTTGGGAGTCTCCCACATGCCTTTTCGCAAACTCAAAAGGTGCCATTTTGTTTTTTGCTGAAAGTAATGGCTTTCTTCTGGCCACTCTGCTATAAAGCCCAACTCTATGGAGCGTACAGCTTATTGTCGTCTTATGTACAGATACTCTAAGGGGGGTGAATACTTTTGCAAGGCACGGTATTTCTATGCAAATACTGGCTTCAATTATCACCTGGGAAGATCACAATCCATTTTTTTTAAAGCGAGAGTCATGGCGTACATGCCTAGTTCATAGTATGTTCATGTGCACTCCATATACATGTATAATTAGAATAGTAAGAAAAAAATACAACAGAAAACTACCAAATAGCAGACATCACATACCACATGATCACATGCACAAAGCAAGTAGATGTAATAAAGGAAATATCAAGTATATGTGCTAAAAAGGAGATAGATCAGTAAAGGAAAAATGACATATAAGGAAATGTTATAATAAATGTACACAAAAAACATACAGCTCTCTCTGTTTAGTACTTCTACTTGTGTTATTTATATAATTTTATATGAATGTGACTACTGTGGTTTTTATGAAGGTACTGTAGGCTTTTAATATGTGATGTCTGCTACTTGGTATGTTTATATAATAAAGGATTTTTTTCTTACAATTGCAATTATGCATATATTTGGAGTTCACATAGAAATAATCTGGTCTATACATACAGTGCCTTGCAAAAGTATTTACCCCCCTTGGATTTTTACCTTTTTTGTTACATTACAGCCTCAAGTTCAATGTTTGTTTTGAAGTGAAATGAGCAAAATATATACTTAAAACTATTTTTTAGAAATAGAAAACAGAAAATTGGCATGTGTGTATGTATTCACCCCTTTTCTTATGAAGCCCATAAAAAGCTCTGATGCAACCAATTACCTTCAGAAGTCACAACAATTAGTGAAATGAGGCCCACCTGTGTGCAATATAAGTGTCACCTGATCTGTCATTCCATATAAACACTTTTTTTGAAAGGCCTCAGAGGCTGCAACACCTAAGCAAGAGGCACCACTAACCAAGCACTGCCATGAAGACCAAGGAACTAGGGTTAGGTTATAAAAAAATATCCACACCATTGATGATCCCCAGGAGCACCAACAAATCTATCATAACCAAATGGAAAGAACATAGCACAACAGCAAACCTGCCAAGAGATGGCCACCCACCAAAACTCATGGACCGGGCAAGGAGGGCATTAATCAGAGAGGCAGCACAGAGACCTAAGATAACCCTGGAGGAGCTGCAGAGTTCCACAGCAGAGTCTGGAGTATCTGTACATAGGACGACAAGAAGCCGGACACTCCATAGAGTTGGGCTTTATGGCAGAGTGGCCAGAAGAAAGCCATTACTTTCAGCAAAAAACAAAATGGCATGGAAAGGCATGTGGGAGACTCCCAAAATGTATGGAGGAAGGTGCTCTGGTCTGATGAGGCTAAAATTGAACTTTTCGGCCATCAAAGAAAACGCTATGTCTGGCTCAAACCCAACACATCACATCACTCAAAGAACACCATCCCCACAGTGAAACATGGTGGTGGCAGCATCATGTTGTGGGGGTGTTTTTTCAGCAGTTTGGACTGGGAAACTGGTCGGTGTTTAGAGAAAGATGGATGGTGCTAAATACAGGGATATTCTTGAGCAAAACCTGTACCATTCTGTGCATGATTCGAGGCTAGGATGGAGGTTCACCTTCCAGCAGGACAATGACACCAAACACACTGCTAAAGCAACACTTGAGTGGTTTAAGGGGAAACATGTAAATGTGTTGGAATGGCCTAGTCAAAGCCAAGACCTCACTCCAATAGAAAATCTGTGGTCAGACTTAAAGATTGCTGTTCACAAGCGTAAACCATCCAACTTGAAGGAGCTGGAGCAGTTTTTCAAGGAGGAATGGACAAAAATCCCAGTGGTAATATGTGGCAAGCTCATAGAGACATATCCAAAGCGACTTGGAGCTGTGATTGCCGCAAAAGGTGGCTCTAAAAAGTATTGAATTTAGGGAGGTGAATAGTTATGCACATTCACATTTTCAAAAAACATCTTCAAAGTTGTGGGCATGTTCTGTAAATTAAATGCAAATCCTCAAACAATCCATGTTAATTCCAGGTTGTGAGGCTGCAAAACACGAAAAATGCCAAGTTGGTGAATACTTTTGCAAGGCACTGTATATTCTATAACTCTCCCTTTTAAAAAAATAAATGGTAGTACAGTATTATTATGTTAGTGCACAATTTAAGGAAAGGGTTTCTCTGAGATCAACAGACACATGTATTTAGTTGATATGTATTTTGAGGTACAAATTCCTTAGAGCACTTTGTTCAAAGGTATAATCCCAATTATGTCTCATTCCCTCCTTCAGGACTTTTCTTATACTACTCCATGGAACTTCACTAGACTATCTTTCTGCCTCAAAACCTTCAAAAATTCAGTAAAGATGCATCTGTTTAAAGAAGATAACTCACTTAGCCTTAATATGCATAACACATCTATCACGCTCCTTTTTAAAAAAAAAAAAATTTATTTATTGGTATCAAAAGTAGACATTTACAATATAAATATATAAAACAGAATACACAGCAAAAAAAAAAACGACAAAAGACAAGACATACATTTACAATACATATTGTGAACTTGTACCAGAAATTATAATTTCTGGGAGCTAAGTCCCAGAAATATTAAAACTTAGACCATAACCGAGAAAGATCTTTATTTTGATCCCAAATTTTCCATTTATAAACTTTTATTTTTATAAGACCTTGCTCTTGAAGAGATTTTTCAAGATTTCTGTTTCTATCTACCATATATGTGATTTCACCCCAAGAGGGAACGGAAGACTGACCCCATCTCCTTGCTATCAACAGTTTAGATGCCATGAATATCTGAAGTAAAAACGCAATTACGTCCAGAGCAAGCTGATTCGAAAAAATGTGAAATAAAACATTTTCTACAGAAAAGGAAATGGTAATGCCCAAAATATTCCTTATATGCCCAAAACAAGTTTCCCAAAATTGTTGAATTATCGGGCAACTCCACCATATATGGGCATGTGAACCCACCAAACCACAGTTCCTCCAACAAAACTTCAGATTATCTTTTTTAGTAATCTGAGCCATTTTTGTTGGAACATAATACCATTGAGTACTTAATTTAAAGTGTAGCTCTCTGTATGATGTATTTTTAATTATTTGATCTGTGAGAATAAATCTTCTTCTGACCAAGAGAGATTAAAAGAATGTTGCCAAATTTTAGATTTGTTAAAAGGTCATTTATCCATTTCCTCCCGCAAGATGTTATAACAATTAGATATTAAGTGCTTTCTATCTTCTAGAATCATTAGTTTTTCAAAAGAAGTTAAAGATCTAACTTTAAAACTAGAATAGATTGAATCTCTGAACGCAGCCAGAAGTCTATTATATTCAAGCCAACTTTTATGAGGCAGCCCAAATTTTTCCTTCAAGTCTTCAAAAGAAGCCCAAGAGTTGCCAATATATAAGTCTCTCAAACAACAAATGCCAAATGCTCTCCATCCATTCAAAAATGATAAGTTCAATTCTCTCTCTAATAATAAAATCGGAAGGATAGGGCTAGGAAAAGGCATTAATTTAGATCTCAATTTATGTTTATCCCAAAATTTAAGTATTTCACGAACAATATCAGAACCTTCTAAAAAGAGTTCTTTTTTTAACTCCTTCCTAAACATCAACCAGCCTAAAGAATCCTTAACTACTGAACATCTTTCAACCTGCAGCCAACCAGCCACTTTCAAACTTTCTATACATTTGACTGCATGTGAAAACATTGTAGCATCATGATAGGTCTGAATCATTGGGTATGCTAGTCCCCCTTTCCTAAATGTTCTGGAAATTATAACTTTCTTTATTCTGTTGTTTTTCCCCTGAAAGATAAATGTGTCTATTATTTGTTGAAAATGTACTATAAAAGTTTTGGATAAAGGTATAGGAATAGATCTAAATATATAGCTTAATCTTGGAAGAAGCAACATTTTGGCTGCTGCTATTCTAGCTGTTAAAGTTAAATTCAAAGGTCTCCAAGAGGAAACAATTTTCGTAAGTTTATTTAATAGCTCCTTATAGTTGTTTTTAATTATTAACTGGATAGAATTATAAAATATGATTCCCATATGAGTTATGGTATTAGAATGCCAATTATACTGGTAGATGGATTTCAAGTAATCTTTTTCCGGACTGGCTAAATTAAGAGCCAAAACCTGTGACTTGGAGATATTAATTTTATAGTTAGAGGCTTTAGAATATTTATCTATTATTACATGCAAAGTTTTCAAAGAGTCAATGGGGTTAGACACAAACACAACCGCATCATCGGCATACAGCATTATTTTATGCTGTATCCCACCAACTGTAATTCCATGAATAGAGGGGTTATCTCTTATAGAAACCGCCATGGGCTCCATTATCAATGCAAAGATTATCGGAGAAAGGGGACACCCCTGTCTCGTTCCATTAGTAACTGCAAATCTCTGCGTTTAAACCCATTTCCAATGACCGAAGCGGATGGGGAAGAGTATAATGCTCCAATGGACTTAGACCCAAAAGAGCCAAGGCCATATTTCTGGAGTACACACCTGATAAAATCCCATCCGACCCGGTCAAAGGCCTTCTCTGCGTCCATTGATAGAAACACTGTTAGGAGAAGTTTGTGTTTAGAATATGAAATCAAATCCAACATGCGTCTGGTATTGTCAGAGCCCAAACTTCCCTGTACAAATCCAGTTTGATCTATTGATACAAGTTTGGGAATAACCTCACTCAATCTATCCGCCAGCATTTTAGCATAAATTTTTACATCAACGTTCAAAAGTGAAATGGGGCGGAAGTCTTTACATTCCAATATACCTGTGTCTTTTTTTGGTATAGTGATAATCAAAGCCTCTGACATTTCTGAAGGAATATGTCCCTTTCTTTTAATCTCATTGAAAAGATTTTTTAAATGGGGGACTAGGGTTGTTACCAAAGACCTATAGTAATGATTTCCAAAACCATCTGGGCCTGGGGCCGTACCCAACTTCAATTTAGAAATAACGTCACAAATCTCTTTTTCAGAAAAATCATTATTTAGTGTTAAAACTTCCTCTGGTGGAACTTGCGGCAAATCTATTTCATTCAAAAAATGTTGAATGACCTCCAGAGATGGCTTCTGAAAAGAAGGATCCAATTCCAAATTATATAACCTAGAATAATACTGTTCAAATGCTTCTGCTATCTGGACTGGGTTATTAAGATAGGTTCCATTGTGATAAATATAATCAACCCTTTTTTTAGTAGCATGAGATCTAAGTTTATTTGCTAAGATTTTACTTGGTTTACTCCCATAATGGTAATTTTTTTGTTGTAAAAGCCATATAGACTTATCAGTTCTCATCTGATTAATGGATTTAATCTGCAATTGGATTTTTTTAATCAACATCGAGTCAGAAGCATTAGGATTAATTTTATTTCTTAGTTCCAGATTATATAATTGGATATATAATTCTCTCAAAGGAGTTCCTCTTTCTCTTTTCCTTTGACTTTGCAATTTAATCAGGATCCCTCTTATAAAAGCCTTATGTGTGTTCCAAAGTGTAATGTTAGATTCTACTGAAGCCGAGTTTACTTGATAAAAGAAATCAATTTCTTTTTTAAGATAATCCCGACTTGTCTCTGAATCAATGAGTGAGGAATCAAGTCTCCAAGATTTTGAGTTAATGGAAAAAAATTTCGAAAACAATTCCAAGTTAACTAGAGCATGATCCGACCACACTCTTGGCCCAATATCAACTGTCAAAGTTCTTTTAAGTGTATTGATATCAACAAAAAAATAATCTAACCTAGAATATGTATGATGTCTTGGAGAAAAACAAGTAAAATCTTTTTCATTGGTGTGCAGTACTCTCCAAACATCAATTAAATGATATTTTGTCATCAGAGAAAAAAACTGTTTTGACAATCTTATCACTGATGAGTCTGGAGGTGAACGATTTTCAGATTTTCTATCTTTAATTGGGTCTGAGAGCATATTGAAGTCTCCACAAACGATAAGAGATCCCTGTATCAGTTTATTAAACTTTTTAAAGATTTTACTAAGAAATTTAATTTGGGATCTATTCGGCACGTATACATTCAATATTGAGTATTTTTGGTGGTTAATTGTGCCTATCCATAATATATAACGACCCTCCTGATCTATTTCCACAAATTCCTCTGTGACCATAAGTTTGAGGTTAAAATTGAGGTACCCCTTGCCTTTTTCTTATACATTTAATTGTATGCGACTTTATAATGTGTATTAAAAATTTTAATTGGAGCTCCCTTCCAATGAGTCTCCTGCAAGCAGATTATATCTGCTTTTTGCTGCAGAAAGCTCTTTAGAAAAAAACTACGTTTAGCTGGATGATTCAGTCCCTGAACGTTTTGCGTTACTATCTTTAATGACATGCTGTTAGTATCACAGTAGAAATGATGGTCAGTCCCCGTTCCCCTGAAAAAAATTTAATTCCAGTCCACAAAAACAAATATACACCAATACATAAACCAAACATAAAACATTCATCCCTCCTCAACTCATTGAGGCATATCGGGAGGCAGTCCTCCTTGAAGAGGAAGAGTCCCTCCCGTGATGCAACAATGTCAGATAAATACATCTGAAAGCCTTAGCCGAAGCTCTATTGTACCCTCTATCTGTTTTTTACTACTATCTTGGGTGTCCAAGCTTTAAATCCTACTCTAGATGTTTATATTATTCCCTTTAATTTGGGAGAATTTCAAACAGAACTCTCCCTTTAAATTCCCTACTCCAGTTGTGAACCCCTTCCCTTATAGCAATCAACTACTGAATTGTATTTTGCTCACTAATTTATAAAAGTAAATTTTGTTAGTGTCATTATTAAATACTAATATATTTTTACCCATTATCTAGATTAGTGTTTTCTTTATTGTTTCCCTCGTGTTAATATTAAAAAAAAGTGAAAATATATATTCACATCTAAAAAATTACCCAACAACTAGTGAGTTTATATTTTACTCTTTAAATTTCCCGTAGTAAAACAGTAATTTAAAAATATTAATCAAAACATGGTGTATTTTCCCCATTATCTAAATTCATTAAAGTGTACCATCTGTATGTTACTTCTAAATTAGCAGCAAAAAAATATCATTCAATTTTTTTCCCTTTTTTTTTTTTTTTTTTCCTTTTTCTATCAAAATAATACATATACACTACTCTTTACAAAATTTTTTGATTGAAGACAATCTAATATTTATATTCCAATACATATTTAAATAACCGCTGTGAACCAACCTATAATTACTGACTTTTATTTAATTTTGTCAGGAAATTCTCCCCTTCCAAAGTGTCATTAATAATGTATCTGTGATTCTCATACCAAAAAATCAATTTTGGGGGATTTCCCCATCTATAGGAAATCTGTTTGTCTCTCAAAACTTTAGTCACAAATTGAAGTTTCTTACGTTGAAATAAAATTTCTCCTGTCAAATCTGGGAATATTTTAAGATTTTCATATGGACTCTCAAAACATTTTTTATTAAATGAAGCTTTTAGTATTGCTTCTCTATAGGACATATGATGCAGTTTTACAATTACATTCCTAGTAATTTCTTTGCCCATGTTAGGTGGAAGAGGAATTCGGTATAATCTCTCTATAGGCTTCTCGCTCTGGCGCTCCACTAAGCTTAACAGAAAGGCTTCCACAAATTGATGGAGGTCCTTTAAGGTAACAGACTCTGATATACCATGGATTCTAATATTATATCGTTTTTCAGCTTCCGCTAATCTGAGATTTTGGCTCTTTAGCGTCTGTATCTCCTCTTTAAGTCCCATTATCTCTCTCTTTAATTCATCATTATTCTTCAAAATAACCTCTTGAGTCTGTTCTACAATTTCTGTTCTATCTGTTAATGTTTTTATATTCTTAGCATTATTTTTAATTTCGCCTATCAATTCTTCCCTGATGGATATCTGAAACTCCATTAAAAGAGCTGTCATAGTTTTCTTTAACGCTGAAGCTGTTAGAGGTTCTTCAGGAGTGGCCTCTCTCACAGATTCATCTCCTATATTAACCTCAGATTCTATAGGAGTTTCAGAAAAGTCTAACGTGGACTGAGAGAGTGAATATGATTCTGTCTTGTACTGTCTATTCTCTTTATCTACGGGAGAGAGAAAATTAGCTATAGCTTTTGAGCTATTGTTTTGTAATGTTTTTTTAGAGCCTTTACCCCTAGGGGCTTGTTGTTCTTTAGACCTTTGCATATATACCACAGGGCTATATCAAAAACCAAAGGAAAGAGAGAAGAGAAATGGGAGAATAGGAGTGTATAGAAAATTGTATACAGATAGCCCACTTTGTAACTTGCTCTTCTTTGCTGAACAGTTTTAAATACCAAACGGCATATATAATATATCTTGCTTGCAGAGTCGCTTTTCTCCCATCAAGTTCCCCCCAGCCTCATGAGACCGATGGGAAATGTCACAATAGGTGTAACTTGGACAATGTTGGATAATAAGACCCAATGGGCCTATTTATATGGGCGTTACCTGCTGCGGGATAGATTAACCTGAAGCCAGTCCCCACAGTGGTAATAAGGGAGTAAACCCCCTCTCAGCGGCAAATGTTCACCAGCCCCCGGTGCCCAGTAGAATAAATCAGCACGGCACACTGGCTTCCCTCACCTGGGGCATAACACAAGCTCACGTTCACCTTATGGTTTGTGGTCTCCTTTAACTGGCTCCTCTCACGAACCACCCCGGATATTCTCCTCACAGGCTCAGTCAGTTTCCACCAGCACTTTAGGCCCCTATGCCCCAGTAGTGTCGTTGAGATATCCATAAACTTTGTTTTGGACCCGGCCTCAGGCGGTCAGCCTCAAAGAGTTGTTGCGTCGGGGTTCAGGCCTATTAGGCCGTTGTATAGCATGTTTGAGATACACAGCTTGGACAGCCTTAACGACACTCTAGAAGAGCTTCGGCGATGTTTGCCCGGCTAGTCCCACATACAGACTAACCCCTTCCTGGGCGTGGCCCCGCCATGCCGCATTTCCACCAGTAGGGGCAAGATCCCCCCTCCTTCTCTCTCCAACACATCTATCACGCTCCTGTATCATACCCAAAACATTTAAACTGTAATTTTGTGAGTTTTCAATCATAAAGTGCTTTGGGAAAACATTATGTATGTTAGATTCTAAGGACAGGGCCCTCCATTATTTTACAATGTGTTAAATTTGGTTTGCATTTTACTTAACCCCTAGAACTATGGAATATGTTAAAACTTTAAAAATAAAGGATTATAATAATAATAATAATACACAAGAATTTCACCTGCACTTAACTGCTCCATTCATACTTTATACAATCCTATTGGTTAGGAGACTCCTCCAATAATAAGACTGGACATTTTACAAAAATCACATTTTATTTGTAATCAAGATCAACAACATACTCAAAGCTGAAAATATAAAAAACATAAAAAGACTATCCGTGTGCATGTGTTAGATACAGAGATAAAATACAAAAAAAATAAACAAGGCATGATACTTAGAAACAGCTCTCAAAGATATAAACGTTTTTTATTGCAGGTGTTGAAGAAAAACACACAGGTCAGAGATCTATTTGCTGTGCCCATTCCATCAATACACTACTTAAGAGTGATGACTTTCCTAATGCATGAGTAACACTTCTTCTATGGGTAGTAAAAGGCTGTTTAATTCCAAGTTATTGGAGGAACAGAACAGGAGTCTTCAAAAGTGGGTATACTACATGTATCCCAATCTTGTAATAATTTGATTAAGTCTCCTATTCATTGATGGATTTACACTGCTTCGGTTCTCCTCAGTCTGTAAAATGTTTTTTCTTTGGGCCCAGATGCTCTATAACTTGTAATGTGGATTCTTCAAAGGTGGGATGGGTTAGCATTGGCATTTCTTTCACTTGTTTTTTTACTTCACCTATGACAAATAACAGAACCTTGTAAAAAATAAAGAAAACCTCTAAAGAAAACTCCAATAATAAATAGCTTTAGAAGTGAAGTATATACAGTATGTCTTACAGTATTTCATTGTCTGAGATTTTTCCTGTACACTGTCAGCCTTATTAAATTGCAAATTCGGTAAATTTAAAAGGGCTTTATTTAAGCACACAGCATATTTTTTTTGCAGAAGTTTTTAGTTAGTGAACTTCTATCCAAAAGCAAGGTCTTCACTAACTAAAAACTTCTGCAAATAAAATATGCTGTGTGCTAAAATAGAGCCCTTTCAAATTTACCGAATTGCAATTTAATAAGGCTGTGTATTTTTTTCTTCTTTATTTACTGTATGTCACTGAATCATTTTGTATAGCAGTAGGGAAAGGATGAAAAGTACTGATTATTTATAAAGATTAATTACAAAATAATGAATTTGCATTATAGGTAAGTGTACATGCATTGCGACATGTACATTATTTTCAAATTGGTATATCACAGTGTCCTTGGTACATAACACTCTTTGTGATTGAATCAACTTATCGGATGGGATGCAACTTCATAAATTTGGTACATGTGATGATGAAATACCTTTTCATATATTTTGTGAATATGTTTCTCATGTATATACTTGTTTTTGAGTATTACTATCCCCACTGATTGTACTGATGATTTATTGGTGCACTGTGCATCTTGAGTGGATTAAATATTTCCTTAATTTAACATATGCCAAGTACAATGTACCAATAACAGATAAAGCACATTACCTTAACAAATGTAACAATGCTGCTGTACATCAAGGTAAGCAAAAAGAGTGCAATAAAGGTTGATGCTGTGGGCCACACGTTGTTGGCATCATCTGCATCATCAAGATCCTCTCCTTCCACTTCATGGTAGATGATAGTAGGAGTAGGTTCATATGGAATCATATCTGGAATTAGATAGGTAGTGTTTACTCATTCTGTGTAAAAACATATCAAATTTCTCGGGTCCTAGCAGCCTGCAGCCACCAGTGTTTACTAATCTGGTTTAGCACTACCACATGTGAGCTCAATTCTAAAGAGAAAATACAGCAGAATACCACAAACAAATGACTCATATTCCTCTAAACACGTGAGACATACTGAGCAATGCACTGGCTGCACAACAGTATGTAAGTGAAATACAATCAAAGATTTTTTCTAAATATTTTGACATTAAATGGAAACATCTTTACCAAAATAGTTTCTTTTTTTGTGTTACTCTTTCCTATATTTTCTGATTTGAATATGTATTCTATTTTAGAAGATGGCAACCTGATAAATATAATTCCAATCTAAACGTGGTTAGTAATTTATCACTTCATAAACTATGATCTTTGTTAATTTATTTTTCTGCTTAGTGTGATTGGAATATTTATATTTCTTGTAACTCAGACCAACTGGTGGTCCATTTCTGCTTTGTGTGATTGTGATATTATATTTCTTGTGCAATTTGTCAATAGCTTTCAGTGTATTTTGATTTAAAAAGAGCCTTCAGTTTGACCCAGAATTATTATTTTTTTTATATCAATTGTATATGATATCATGTAGATTTCATTAGCTCAAGTTGAATTGTAGACTATTCAATTCTAAACTTTCCAAAAAATATTAAGAAGTACTTTAGCTTGTAAGTAGAGAGTTTCCATTCTTGTAGGATGCTTTGGAATAAAGCACTTTTCACAAGACTTGAAGCTTAAAACAGAGCCCTCTTTTTTCTGCAGTTGTTAATATTGTTAATGTATATTTCCTCTTCCTATCCCCTGTACAGCGCTACGGAATATGTTGGCACGTTACAAATGAAACATAATAATAATAATAATACATTTTAATTTTTGAAACTGTACAGCATGAAGAAACCTCCCTACAATATTGATGTAAATGTATTTAGAATTGAATGCACATATGGTAGCACCAAACCAAGGTTAATTTTTTTATTGAGTTTTTAGTACTACATTTAAACAATCTGGGTAAACAAATCTTGAAGACCTCCCTTCAAGTCTAAAACAACTCTGCTAAGGCCTGCTAACAGAGAGTAGCATATGCTCTGTCATTTTATGGTTAGAGCTCTGTTTTATTTTGGCTTGGTGATATGCTTTTACCTGCTATGCTCAGAATAGTCTGTTAAACTATGAAAAGAAACTTACCCTTAATCATATGACAAAGCAATAGTGACATAAATATGTTATGCACAGCAAAGAAGTTGATAGATTTATTTGAGGAATTTTCCTGATAAAGGGTAATACCTGCACTTCCAGATATATGATATATGGTAATTTTCAGTTGCAGTTCAATAGGACTAATGGACAGCCTATATGTTTTAAAACTACGGGGCCCCTCCATGTTGAAAAAAACACTCAAATAATATCTGTCTTCTGCAATGTTTAATTGCATATAATAGTAAATATGCTGAAGGTTGCAGTTATTCTTTCCAAATATATGTTTTCCCATTATCAAGCCTAGTTCTTCAATAGAGCAAAATGCAAATATGCGACTGCAGTGAATTATTATGTTTATTGTTTGGTCCCATTGTTTTGCAGCACAAAGCATCTACATCAGTGCCAACAACATATACCAAAATGGAAACACACAATGATAGAATATGCTTCATTACAAGTACCTAACTAATTCTGAGACAGTATCACATTTCCAAGAACTGAAACTTACTGACAATATTTTCTCTTGTTTATGGAAGATACATGCCCACCCTTTACTACATTTTGGAATTTACAACAATATAACATATATAAAGTAAAGGTAGACTGTTAGTTACAACTTTTTTTTTCCAGAATAGTTATTGTGATTGAGAGAGGCTCTCCTGCAATGACAGCACTTTAAGGAAAGAGAATTATAACTTGAAGACATTTCCAAAACTACCACTTAGACATAGAACAAAACATGCTAATGTGAGAAGAAGCTAGAAAGTGATGCTACAGAATGAAAATTGAGTTAAAAATGACTTTTCTGTTCACATTAACAGATTGGAAATAATTAATAATTACTTAAGCAAATGGGGCAGAAAAGAAGGGTATTGAAAATAATATTGAAAACAATACTGCAGCCATAACATTATGAACCATTCAAGATCATGAAAACTACTAAACCACAACAAATAGTCAATATATATATGTTAGTTGTCGTTTACTTACCATTGCTTACTATTAATGTGCAGTATGTGTGTGTTGTATGTTAACCTATTATTATTATTATTGTGCCTGGAAATAAGCACAGTGTATATATGGAATGTGAAACCCATAGAGAATATAGGTGGAAAATTACTTTTTTTGTTTCCTTAGAAAAGTAATTTCCATGGAAGTATGACGTAATTTTCCTCTGCTTTTGTGGGGCAAATTCTGTGCCACTGAGGTATTTCGTCACTTTTTGTTCCTGTTTTGAACAAAAACTTTATGTGACTACCAAACTTTTTTATATACTAATTTAGAAGTTGACCAGGGTTTAGGCGTATTAGGATACAACCCATGCATTTGTAAACCATAAAAGTGTTGTATCAAGACAATTCTAAAATTTGTTTTTTTTATGCAATTTATTAATTATCCTTATTTTATTTCATAATATCTTTGCCATCCAGTTGTACCTTGGATCAGCTGAATGAAGCTTATGGTCCACTGGTGATCCATTTCTGCTTTGTGTCATTTTGATATTATATTTCTTTTGCAATTGCTTATAGGTTGCACAAAACAGCATTTTCAGTTTATCTTGAGTTAAAAAGGGCCTTCAGTATGTCATATAACTATTTGGTTTTATAGCAACGGTGTCTCATATCATATAGCCTTCATTATCTTAAGTAGGGTAGTGGACTATTTAACACTAAACTTGACAAAAAAAAATATTAAAAAACACTTTCTTTTACATTTTAATTTACAAAACTTTACAGCATGAAATAACTTCCATTTAATATTGATAGACATTGTCGAATAAAATATATTAGCAGCAATTATTGTGCGTTACCAGTAATTATACTGATGTTCTTCCTTATGTAGTTTTCTGAGGAGATGTGGGCAACTTGACACGTGTAAACCTTGCCATTCAACCACATGTTCTTAGCGATTTGTAATAGACTGATGTAAGTGCAATGCTTGACTTGATGGTCACACTTGACTTTACTGGGATCGTTCTCATCCTCCTGGACTGTGATGTTTGTCAGCTCCCAGGTAACGAAGAATTGTGCAGGGTAAAAACCACTCACCAAACAAAGCAAACTCCCTGGGGCAGGTGAAAGCAATTGCACAACCGGGGGTTTAATCTCTCCTTCAGCTGTGGATACAGAAATTAACTATATATATTACTGGAACTATCTTATTCTATAGTGTACTAATTTTTATAATAATTTTCAGAATTTGTACTCAAACATTAATACAATAATTTAATAAAACAGCTTTCTATGTTGCAAAAAGAGGCTGATTTTTTAAAATGTAAGGAAATGTGCAATCTGGAACTTACAGTTGTTAGTCATTAGGAAGACTTCTTCTTTACTGACATTTTGAGGATATTCCAATTTGCAGGAAAATTTGGATGTTTTTTTCCAGTCATCCAGGGTCACTTGAATAGTACTTTGTGTCCCTATAACTTTGCTGTTTGTTGCTGGTTCCTGGATTTCCAGAGGCTGTCTTGTTTGTTCATCTGCCATCCATTTTATGGAGGTATTAGCGATATTAGTTATGCATGACATTTTTGCAGTTCTATAAATAAATAGATCTTTAAAGGATGGTTTTAATATTTGAAGATCTGGTACAACTGATTGTTCTGGAAAAAAAAAGAAATACCAGGGTTTTTTGCTTCAGAGATAACTCCTGTTATATCTGATTCCTCCTGAACAAATACAATCTGGATCGGTTATATAACATTATTATTTACAGATGTGCTAAGCTTTGTTACTTGGCTAAGTTACCAACTTCTTGTTCCTTCCCCATTCAAGTTAATGGAGGTGGTTATCGGTGAGACTTAGCACATCTGTACCTATATCATGGTTTTTGGACAAAAATAAGACTGTCAGATTTTTGACTCCGTAACAATTTAAAATATAAAACTTTTATTTGTATAATATCAGTCTGCCTACAGGGCATTTTCTGGCTTCAGTTGCTCTGAAGAACTCCTATTTTAATTGCCGTGTGTGCCTTCTATCTCCAAAATTATACATACTGTTCCGGTTGTTTCATTGGAGGGAATTTACTTAGCATCTTAGGTGGGAAAATGCTATGAAAATGTCCTTATTATTAATGTAATCCTATTGATAGATTAGGTTAGACCAAACCACCCTAACCACCATTTATATTGTAACTGTGAAACCTTAAGATCTTACAGTAAAAAAAATATTTTTATCTGTAAAATTTTCCATGTACCCACTTAGAAGGTTTTTTTTTTAATTATTAGCTGTGGTTATGAAGAAAGCTTTCTCTGGTAAAAAAAATAAAAAGTTATCAGAAATACTGATACTGTAAAGGAAATGTGTTATATAAAACATCTAGTGTCAAATATTTATAGCATGCATTTGTCATAAATAACATCATACTACTATTATTAACCTGTCCTTCATAATTATAAAAAAAATGTAATGCAGAAAGACAGCCAGTAATTTTATACTGCACTATTTACAGCTTATTTACCAACAGGAGCACTGACGTCGATCCGTATGTAGTTTTCTAAGGATATATGGGCCACCTCACATGTGTAGATTGTCTTGTTGAGCCAGTCATGCTTAGAGATGGACAGTTGACTGCTAAATGTGCAGTACTGGTTTTGATGGTCACAGCTGACTTCCCTGGGGTCAGGAGTATCCTTCTTGCTTGCCCTGCCATTTACCTTCCAGGTTACAAAGAGGTCAGCTGGGTAAAAACCCTTCACCAAACAAACCAATGTGAGCTGGTGCTCACTGGTTATGTTCTTGGTTTCCGGGGGAAGTAAATTCACTAATGGCGGTTTGTTGGCTCCTTGGGCTGTAGAAATAAAAGTGTAGCACATAACAATTAGATGTAATAGATAACATTGTAAGAACATTTATTCATTTGAATGTTTTTATACAATGTGTGATCTTAAACATCAAGTTTTATAAAGGAAATGTGAAAATGATATCAGTCCAGTTATTCATCCATATGATTTACAGATGACTTTGTGATACAAATATTTTGCATCTTTGAGGGGAACACTTACTGAAATTGTTTTGGATGTTCAGATGTTTTCCCTTGCTGTCCTGTGGAGATTTTAACTCACAGGTCAAATTTGAAATGCTCTTCCACACGTCTAGGGTGACTTTGAGGATGCTCTTCTCCCAACGGATTCCACTCAGTGTGACTACTTTCTTGTCCCCTTGCATTTTTTCAGGTTTACCTTTATTTATCACCCATGTTATGTTGGTGTTTGGCACATTAGTACTACATGAAACTTCTGCAGATTTGTTCACAAATAAGTCTCTGAAGGATGGTTGCACTATTTTTGCATCTGGTATGATGAGTGACTTTTCTGAAAAGATAAAATTAATTGTTTTAAGCATAAAAGAAGTATTCCTCCTCTGACTGCAACATTGTTAGTTGGGGCACTGTGTTATGATAGATACAAAGAAAAGATTCAATGTATTTTAAGAAGTGCACAGTGTGGAAGAGCTTCTTAATTGTATTGAAGTTCTACTTTAAACTTCTGGTGCCCTTGGACAGATATTTAAGCAGAACTGATTGCAGGCTTTCTAGATCAATGTATTAATTTGTAGAGCCAGTAATTTTAATTTTAATTATTACATTGGGATCCTATTGACATGTTTATCAAAGATGCAGTAGAAATGAACACCTCTAACAGCCTTTGGTTTCCATGAACTTAAACCCCAACCAACAGTTCTCTAGCTTATTAAATACTTTCTTATTTACTTAGCTTACTTAAAGAATTAAAAGCAGCATTTGGCAGATGAGAACAAAGTACGACACACCAAGCCTTTGTGTAGACTCAGCAATGTTTTTTGTTATCATGATAATAAACTAAAGATCTAACCAAACTTTCATTCATTAACAAGTATATATAAACACATTTCTGTACATGCACTAAGATTCACAGTGGCTGTGGAGTATATCACTGAAGGCTGCAATGTCTATTTCCTTTTGGAAAATGTGGTTGCAGGCCTTACAGTCAATGGGATGGAATAAATATTTTAGCCCATTGTTCTATTAGAGTTCCTATTATCAGCTGAAAGAACAGAATCAGATTGCTGTTTGTAATGAGAAATAATTCACATTTAATGCATATAAAGTGAAATAGTTCTCTAAATGATATTTAAATGGGATATGAAAGAGTATTAAACAAATTCTATGGGCCTCATTCAAATATGATTTGGCCAATTTAATAGGGCTCTACATAAGCACATAGCTTTTGGATAGAAGTTTACTAACTAAAAACATCTGTTAAAAAAATTGCTATGTGTTTATATAGAGCCCTATTCAATTGGCCAAATTGCATTTGAATGAGGCCCTATCACAGCAGCTCTGTAAAGCCCTTTTATACCCCAAAGAAGATGTTTGCAAAAAAAGGCATGATAATTGTCAAGTCATATGGAAAAAGAAATGAGGCCAGATGCTTGCAGATATATTTATTGTATGTATTTAACAATTTACTACTGGCTTCTCCTGTGATTATTATTGAATGATATAATGGCTTAGCAGCTCTAAACTACATTCACATTATCATTTAATGTGAAAAGCACTTTGTGGTAGAATTTAAAATTCAAATGAACAAAGAAAATGTGATTCTTTAATAAAGAGATCAAAACTGTGACCATGTTCTTTGAATTATTCATTCTGATTCAAAGTAAAATGAAATCTAAGAAGAATTAGATTTGTGACTTCTGTGCTCAGAGCCATTGCTTGATGGGTGAACGTTGATGTCTCGATTAGAAGAGGTTTTTCGGCCCCGTCTGATGTTTTTTTTCACAATCAGCTGAATGTCACTACGTATATTTTGAACTTCTTTGGTAAGGTATTCAACACCATTTTTTATGCATTGCAATACAGTGTGAGTCCCTTGAGTGCCTTGCTCATTATGAACACCATATGGAGGGATGTCACATGGTTCCTGGACTTCATCTTCCAAACTGCCAAGATGCTCACCTGTAACAGATCATGTAAAAATGAACACCAAGAAACAACTAAGTAGGTTGATTAATACACAAAACATTGATACAAAATAACAAAGTAAAAGAGAGATGATAACACAGTCGGACTAATAAACTTACAGTCTTACATGAACGTACTGGACAAAGTAATAAGCTGAAAATGATATTTTTTTATTATGCTTAACAGATAAACATGAGGTAAGAAGACATTAAACAAAACATAAGTACTAAATCACAAAGACATGACTGACAGCACAAAGGGGGTGTGATATCACCTACCAGGTGCATGGATGAGGTAAGATTGTTTGTGTGTTCTCATGGAGATATTAAGATGGATGGTCAAACTGTATGTGATGGCAGTTGTTGCAGATACTCCATTCCTGCTTGTTTCACATGTCAGACAAATTAACTTAATATATATGTTTTGTTTTACATTTTGACCCTTATTAAGTTTGTATGTATGGCTTACATGTGTTTTGGAAAAATTACATTTATTTAGGTAGGCAGATGAAGTAATCAAAAACAATCAACCTCTATGGTGTATAATTTTCTAAATTCTGATTAGAAAGTAGGATTTTTTTAATTTGAATTCATAGTTAACTAAAATTACAATCTTCTAGTCAAAACTGTTGTCTATGGGCCTCATTCTATTAGCGGCCGCAGCCGTTGCGGGGCCGCAAGGACCGGCCGCAAGCTATTCTGCTATTCTATTCCCTTATGGCCGGAGGCTCCGGCAGGCTTGCGGCCGGTGCCTTGCTATCTCTTGCGGGCGCTCGCGCCAGAGGAAAGCCTTTGATCTAAAACGGCCGCAAGAGTTTTGCAATTCAATTGCTCCGGGAAACCTCTCTGCAAGGCTAAAAACGAGCCGCTGCTTACTTGCAGGAAAGAGGTCCCGCTAGCACCAATTAAGCACATAAAATAGCTCAAATAAAGCCATCCTGCACTTTGAGAAGACTATAAAGGGATTTAAGGTGTTAGAAAAAATAGCACATAATTATCCTATACTCAAATCCGTAAAATATTTTATTTTTAATATCCGTAAAATATCCATGTAAAAAGTCCATAGGGCTTGGAGCACCTCAGACTCGCCCACGCCGCAGCCGGAAAATAAACAGTTAATTTGAACTCGGGTTTGGGCTGATGTGCAAGCTTGAGAGTGGGTTACTTTTAATCCTCATGTCCCCCAATATGATCCCTAGCATTTACAGAGCTGTACAGTGCAGGCTTGAATTTATTTTTGCGTTTTTATATTTCAGAGCTTACGGCCGGTTCCAAGATATGCGGCCGGCCGTAAAAGGAGATCCTTGCGGGGCCGTATAATAGAATCGCGAGTTAACAGAACCCCCGCAAGGAATCGCAGCCTTACGGCCGATTTACGGCCGCTAATAGAATGAGGCCCTATGTCATTATATCAACTCACTAAGAAAGAATGCTCAACCAGCAATAAGACACAGCTTGCTACTGCCACAACTGTAGTCTAGTTTATGCATAAATCCAAGTGCAGCTTGATGTCCTCCCATACTGGGGATTCATTGTATTATTGGTGAGGACATTGGTAAATGGGTAGCTAAGAAGGGCCTGTTGTTCTAATCTTTCACCAAATAAATGATGACCTTCACTGAATACATTCATTTGCAATATATACTGTAAGCTGCCACTTCTTCCAAATGTAAAGTATAAATACAATTACAATATCATTATTTTAGAGACATATTAATGACATAACACTGTACTCATAATGTGCAGGTAAAACACTTCACAATTAAAAGTCCTCAAGCATAACATGTACTGTGCAAAACTTGCAGGAAGTGATTGCATTTTTCAGTGTGGCTGTTCCACAATAAACAATTGAATTTGTATTAAATACATAACCATAAAATGTAATACCACATTTAAGGGATAGTTCAAAAAATTCCTATGTGGAGGATAAAAAGATATATTAAATATAAATAATTGAATTGAATTGCTGTTTGTACCCCTTACAACGTTTGATACTTCACATATATAGTTGTGAGCATGCAAGTTGTTGCTAACGCTTGCGGGCTCGCGAAGGCGCTCCTTGCCAGCAACTGCGGACCTCGCAAAAAAATACGAGACACGTTACCACCAATTACGACCTCGCAAAAATCGTCCACAACCCGCGCACATAAAAAAATGAAAAACACAATAAATACACACAACACATACATAAAAAGCTTACCTACAGGAAGAGGGGGCATCAAAAACTGAAGGTACACCTCAATTTAACTCAAAATAAAAGAGTTTAGACACTGAAAAATTCTCTAAGCGAGAGAAAAAATGGCCGCAAAAACACACACCACCAAACACCTATGGAATTGCTGGAAAAGACATACGAGATTAGAAAACAAGGACGCAACCCGCACGACCCCAAACTCATTAGAAACACAATAAATACACACAACAAACATATAAAAAGCTTACCCACAGCAAGGTGGTGCACCCAGGACCTCTGCAAGTAAAGTTACACCTCAAATTAAGTACAAATTTTGGAGTTTAAACACCCGAAAATCACCTAAGCGAGAGAAAAAATGGCCGCCGAACAAAACGAAAACAAGGCTACAGGACTCTAAACACGCAAAACACCCCAAAACAGCTATGGATATTCCGCCACAGCCACATACCACACATTAGCCGCCATTTTAGAACAATAACTTATACAATGCGGAAGTACACAGCTACGCTAACGGTTTTGTCTTGCGCACGCACACTATTACACTACACACATTCATCACGCTTACACAGCAGCTCCACAGCACTAATGCTGCAGCAACATCAAAACAGATTGCCAGCTCTTCAACAGAATGCTTCCTGCCTATATTACTTAAAAATAGGTAAAGTATATTACTTTATTATTCTATTAGTTATTTTATTATTATACACCAAACAGCATTAGCTCACTTACAATTTGATTGCAGTCATTTTTTGACGGGCAATTCGCTAGTATATAAATAAAGTGCAATAGTAATATCAAATAAGGTAAAGCTGAAAAGTAGGCCCTGGATGAGTTAAAAAACAGTAACCTTTAAATAAAATTGGCTGACAAGGGAGGCAGTATTGTAATTATTCAAAAAGAAGAATATATAAAAATGTGCCAATGCATTCTGACCGATCATCTAACATACGAAATATTGCCAAAAAGCCCAAGCCTTGAATTCAGTAGTGAACTCAAGTCTAGAAATGAAGGTCGTATTACTAATAATAATCTCAAATACTTACTTCCAACTAACCTTTCCGCACCAACATTTTATGCTTTACCAAAAATTCATAAAAGGGTGCGACCGATACCAGGAAGACCAAAAAATCGTAGAAAATCAGTACATTAATATATATTGAGTTGAAATAAATTGTCACTACCCTTCCTTCTTACTTAGAAGATACAACTGACCTACCTAAACATCTGGGTAACTTTTTTTTTTTTAAGACATTACAAATTTTTCCACACATGTATACACATCCTGTACACAATGTTATGTATGATTACACCGGTTATCTATTTACAGTATGCTAATACATTAAATCATTGTTTGTAGTATTCTTAGTTTTCTGAACGTTCTGTGATAAATACCTAGGAGCATTCACTCGTACCTTTATAACTATAACTTTCCCCGTTTACTATAGTCGGGGTAATAAAATTATAATAAACAACAATATAAAGAAATAAAAAGATTAACCAAAATGAGGCACATAACGTAAGCATTCCCTCCACATCTATGCTTGCAAGCATAGATGTGGAACAACTCTACAGCAATATCCCCCATCACTTGGGGTTAAAGGCAGGAACATACTTTCTTGACAAAAGAGGGAGTGACAGACAAAAATGGAATATGTTTTTACTAACTGTTCTAGAATTAATTTTAAACAGAAATGTCTTCTTGTTCAATGGAAATTGGTACAAACAGAAAAGAGGCACAGCCATGGGAACGTCCTGTGCCCCCAATTATGCCAATCTTTTCCTCGGGTATTGGGAACAAACCACAGTATTTACAGAAGAAAATTACAACAATAGTGATAAAGTATTGAAGTGGAATAGATACATAGACCATATACTAATTTAAATGGCCGGGAACACAGTTGTAATTTCAACAATTTGTTACAAATCTCAATTCGAATTATTTAAATTTAAGCTTTACCTATGAGATCCTTTCATCGGATCATGATTTTCTGGACCAAAAAATTCATAAAGATGAGATGGGAACCATTCATACTCAGGTCCATAGAAAATCAACTGCCATAAATGCTCTCTTGGGTTGGACCAGTCAGCATCCCCTTACGCAAAAAAAGGGAATACTGACTGGCCAATATTTAAGGATTAGACAAAATTGTAGAAATCTAACAGACTTTAGGTTTCAAGCACAAGCACTGAGACAACACTTTAGATATTACTATTGCTCTTTATATTTATATTTGTATCAAACTTTGTAAGGGGCATAAACAGCAATTCAATTCAATTATTTATATTTAATAGATTTTTTTATCCTCCAAATAGGAAACTTTTTGAACAATCCCTTAAATGGAGTATTACATTTTATGGTTGTATAATTAATAAAAAATATTTTTTTTCTTTTTGTTTAATCTAAATTAGGTGTTCAAGTACCAAATGGATTTTTAAACACTATTGACTAACTGTTCCACAAGAAATATGCAATATAAAAAAAAAAAGGTATATCCTGCACCAACAACAAATAATCATATTGATTCAACATTTGCACAATATGCCTGTACTACTATTTGTCTAATTCAATTCATTCACCCATAAATACATTTACATTTTTTTTTATAGATGATACTAAAAGGTACTTGTTTTATGCATAGTCCACAGGACATTCCATTGACAAATTATCTTTAATTGTGGTAAATCAATGTCTATAAGTCTTGATGCTTTTCAAAGATGACTGTAATGCTCTTAAAATTAAAGCAAACAAAAATGTATTGATCAACAATCATTCAATATGTGTACATATTATCCTGGCACAGGTACACACACCCCTTTCAAGAAAATGGGCTTAATGTTTCCTGGTAAGTATAATACATGTTAAAGAAAAATAGCTTTAGCCATTGCTTAGTAAAGACTTCCATAACTTACCAGAATTTTCATCAATGGTAACCTTGGTAGGGACGTCGAGGCTCTGGTGTCGTACCACACATTTGTAAGATGTTATATCCTCCTGTGGGAATGTCCTAAGCAAGCCAAGAGCAGAGCAATTGTTTTCTGTACAAGTTGGGGGACTGTTGCTGTAACGGTCAGTTTTCACACTTTTGCCATTGTTTTCCCACAAAATACTGATATCGCTAGGGTAGAAATCGCTGGCCTTGCAGATAATAGTGACAGCTTGGTCTCCAGGAAGCATAAATTTGGTTATGGAAACCAATGGGGTCTTCACTTTGTCAGCAGTAATCTTCTCAAGCACTATGGGTAATAGAGAATTGTTACCAAGGTTAGATTTTAAATCCCACAATCAGCATTAACAGTTCGTTCAGTACTTGTGTCAAGTGTTCATAGACTAATATACATAGCTTTACTAGCTTTACACTTGAAAGGACAACAAAGGTCCCATATTCTGCAGAAATTAAAATACACATATATATGTATATATATATATATATATATATATATATATATATATATATATATATATCAATAAATATACCAAACAAATATAACAAAAACTAGTTTGTTTTTTTTTTTTAAATTAGTGGAGTTTAAGCATAATTTATCTATAATGACATTGACCCCCATTTAATTCCAAGCCTGTAATTACCTCTGCAGGTTAGAAATTTGTTACAGTTATAGATGTATTTAATTGACTCAACCCCGCAAGTACAGGCTCACAGCCTCAAAACGTAAACCATGAATCCGTATGTAGCATTTCAGGGCATGATCATTATGAATTAAGCAAGCCCGAAAGTTACAATTTAGGCAGAACCAATAGTAAATGAGACCGTCATCATGACATCAGTAAAACATGGAGTTTATACTACAATTAATTTGTGTTTAGAAGTATGATTTGCGATCAGTCTCGCAATCCAGAAATGTAGAAATCCATAATAATTAATAAATCATCTGTTCTAGTCCATGTGGGTGGCCTGATTATTAACTCCTTGTTTCCTGGGATCGATGTAACATGGAAATAAAATGTAAAAAAAAAAAGTGATTGCAGATTTGCGAGCTTGAGATTGTTGTGCAATTAATTCTAATGCCTTTTATTGCTTTCCCAGTGTTTTTAAGTACAATATTGTGTGTTTATATTTGTTTTTACAGTGTTACAAATAGGTGTTTAATCCACTTGTGAGTCCTATCTAGTACTCATAGAATTGTTTTATACATTTGCCATTTACGTGTTTGAAGGCAATTGTGGGCTTGTTGAATTGTTGTAATTAAATATGGATTTTGCGTCTTTAGCACTGGTAACATTTGCGGCCTGGAAACATCAAAGGAGGAGATAGGACGGAGTTTTTTACAACCACAGGGATTTTGTCTGTCTGCTGCTAACTTTGTCTCATGTGATTAATTAACTCTAAGAGGGGGTAATAATTAGGTAGAGCAAAGCCAGTTATTTTAAATCAGCATAATCACTGGAGTGGGTTGCCAGTTGATTCTCCAGTAGATCATGATTTGTCTGACCTCTCTGCTAGACAGGAAGGGAAAGAGAAACAAATGGTTTAAAGAGAGTAATAGGAAGAGAAAGAGAAATATGTTGAAAGGGAGATTGAGAAGAGAGGGATAGGTTGGAGGGTGTCACATTGAAAAAAGACATACAGAGAAAGTAAGAGATGGATAGGAAAGTGAAACAAAGGAAATGAGAGACATGAGAAGGATTATGACTCCCAGGGAAGGAGGGACACAGCTAGTAAATTCAAGGATGGAAGAGAGACAAGCTGGTCAATTTGAGATGGTGAGAGAGACACACCAGTGATGCTGAAGGGGAACAGCAAAGTGAAATGAATGGGATATATTAATATATTTTCCTTTGTTGCATGCAAAGTAGAGTATGTGATAATATCACAGTGTGGAATCTTTTTTTAAATGGTCACATGTGATTAATTGACTCTAAGAGGGGGTTAGGCCAGCATAATCACAGAGATATATAATTATTAAAACATGTGTCATAATTTTCTTTTTCTTTCAAATGGTCATGCACATCATGATTATTACCTACATTACCTTAGATAAAGGGATTTTAAGTACTGCAGGATATCTCCTTCTGGATCACTACCTTGTCATGGTAAAGGGGCTTTGTATACCTCAATGAGTCTGTGAGCTATGCCATGTAGGGTTACCCAAGATGGGCAGGTCATAGCAGAGAGGTCAGACAAATAATGATCCACTGGAGAATCAACTGGCAACCCTCTCCAGTATCATTTACATGAAAACCATATGTAAAAGCACAACCAGAAACACAGTCAGATGTGCCTGGAATGCTGCCTCCATATGGCCACAAATAGTTGGACATGACTGAAGTACTCAACAACAACTGCAGGATATAGTGATACCTTTTTTATTGGACAAACATTTTAGTTAGAGTGACAAGCTTTCGGAAGTTGCACCTCTCTTTATCATGTCAGCCACAATACTGATACCCCACTCTTCATTACTCCAAGTACCTAGCTTTCAAGCATAGTTATCTAACACACTAATTTTCTTTAAATAACAGTCAGTTGCAATTATAATTATTTATGTGTGTATCTTTTCGTTTCTGCTATAATTGGGGATTTGCTTAGTACCTTTAATAGTACTTGCGATCAATTTAATAATACTTGTGAACATTAGTTCAAACCATTTATACCACAACTGACATAGGAAAGAGACCAAATTTACTTGGGTACAAGATAGGGATACTTACAAATTGTTTCCTCGATATCAGGATTAGAACAAGGCTGTTTGACCACACAAGATACATTCTCCATTTCATCCCATATTTTGCGAGAAACAGACAGCTTGGCCTTTAGAGGGTTTACACTTTGAGGTTCTATTTCCACCATTTTCTTGTCGATTGCATTCCCATTGATTTTCAAAATTATATTCTCTGGCTTCAAATTGAAACCGAAAACTGAGCAAATTATTTTGGCTTTGTTATCAAAAATATCTTCATTAGAAGGTCTCTCAATTTTCACAACAGGTTTCATGGTGTTTTTTTCACATGCTATGTAGAGAAAACATCAGGATGATAGTGTTAGAGAAAATGACCCCAATGTACCAACTACTTTCCTCAATTACCTAATTCTGCCTAGCTAGATTATTTGAGCTCAGTATCCTTATTATTATTTTATTGACAGTATCAATGGCAAAACCTAATCTCAAGTAAATTGTGAGACCCTGCAATACATACATTTGTGTTTTTTTATATTATTAGTTGGGGTGGGTGCTGGGGCATGATGAATAATAGAGAGAGATAGGGGGAAAAGAAAGAGAGTCTGAATAAAGGGACAAAATGGAAGAGTGAAATTGGCCTTTTGGAAAGGGAGGAAGGGAATAGAGAGACACAGATGAGGAAACAAATGGTTTAAAGAGACTAATAGGAAGGGAAAGAGAAATATGTTGAAAGGGAGCTTGAGAAGAGAGGGACAGGTTGGATGGTGTCACACTGAAAGAGAACAAGACATACAGATAAAGTAAGAGATGGATAAGAAAGTGAAACAAAGGAAATGAGAGACATGAGAAGGATTATGACTCCCAGGGAAGGAAGGACACAGCTAGTAAATTCAAGAATGGAAGAGAGACAAGCTGGTCAATTTGAGAAGTGAGACCCGCCAGTGATGCTGAAGGGGAAAAGCAAAGTCAAACGAATGGAATATATTAATATATTTTCCTTTGTTGCATGCAAAGGAGAGTATATGATAATATCACAGTGTGGAATCTTTTTGTAGATGGTCTCAAAAGTAGAAAAACTGATTCAAATGTTTAAATGGTCTGGGGTCTTCAAATAAGCAGTAATATAGCTGCATAAGTCATACTTGTCTGCCAATGAGATCTACAGATTTATGTATGCTCTGTACATTTCCTGTTCGTTTCAATGGCATTTAAAAAGGTTTTATGTATTTTTCATGCAAATAACAATTTCTGTAATGGTTTAAACATGTTCTTTTAAGTGAATTAAAAAAAGCTCCATGTCCCTTTAATGATGCTCTCTAGATATTGAGACCAGACTGATATACTACAGGATATTTCTCCCTGTGAAGGGCAGAAGTGGCTAAAAGAGGCTGCTCTCAGAGTGGGTTATCATGTCCATAGAACTAACCTATTAAGACAAGTCTGTTCTCTGATGCATCTATTGTGTTGTTGCAAAGACATTTGACCATTAAGGCTTAGTCTTCCTATATATTTTAAAATGTCAACATATGTGGATAAATGCATAAAAATATGTGTGTATTATAGTAAGACAATTGTTTGCTAAAGAATGTATTCCTCCAAACAATTTTATAAGGGTGATTGGGGGCTCCAGACATTGACTCCTTGCTCACTGTGTCTTAGGGAGTTCAGCTACTGATGAGACCCAACTATGGTCACCTGGGCTTTGCTGTTTCTTTTGTTCAGGGTAGAATTTCTTGGTATTTCAGGGCTGGGTTACCCTATTGCAGTCACTGAGCATGTGTTACGTGCAACTGAAACTAGCACAAAATCACAAAAGGTAATATGTCTAACACTCTAGATGATTAGTCTTTTGTCACAGAAATATGTATCACATTAGTTTTAGCTCATGTCATAAGTGGCCTCTTACCTGAGCATTTGCTAATATTCTTCATCATGTTATTCTTTGAGGATTTAAGCAGACATGTGTAAATGTCTTCCTTATCCCAGCTCTCTTTGGTGATACTCATTTTGAATGTTCTGTCTTTGATTTTCGGAAGACTGGATTCAGGATTTGTATTAGGAAGTGCTATCCCATTTTTGAGCCAGGTTATGTGAGCATTTCCTGAAGGGAAGTTGAAAATCATACACACTAGGGGCACTTTGTCTCCAGTGATCTTATCACAGGAAGATATTAAGATCTCTATAGTGGGATCCACCAAAACATCCTTTTCACAAGCTAAAACCAAAGAGAAATGTAGTGAGGGAAAGCCAGAGAAATTGCCACATAAAATCACCATAACAACTATCTATCTATCTATCTATCTATCTATCTATCTATCTATCTATCTATCTATCTATCTATCTATACAGTCTATCTATACAGTCTATCTATCTATCTATCTATCTATCTGTCTGTCAGTCAGTCTGTTTGTCTATCTATCTATCTATCTATCTATCTATCTATCTATCTATCTCTCCATCTATATTAGCAACCACTTGTGAATCATTCATGATATAAGAGCAGTATGTAGCGTTATCTAAACATTGTCCATAATGTGGTAAAAAGCTTACCATTACTTAAAACTTTTTCCTGTTTGTTTAAAGAGCAGGAGTATCTGGTATTGCTCCATTTATCGACTGAGATGCTCAGTTGGGAGCTCAGAAAATATTTTGTATCAGATTTGACAAATGGAAATGTAGGTGGTTTCGATGTGACTGGTTTATTATCTTCTTTCCACTTAATTGGCTCTGTTGGTTGTGGAAATCCTTCTGTATAAAGGCATCCAATAGCCACCATATTCGTACCAGTGTTACAGCATGGAACCAAGGGGAAGAGGGTGCCTTCAGACTTAGTTTCTAAAAGGACAAAAACATGTATTTAGGAATTTACAAATTCTAAGTAAAAGTTACAAGAATAGTGTGAACATTGAAGAATATATATATGAAGAATATATATATATATATATATATATATATATATATATATATATATATATATATATTGTGTTTGTATTATAGTTAGAAAATTGTTTGCTAAAGAATGAATTCTTCCAAACAATCTTATATTCTTTTATATAATGATATCTGTCCCAATGACCAATTTGACAGCTTGGAAATGTTAGAACAAAACCATCTTAATAAGGATAGACAATTGAATCAAAACAACAAATGTGATTTTGTGAAAATTCTGAAAAAAAAAAAAAAAAATCGATTTTATGAAATTGCAATAAAATAAAAATAAACCATCCAAACCTCTTCAATTGCAGTATTTAAAGATAAAACAGTTAGATATTATAAGCCGCCAAAAATATATTGGTCTAAATTGTGAGAATTAGGAAAAAGTGGAAGTAGCATTTTAAAAGTAAATATCTCAACTTCATATTTTACCAGTGGAACTTATTTATCAAACCAGTTTTTATCTCTGTTTGATAAATACAGGAATTGTGGATATTTTAATGTTTAACCACGTGTATTTCTTAACCCTGTTTAACCTCACTTAACCCCACATTGTCCCCCCTTTGATAAATATCAGCCATTGTGAGAATATTCATGGTATGTTATCCTTAAAACCCATGTCCACCCAGCCATGTTGATACATCACATATATTTTTCAAATTAGGTGGCGGAAAATAGCCATTGTTCCTATGTTTTCTAAGGAGACTAATCAAAGTTATCAAAATTGGTTACAGTTTATTTCTCCCTGTTACAAAAACTCAATAGATAACACAGCTAAAACAGATATTTTATGTATTAATTAAATCTATTTATCCCAGTGTAGCTCAATGTTTTTAACCTGTATGAAATAAATCCAATCATCTCCAGTAGTCACACAAAATGCTCATAAAGAGTGTGCAAGGAAAGCAAAATAAGCACAATCATATCATAATCATGTTAATATAACATATGTTTATTTTCATTAATTTCATACAAATTTACAATAAAAAGTCTACAAGACATCTGCATGTTTTAACACAATTATAATAAGGAGTCTGAAAGCAAGGATGAATTTACACAACACAGTACTACATGCACTAGAGAATAGACTAAGCAACACAGTCTTCAGAGCCGACACCAGAGGATTGCATTGTATCTTGCAAATGTTCATGTTGCATTGATGTTATTTAACCTGAAATTAAAAGACAAAGTACAAATGATGATTTCCACAAATAACTAAATTAAAGTTCAAAATATTTCTCCTCTGACATGTTCTTTTAATTCATGTTTTATGGTGGGGCCATAATAATTTCTTTAATTAGAAAAATATGGGCAAAAATGGAAATTATAAATTTGAAGTTTGTTTAGACAAAATTAATGTAATCAGTATTTTGTCAACAAATCTCTATTATAATATATTTTATATTATATATACAGGGTAAAATGCATTACCAACATTATGAAATTGTGTAAAACACAATGGGCCTCATTCTATTAGCGGCCGCAGCCGCTGCAGGGCCGCAAGGACCGGCCGCAAGCTATTCTGCTATTCTATCCCCCTCCGGCCGGGGATTCCGGCAGGCTTGCGGCATGTGCCTTGCTATCTCTTGAGGCTGCTCGCGCCGGAGGAAATCCTTTGATCTAAAACGGCCGCAAGGAAATCGGCCGTAAGAAAATCCTATTTGCAATTCAATTGCTCCGGGAACCCTCTCTGCAAGGCTAAAAGCGAGCCGCAGCTTACTTGCAGGAAAGAGGTCCCGCTAGCACCAATTAAGCATGAAATATAGCCCAAATAAAGCCATCCTGCACTTTGAGAAGACTATAAAGTGATTTTCGGTGTTAGCAAAAATAGCACAAAATTCCCCTATACTCAAATCCGTAAAATATATATTTTTTGATATACGTCAAATATCCATGTAAAAAGTCCAGAGGGCTTGGAGCACCTCAGACACGCCCACGCCGCAGCCGGAAAATAAACAGTTAATTTGAACTCGGGTTTGGGCTGATGTGCAAGCTTGAGAGTGGGTTACTTTTAATCCTCATGTCCCCCAATATGATCCCTAGCATTTACAGAGCTGTACAGTGCAGGCTTGAATTTATTTTTGAGTTTTAAGTTTTCAGAGCTTACGGCCGGTAGCAAGATTTACGGCCGGCCGTAAGAGGAGATCCTTGCGGGGCCGTTTAATTGAATTGCGAGGTAACGGGACCCCCGCAAGGAATCACATCCTTACGGCCGGTTTACGGCCGATAATAGAATGAGGCCCAATTACAGCAAAGAGGTAACAGCAAAAATGTTAATTAAGTAAACAAAGCAGAGTATTAAAAATCATTTTTTAACACTCAGATTTATAATCTGCGTAGGCTAGCATAGGTGTATTTGTTCAAAAATTAACAGATGTGCCAGCAGATAAGAACCAATAGGACACTCTACTCATTTTACCTATCTAAAAAAACTTTGGATTAATAAATCATTGGGGCAGCATTATGTCTATCCCAGGTATGCTTGATTTTCTTCATTGATTTTACTTTACAATGTCCTTTCCCCCTCAGCTCTAAAGTAGTTCCACATATCTACCAATATTTCTCTCAAGTTATACTTCTGCAAAATACTCCTAAATCTTCATCCATTTAACTTCAACCCATGACCCATGGTTCCTGCATTACTCTTTTTCTGTTAGATACTTCTCTCCTGAGTTTTTTAAGGCCTTTAATGTATTTAAAGGGTTCAGAAGCTTATTCTTCGCTTATCTAATAAGACCCCATTGGTTTAGTTTATACAGGGACATGGGCTTAGGAGCCCAAAAAATCTGGAGGGGAAAATTAAATTCGACTCCCAGGACAGGGGAGGATCTACTGCCAGTGCACCCTGTGCACAGGGCCCTGCTCTGGAGGGGTCCCATTGCTGTAGTGCCACTCAAAAACTCTTTTTTTAATTTCTTGTTGAAATTCTCAATGGCTTTGTCCCCCAATATAATTAAAAATTATATGTATATAAATCATATATAGGCACTATGGCATGGCAGTGACTAGGTTCTGAGCAGGACAAGTTGTTTTATCTTATTTTAGACATTCAAATGTGAACACAAATGTACTATTTATTTACTGTGTATATATATATATATATATATATATATATATATATATATATATATATATATATATATAAATAAAATGAATAATACATTAATAAGCCCATTTGCATGTCTAAAAGGCTGGGATATGCAAATGAGAATACAATGTACCTCACTCTTTGAATCCAAAAGCAGCAATTTTTTACATTGCTCCCTTAAAGCATATGCCCGCTGTATTAAACAGCTTTTAAGCAAAGCACCGGGTTTGATTTTGCACAAACCAAGAATCACTCCTATACAGAACTGTTTCAAGCTTTTGGCTATCATCAGTATGAGGCAGATTCTGGTTTGTGCAGTAGATTTTGTGTAGGATTGCTTTAAGAGAGCAATGCATAAAATTGTTTTTTTTTGGATTCAAAGAGGTACATTGTATTCTCATTTGCATGTCTCCACCTTTTAGACATGCAAATGGGCTTATTAATTTATTATTAATTTTCTGTACTTTGTACGGTGGATAGCTTTTCTCACTCTAGTGCCCACCATACACTAAATTATTGTTTTATATATTTATATATATATATATATATATATGTAGTTCACCACAACAATAATTTAATATATGGTGGGCAAAAGAGCGATAGAAGCCCTCCACCGTACAGTAGTACAGTAAATAAATAGTACATCTGTGTTCACATTTGAATGTCTAAAGCAAGTTAAAAAACCTGCTTCCAGCTCAGAATTCCAAGAAAAACAGTTATTACACTGCATTCTGTCCCAGCTCAGCTTCCCAAAATGCAGTGTAATAACTGTTTTTCTTAGAATTCTGAGCTGGAAGCAGGTTTTTTAACTTGCTTTAGACATTTAAATGTGAACACAGATGTACTATTTATTTACTATATATATATGTATAAATTATAAATTATGGGTCAAAGCTTTCATTGGAAAGACATACTGTTCCATAGCACTAGTGGTCAAATCTGGTAATGCATCACTAAATTTACTTTTTCTGTTTTTTGTTTCCCCTGTTCATTTAGGCTGGGGGGGCGGGATTTGTCCCCCTTATCTACCTAGTTTCTGCGCTTCTGTAAGGGATCATATTCAGTAAACTGAGACGTAAACTCTCATACATCAAAATAATACTGCATAGAACAACATAACAATTGGAGAGGTCTTATCTGACTTAAGAGAAAGGTTTCACCTCTGTGATTGTAAGATGCCATTAATGTGAGTCAGAGATAGCAAGATTCTCACATGGCCTGTCTTTATTTCTACAAACCTATAAAAGAATTGCGCTGCTTTATTTGCTGTCCACCACCCACTCTTACAAACAAATGTCTCTGTTCAATCTCACCCCACCTTGAACAGGGTCACAGTAGCGCTGTAGAAGAGACTCAGGAGAAACAGCACCATAAAGGTAGAAGCCGTAGTCCAGAGCGTCTCAGCCTCTTCTTCCACATCTACAAAGAGGCCTTGAGCTGCAGAGATGGGACAGAGAGATCAGTGAAGAACAGGGACTGCTGTGGCATTAGAGGGTTTATTTTACTCCAAAACATGACATAGAGGTAACAAGAACCTTTATTATGGCACTCGTGTGTGTGTGTGTGTGTGGGGGGGGGGGTATGTAAAGTTTATGATAAGGAGGAACACACAAGGAAAGGATATACACAGACAAACAAGTGAACAGACAGACTCACAACTATTGTCGGCTCTGCTGATTGCCACCAATTTTCTGTAAGTTTGTCATATATAGTATATCTATATAGTATTGTAGCTCTAAAAATGAGGAAAATACTTAAAAATGTGTAATTTAACTAAGTTAAAATATACAAGAATAATCTTTAAGGCAAAATACTCTGTTTTTATGCAAAGTAGACATATGTTGTGAATTTACAATATGAAAGCATTGTATAGATACACAACATGCCTCTAATTTGCTACTTCACATGAAGACACGTGACATGTTGACATATTATGTCTACAATCTGTCTATTATAAGCTGCCATATTGTTTTAGCTGGTTGATGTCTTATTACAAGGGGGAAAAAAACAGAAGAAGAAAGAAAGAAAAAAAAGAGTGGGTCATTTCAGGCATACACCTAGTGAGTTGGTTGTGGATGGATCACAGAAAGGGTCACCCTATAATTATATAAATATATCTCAGTCTATGGGGTACAAAGGATAACAGAATGTGTTTTTTTTTTTTTACATTTCATAGGATGGGGCAAAGTATTTAGAAAAATATTTGACAGCTTAATTTTAGGTTAGTATGGTGTATTTTTACCTAATAAACTAACAGTTAGATATATTAACCTTCTTCTGATACTCAGAGCTGTATATTTAGAGTCATGTGAAGTAAAAAAATATTGTCCATGTCACCTGGCTCATTACTGATGGATTGAGATTGCATATTTAACACTATTTTCACAGTTGGACACATGAGACTTGCAGACATTTTGGGAAATTGCACTGGAAAGTGTTGATGACACCTGGATGTTTTAAAATGGTAAATTCAGACTTTAGCTTTCAGCTTTTTTGAGAATTTGGTTGCATCTTGGTTTTAAAGCCAACCAATGTCACCTGTAGTATGACATTTCCAGTTAAAGCCAGATTTAGCACTTTATAAAACAGGGACAGGCATATCCAGTTGGTGGACTCATTGAGAGATATCCCTAAGTCCTGCCCTGATATTAGTAAATTGTGTGGATATATTCTAGTCTTGTAATTTCAACTTTCTATAAGGAACAAGATCACATAAAAATAGCTACATACACTACAGTGAAAGCTTTATTAAATGAAGCCAACCATTGGATCAATGTCAGTCTTCAAAGCTATTAACAGGCCAGCATCCTAGTATGAGAATAGGTTAGTGAACTACTTCCTCAGTCTTCAGATTTCATCAAGCCAATACATTTTTATATCCTGGTCTGTTAATGGCTTTGGACATTAACATGGACTACTCCTATCTAATGACTGACCACATCAGATAAATATAAATGCTCAACATTGTTCTAATCAGTAGTATGATTAAGCAATGTAAGTCTGGAACATCTGAAACATAAATCCTGTGTAAGTGGCTTTATTTCAGATGTTCACATAATTTCACTCTATATAATTGTACCACTATTTGGTTAGTTAACTGAGCTATCCTGACCACCTATCACGTTGGGCTTCCAATAAGTATTATATTGTCTTGTGCACATAAAAAGGCATTGCTCTTGTTTTTGGTCTACTCTTAGGCATAGTTGATAATTGTATCTTTTCATATCAGTATATAAATCTGTTATGAAAGAGTATCTTTCTGGGTGTCTCTAATGCTTCTTTCTTCAATGGGTTAAAAAAAATGTACCTTGAATGAACAAAAGAAAAAACACTAAGAATTTTAAGAACAGGCATTTAGATCTCATGATCATTTGTTAATGTAAGTTTAAATGTTAAAATATTTTAAAGCGTTTTTTTTTTTCTTTACTAAACTGATTCTTGTATTTTTAAATACTTTTGCTGAGGCCATAGAGGAAAACAATGCATTGCAAAGTTCCATTAAATACACATGATGCCTCAGTACAAATTTAACTCCTAGGAGGTTTGTGACTGCCTGATCATCAGCTCTGCTTCTCCAACATAGGGCCTCATTCAATTGCGATTTGGCCAATTGAATAGGGCTCTATATAAGCACAAAACATCTTTTTTACAGAAGTTTTTAGTTTGTGAACTTCTATCCAAATGCAAGGTCTTCACCAACTAAAAAATTCTGTAAAAAAAATAGGCTTTGTGCTTATATAGAGCTTTATTCAATTGGCCAAATCGCAATTGAATGAGGCCCTAAGTCATGTGCAATGCAGCAGGCAGTCACACTAATAATTTTGAATTGCTGTAAGTCTGTTGTACTTGCACAAGTAACCACTAACAGCCTTATTAAATTGCGATTCGGCCAATTGAATAGGGCTGTATTTAAGCACAGCACTTTTGGATAAACTTCTATAAAAAAAATATGCTATATGCTTAAATACAGCCCTATACAATTGGCCGAATTGCAATTTAATAAGGCTGTATATATATTAGCAGGGTAATAATTTGTGCTTATTCCCCAAACTCACAAGGCAATTAAGAAAAACCGAATCTGCGGAACAACCTATCCTTAAGTGTTTGTGAGAAGACATTGAGACAGGTTATATATTAAGATTAAGATAATGTTTTCTGGTTATTGAAAATATCAAATATATTTAGCACCAGATTCAAACATTAACATGAGTATTTACTGATTTAGCCAGCAACTTAGTATTGCTAGAATACTATAAAACCATTTTTCAATCTAGTTTCAGAGGGACTACTACTGAATCGTTCACTTTATCTTAATGGGTTAGGGTACATAAAAACATAGTTTTGTCTGCAGGTAAAAACCCTAAGGTCCATCTAGTATGTCTATTATATCTAAAACAGTGACTTGAATACATCTGCAGCATGGCTTTGGGTATTCAGTTATCTGTTGTAGTCACAAATTGGCTTGGGTTGAAAGTGATATTTAGAGATAAACTAGAATTATTGAGTTGAAAACATGAGAGATATTGGAACCATGTGTTAGGTTTAAATTAAGAATATGTGAGTATTTGGCCACTATCAAACCATGTATGTGTTTAATTCTGGAGCATATGTTCAAGATATTGATTTAAAACAAATGTTTCCAACATTTTTGTGGTCGAGGAGGGGTATCCTATTTTAACAGAAATGGTGTGAGTGCGAAAGCTCAATTTGGCAAAGACCAGGAGAAAAGGAAAAGTGTTTGTTACTGGCCTCAAAAAGAAATGACTAAGACTGGAGAAATGTATATTGTCCCAACATCCCCTTTCTTCCCACTGAGGACTGCTTGCGTCTTTTCATACATTACATGCATAGAAACAAGCACTTTATAAATTGATTTTTATTTCTACTTTTCAATATGCAGACAGAGTACATAACAGTTACTGTACAAAAACAGACAGACAAACAACGTTGACACTTCTTCCTTTTCCTCCAATACATGACTCAGGGAACAACACTGGGTGGAGTAATCAGGTAATTTGGAGAGGATTGCTAACATGTATCAGACATCACAAGGGAAACATTCATCAAAGTTGGTTTACCAGAGGACTTGTCAACACTTTTTTGTGTGAGCTGTAACGGGAGTGACTCATGGCCAACCACACAGGAGAAAGTTTCCCCAGTGGTCCATTCTTCAATTTTCTGTATTGTTAACATGCTGAAGAAAGAGTAGGATCGTCCTTCCTTAATGAGATTGGTGTTTTTGTACTGCTCTTTTGGTACTTCTTTATCCCCTTGAAGCCACTTAACAAATACAGGGCTGGGATAAAAGTTTTTTATGAGACAAGTCAGGGTGACAGCCTCTCCCTTTGCTATTTCATCTTGCTGTGGTGGATATAGAAGCACGGTAGGGGATCTCAGAGGCTCTCCTGTGGAATACAGAGAAAATACATAAAATAACTGTAGTCAACAATATAAACAGTATATATGTTTATATGTTTATTTAAAGCTATAAAACATACAACATGCACAATGTGCAAGTAATAATGCATCTATGACCATACACAACAATAATAACCCATAGTTTTATTATGTTCTTTTTAGTCTACAATGTACTCAGAATTGCAAGAATTTTGTATGATTCTGCAAAGAGAAATACAGATTAGGATGTAATGTTAATTCTTACCATTCTCTTTAGTTAGAGAAACTTCCTTGAGAGACGCCAGCTCAGGATGCTTCACTTTGCAAGTAAATTTGCCTGTTGCCCACTCATCAGCACAGACAGTGGCAATCCCTACCATAGAATAGCCATTATTTTCATAAGTTGGATTCTCTAAAGTGGTCTTCAGGTTTTCGCCTTTTGAGTTCACCCATGTGATACTTATCCCCTCAGGAGTACCTAAATTAGTTACCAAACATGTGAGTTTGGCATTTTTTGTTTCAAAAATGCTCTCATAGGATGGTGGGATAGTGGATACTTCAATTTGAGTTGAGCAGCTTTGTTGCTCTGTGAAGAAAATGAAAAAGATACCAATAAGAAGGACTGGAAGAAAATACCTGGGATGGTAACATATGTGCTGGAAACTCACTAAGCTCAGTTCAGCTACAGAATTGTGACAGTATCTTCCATATGCATAGATGTATGTATTTTGTCATGTTGATAAATTACATTTTATTCAAATTAGGGGAAATCATACTGGCCAGGAATCCATTACTGGATAATAGTGGCAATGTTAAATGTTGATGCATGGTAGTATAGTATTTGTACCAGAACATTGTGTAGTTTTAGAGACTAAGAACCCCTAACCTGCTTTACACAATACTATTTAATCTCTTTCTTGAATGTATCAGAATAATGTATAGTTATATGCAATTGGTTTATGCCAAAGATTAGCATGATAACTCACCACACACTGTGGATTTGCTCACGTTCTTTGTGTCTTCAAAATCAGATGCTTTATGTCTCACCACACATGAATACACAGTATCAGTATCCCAGTCTTTTTTGGTTACAGTGATGTAGGAGACTTTGTCAAAATGTCCAGCACTGTCTTTGACTGACTCCTCTGTCGTGGTATCAGTTGTAGTTTCCTCGCCATTCTTAAGCCATTTCACTTCGATGTTATTAGGAGCAAAACCCTTCATTAAGCACAAAATGGTGAGGTTTTCCACATTTACTGCATCTTCTTTTATTGGAGGATGGAGGGACACAATTGGTGATGAAAGTTGGTTTCCTGTGGCAGAGAAAAGTAGTTAAAATGTTATGAGAGGTCATTTCTACTTGCCCTTACATAACCTTCATCCCTCACTTGAAAAGTACAATGGCATGCCTTTATAAAACCTTTCCAATTTTACCAAATTAAACACATTATAGTCTCCCTATATGTGATGAGGTGAGAGATGGTGTACACTGCAAAGCTTTGTTCGGTCTGTTACACTGAGACTTTACTTCTATACAGTATATGATGATTTATCATCAATGCAATGTTGAAAATCATGAGATTCATTTTGATAATTTATGAGCTTTTACCAAGAGGATTGTGGGGATTAGTGTGTTTTCAGTATATTGATCTCCACACAGTCTATATAGTTTTAATCAGCACTAAGGACAATATAAACTCAAGTGCAGAAGATCATATCTAAAATGATCCTTTACCTTCTAAACTAATATAGACAGATATGTGTTTTTCAGGTGTCCAGATTATAATCTTGAACTGTAAATAATGAAACATCTGGTTTGAGTAATGTTATTTATGGAGGGAAATTTAGTAGGCCAAATGTATATCTTTCCTGGTCCCAATATGACAAGTACCCATTATTGATTATTGGATACTAACAATGCAGATGAGCCAACCACTGGTTTATTAAACTGAAAGTACTAATCTTCATCTTCCATTACTTTGTTGGGCTTCGTGTTGCCCTATTGGCCTAACTATTTTTTGTAATATATCTTCACTCACCTCATTGATTATATAGATGTAACATACTACTTCCCAGTGCACTAACAATATCCTGTAGGGCTGTAGTATGGTTGATGAGATGACATCTTACTATCCTATTGCATTATCTATAGGAGTGTAGGCCACTGAAGCACACATAGACTCCCTATTTTATATCACACAGTCACCATCTTTATCCAGTACCACCATTGACTTAGAATGGCTCTGCATGACATTTCAGTGAAGATATAAGTTATTGTTTTATGTAAACTTAATCTGTCCTTGGCATGGCATTTCTACGTCTGTGCATATAATAAGAATATATGTTTCATACCTGTTGAATCTATCATCAGACTTTTGTTCTTGTCTCCATGTTTGGCTGCGCAGTAAAATGGGCGGGTTTTTTCCCAGCCATCAGTTGACACGCTGACTTGGGTGCTGGCAGTGAAGGTGGAGGAGCCACTCTGCAGTACTGATGGAAAGCTCCTAAAGTCTTTGATGCTGTTGTTGGATTTATCAGACCAGGAGAATGTAAGGGTGTCTGGGAGAAAATTTTTAGCCAAACAACCAACTGTGATGGGATCCTTGGAGTGATCACAAGAAATGAGCGGAAAGAGGGACGGAGATGATGTTTCAGCTGAGAACACAAGCAAAAGACATGGAGGTAGGAATAAGTACATGTTGTTAGGGCTGGTATGTGGAAAGTTAGGCGAAGGATAGACTAAGTGTAAGGTTGGAGACAGGGATGCAGGTAAAGAAGGAAGGGGATGTTAACAGCAGATCCTGCCTCTACAGACCTTAGTGATTAATATAAAACCATTCTGCACACTTGCACAAATTAGACAGAAAATGAAACATGAGCAACATATTGCAAAGATCTTTAAATACTGTGCCAGTTACTGAAATTGAAACACTCATTATAAATATCTTTTTTATGCGCAATTCATACTTTTGGCTTACACCTTTTTTGAACACCCTTTTTACACTTTACAGGAAGACTTAATTGAAATAGAGGACTCAGAGACAAAAAGTGACTTAATTACATTTCCAAGTCGGTCTTATGTTACAGAAGCATCCGTTCCATAATACCTTAGCAACATGTGTGACCCATATATACCTAGAATACATTCTATCAATCACAATGAAATTATTTATATACTTAACCAGATGATCTACAAATAGATATTAGTCATTATGTACAAGAACAAATTTAGTTTTATAGGGATATACAACCTCAGTTCTGACACAGAATAGTTCTATACAGAGGTACATATAATATGAAATGCTTAATATGAAATATCTTGTATAGTGCATCAGTGTATAATGTAATCCATTCACATTATTCTTAAGTTACGCCACTTGTAAATGCGCAGTAATTTTATGTAGCGATTCAATTCACTTGTTTTTTTATGTCTGCAAGTAAGCCACTCAATATACTCTAGAATAACCCGTTCTCGTAATTTTACGAGTTGCTTCAATCAAAGGAGATTCAATTCTTAAGTTACACTGCACTCACAAATTACTTACGACTCCCTACTCTGAATTTTACAAGATTTCATAAGAAATATTGTCGTACACCGAAGAGTACTTATAAATGCTTTTAAAAGCCTTGCTGAGGCCTGCCAAAAGCAGTTAAACAGAACAGTACTAAAAAATTATGAAAAAGCATATAAGTGCATTAGAAAGTAATACTTAATATTCCTATAAGCACATAAGTTGAATATAAAAATAATATTTTATCAATATTATTATTATTAGCTGATGGGAACATCAACTATTGGCAATAATACACCTCCACATAACATATATCATCTACAGGGGTAACATAAACCCCACTACACAAGAGCTATACAAATGGAACTCGCAATACATTCTAAAGGGGAAGAGATGGGGTATCCCAGTATAGAATGCCAGTATAGAACACCAGGGGCCTCATTCAAATGTGATTTGGCCGATTGAATAGGGCTCTATATAAGCACATAGTAAATTTGATTTATAGATGTTTTTAGTTAGTGATCTTCTATCCAAAAGCAAGGTCTTAACTAACTAAAAACTTCTGTAAAAAATATGCTCTGTGGTTATATACAGCCCTATTCAATTAGCCAAATGGCATTTGAATGAGGCGCCTGGTGCTAACCATGAAGAGCTGAATATAGAGGTACCTCAGTATAGAGCACTCAGAACTGATCCTGCAGAGCTGTGTCCAGATGTACCTGGGTATAGAGCAGTTGATCTCAAACTTATTTTCAGGACCCACCAGACAGGCCATGATTTCAGTTTAACACTGTGTAATCAGCATTAAAGAGACTCTAATTGCCTCATTCAAACCAAAATCATGACCTGTCTGGTGGGTCCTGATGAGAGGTTTAAAAACCACTAGCCTACCCGGGCTAACCATGTAGAGCAGTATATAGAGATACTTCAGTATAGAGCTACTGGTGCCAATCCTGCAGAGCTTTATATAGAAGTACCCTAGTATAAAGCTACTGATGCTGACCCTGTGGAGCTGTATACAGGAAACATTCGGTATAGAGCACCAGTTACTAACCTTGCAGAACTTTGTATAGAGGTACCCCTGTATAGAGCACTCTGTGCTGACTTTATGGGCATGTGAAAGGCAACTCAGCAAAATTGTATATAGAGGTAACCGAGTACAGAGCATCCAGAGCTGATCCTGCAGAGCTCTTTATAGAGGCACCTCAGTACAGAGCACCCATATGTGATCCTGCAGAGCTCTATATAGAGGCACCTCAGTACAGAGCACCCATATCTGATCCTGCAGAGCTCTATATAGAGGCACCTCAGTACAGAGCACCCATATCTGATCCTGCAGAGCTCTATATAGAGGCACCTCAGTACAGAGAACCCAGATCTGATCCTGCAGAGCTGTATATAGAGGCACCACAGTACAGAGCACCCAGAGATGATCCTGCAGAGCTCTATATAGAGGCACCTCAGTACAGAGAACCCAGATCTGATCCTGCAGAGCTCTACATAAAGGCACCTCAGTACAGAGCGCCCAGATCTGATCCTGCAGAGCTCCACATAGAGGCACCTCAGTACAGAGCACCCAGATCTGATCCTGCAGAGCTCTATATAGAGGCACCTCAGTACAGAGCGCCCAGATCTGATCCTGCAGAGCTCTACATAGAGGCACCTCAGTACAGAGAACCCAGATCTGATCCTGCAGAGCTCTATATAGAGGCACCTCAGTAGAGAGCACACAGATCTGACCCTGCAGAGCTCTGTATAGAGGCACCTCAGTACAAAGAACCCAAATCTGATCCTGCAGAGCTCTATATAGAGGCACCTCAGTACAGAGCACCCAGATCTGATCCTGCAGAGCTCTATATAGAGGCACCTCAGTACAGAGCACCCAGATCTGATCCTGCAGAGCTGTATATAGAGGCACCTCAGTACAGAGCACCCAGATCTGATCCTGCAGAGCTCTATATAGAGGCACCTCAGTACTGAGCACCCAGATCTGATCTTGCAGAGCTGTATATAGAGGCACCTCAGTACAGAGCACCCAGAGCTTATCCAGCAGAGCTCTATATAGAGGCACCTCAGTACAGAGCGCCCAGATCTGATCCTGCAGAGCTCTTAATAGAGTCACCTCAGTACAGAGCACCCAGATCTGATCTTGCAGAGCTCTGTATAGAGGCACCTCAGTACAGAGCACCCAGATATGATCCTGGAGAGCTGTATACAGAGGCACCTCAGTACAGAGCACCCAGAGCTTATCCTGCAGAGCTCTATATAGAGGCACCTCAGTACAGAGCAGCCCAAGCTTATCCAGAAGAGCTGTATACAGAGGCACCTCAGTACAGAGCACCCAGATCTGATCCTGCAGAGCACTATATAGAGGCACCTCAGTACAGAGAACCCAGATCTGATCCTGCAGAGCTGTATACAGAGGCACCTCAGTACAGAGCACCCAGATCTGGTCCTGCAGAGCTGTATACAGAGGCACCTCAGTACAGAGCGACCAGATCTGATCCTGCAGAGCTCTATATAGAGGCACCTCAGTACAGAGCAACCAGATCTGATCCTGCAGAGCTCTATATAGAGGCACCTCAGTACAGAGAACCCAGATCTGGTCCTGCAGAGCTGTATACAGAGGCACCTCAGTACAGAGCGACCAGATCTGATCCTGCAGAGCTCTATATAGAGGCACCTCAGTACAGAGCGACCAGATCTGATCCTGCAGAGCTCTACATAGAGGCACCTCAGTACAGAGAACCCAGATCTGATCCTGCAGAGCTCTACATAGAGGCACCTCAGTACAGAGAACCCAGATCTGATCCTGCAGAGCTCTACATAGAGGCACCTCAGTACAGAGAACCCAGATCTGATCCTGCAGAGCTCTATATAGTGGCACCTCAGTACAGAGCGCCCAGATCTGATCCTGCAGAGCTCTATATAGTGGCACCTCAGTACAGAGGAGCACACATTGCTAAACCTTCAGAGCTTTGTATAGAGGTACTATAATATAGTGCACTTAATGCTAGCCTGAAGAGATGTATATAGAGGTACCTCAGTACAAAGTTACTGGTGCTGACCCTGGGGAGCCCTAGATAGCCACAGATTGATATACCTCTGTATAAAGCACCCAGTGCTAATTTAGCAAAACTGTATATACAGGTACCACAGTACAGAGCAATCCTGGTGCCATCCTGCAGAGCTTTACACAGAGGAACCTCAATATAGACAACATAATGCTGACCCTGCACAACTATAAGTAGAGATACTATAGTATACAGCACCTGGTGCTGACCCTGCAGAACTATACATAGAGATACTATAGTATACAGCACCCGGTGCTGACCCTGCAGGACTATACATAGAGATACTATAGTATAGAGCACCTGGTGCTGACCCTGCAGAACTATACATAGAGATACTATAGTATACAGCACCCGGTGCTGACCCTGCAGGACTATACATAGAGATACTATAGCATAGAGCACCCGGTGCTGACCATGCACAACTATACATAGAGATAATATAGTATACAGCACCTGGTGCTGACCCTGCAGAAATGTATATAGAGATACTATAGTATACAGCACCCGGTGCTGACCCTGCAGAACTATACATAGAGATACAATAGTATACAGCACCTGGTGCTGACCCTGTACAACTATACATAGAGATACTATAGTATACAGCACCTGGTGCTGACCCTGCAGAACTATACATAGAGATATTATAGTATACAGCACCTGGTGCTGACCCTGCAGAAATGTATATAGAGATACTATACTATACAGCACCTGATGCTGACCCTGCAGAACTATACATAGAGATACTATAGCATAGAGCACCCGGTGCTGACCCTGCAGAACTATACATAGAGATACTATAGTATAGAGCACCCGGTGCTGACCCTGCAGAACTATACATAGAGATACTACAGTATAGAGCACCCGGTGCTGACCCTGCACAACTATACATAGAGATACTATAGTATTGAGCACCTAGTGCTGGCTCTGCACAACTATACTTAGAGACACTATAGTATACAGCACCCGGTGCTGACCCTGCAGAACTATACATAGAGATACAATAGTATACAGCACCTGGTGCTGACCCTGCAGAACAATATATAGAGATACAATAGTATACAGCACCTGGTGCTGACCCTGCACAACTATACATAGAGATACTATAGTATAAAGCACCCGGTGCTGACCCTGCAGAACTATACATAGAGATACAATAGTATACAGCACCTGGTGCTGACCCTGCACAACTATACATAGAGATACTATAGTATTGAGCACCTGGTGCTGTCTCTGCACAACTATACATAGAGATACTATAGTATACAGCACCCGGTGCTGACCCTGCACAACTATACATAGAGATACTATAGTATTGAGCACCCGGTGCAGACCCTTCACAACTATATATAGAGATACTATAGTATACAGCACCTGGTGCTGACCCTGCACAACTATACATAGAGATACTATAGTATACAGCACCTGGTGCTGACCCTGCAGAGCTATACATAGAGATACTATAGTACAGAGCACCCGGTGCTGACCCTACCCAACTATACATAGGGATTCTATAGTATACAGCACCTGGTGCTGACCCTGCACAACTATACATAGAGATACTATAGCATAGAGCACCCGGTGCTGACCCTGCAGAACTATACATAGAGATAAAATAGCATAGAGCACCCAGTGCTGACCCTGCACAACTATACATAGATATACTATAGTGTAGAGCACCCGGTGCTGACCCTGCACAACTATACATAGATATACTATAGTATACAGCACCTGGTGCTAACCCTGCAGAACTATACATAGAGATACTATGAGCACCCGGTGCTGACCCTGCACAACTATACATAAATATACTATAGTATTGAGCACCTGGTGCTGGCTCTGCACAACTATACATAGAGATACAATAGTATACAGCACCCGGTGCTGACCCTGCACAACTATACATAGAGATACGATAGTATACAGCACCTGGTGCTGACCCTGCAGAACTATAGATAGAGATACTATAGTATAGAGCACCCGGTGCTGACCCTGCAGAACTATACATAGAGATACTATAGTATACAGCACCTGGTGCTGGCTCTGCACAACTATACATAGAGATACAATAGTATATAGCACCCGGTGCTGACCCTGCAGAACTATACATAGAGATACAATAGTATACAGCACCTGGTGCTGACCCTGCACAACTATACATAGATATACTATAGTATACAGCACCTGGTGCTGACCCTGCAGAACAATACATAGAGATACAATAGTATACAGCACCTGGTGCTGACCGTGCACAACTATACATAGAGATACTATAGTATACAGCACCCGGTGCTGACCCTGCACAACTATACATAGAGATACTATAGTATACAGCACCCGGTGCTGACCCAGCAGAACTATACATAGAGATACTATAGTATAGAGCACCCGGTGCTGACCCTGCACAACTATACATAGAGATACTATAGTATACAGCACCTGGTGCTGACCCTGCAGAAATGTATATAGAGATACTATAGTATACAGCACCTGATGCTGACCCTGCAGAACTATACATAGAGATACTATAGTATAGAGCACCCGGTGCTGACCATGCAGCTATACATAGAGATAATATAGTATACAGCACCCGGTGCTGACCCTGAAGAACTATACATAGAGATAAATAGTATACAGCACCTGGTGCTGACCCTGCAGAACTATACATATAGATACTATAGTATACAGCACCTGGTGCTGACCCTGCAGAACTATACATATAGATCCTATAGTATACAGCACCCGGTGCTAACCCTGCACAACTATACATAGAGATCCTATAGTATACAGCACCCGGTGCTGACCCTGCAGAACTATACATAGAGATACTATAGTATACAGCACCCGGTGCTGACCCTGCAGAACTATAGATAGAGATACTATAGTATAGAGCACCTGGTGCTGACCGTGCACAACTATACATAGAGATCCTATAGTATACAGCACCCGGTGCTGACCCTGCAGAACTATACATAGAGATACTATAGTATACAGCACCTGGTGCTGACCGTGCACAACTATACATAGAGATCCTATAGTATACAGCACCCGGTGCTGACCCTGCAGAACTATACATAGAGATACTATAGTATACAGCACCTGGTGCTGACCCTGCACAACTATACATAGAGATCCTATAGTATACAGCACCCGGTGCTGACCCTGCACAACTATACATAGAGATACTATAGTATAGAGCACCCGGTGCTGACCCTGCACAACTATACATATAGATACTATAGTATACAGCACCCGGTGCTGACCCTGCACAACTATACATAGAGATCCTATAGTATACAACACCCGGTGCTGACCCTGCACAACTATACATAGAGATACTATAGTATACAGCACCTGGTGCAATAGTATAGTATGCTATAGTATCTCTATGCTATAGTATCTCTATGTATAGTCCTGCACAACTATACATAGAGATACTATAGTATACAGCACCCGGTGCTGAGCCTGCAGAAATGTATATAGAGGTATTTCAGGTAATCATGCAGAGCTGTATATGGAGGTACCTCAGTGTAAAGCTACTAGTCCTGATGCTGTGGTACTGTATCAAGGGGTACCTCAGCACAGAGCACCGGTCCTAACCTTGCAGAGCTGTATATAGAGTAACCTTAGTATAAAGGTACCCGTGATAACAAATTATATTGAGATACTTCAGTACAGAGCACCATGTGTTGATCCTACAAAGCTTTATAAAGACATATCTCAGTATATACACTCTGTGCTAATCGCGAAGCTGTATATAGGCATTGCAGACCCTGTCCCTACAATGCATACAGCATATATAGACATTCAGTTTTTCATGTACTACACACATTCTATATACTGTACATGCAATATAACAATATAACAATACATATGTAAATATATATATATAATATATATATATGTAATATATATATATATATATATAATACATGTATATATATATATATATATATATATATATATATACATACATATATATATATATAATACATGTATATATATATATATATATATATATATATATATATATATATATATATATATATATATATATAGGCAAGATACAGTATAAATTAAATAAATAAATATAAATTATACATTGTATAAATAAAGTTGTATTTAAATTTAATGAAATATAACAGTTAAAAATATATAATAGATATTTTGAAATAAAAAAAAGTAATATATAAAAAAAAATCTTACCGGCTCTGGAATGCATATCGTTATCATCATCACTTTCCAATCAACAGATAATATTACAAATATACTTCATAAACAAATCTACAAACACACACATATATATATATATATATATATATATATATATATATATATATATGTAAAATAAATAACATATTTTAAATATTAACAATAATCTATATCAAAAGAAATTAATATATACATTTCTACACACATATTAATATATACGTATATTTGAAAACTTTAATATGCATGTTCTATAAAAATAACACATCAAGACAATAATAATTTCTATGTATACGTTTAAAAATATTATAAAATACATGCAAACATAAACTAGTACACAAAGCATAAAATAAAAAAAATAAAAAATATGTATGAATTTAAGAAAAAACATAGATATAGAAAAAATAATAATAATAAAAAAAAAATATATATATATATGTGCACACACATATACATATATAATTACACACACACTCATATATGTATATATATATATATATATATATATATAGATATATATATAGAATATATATATATATATATATTTATATATATATATATATATATATATATATATATATATATATATGTATTTATATATATATATATATATATATATATATATATATATATATATATATACATAAATAAATAAATAAATAAATAAATAAATAATTTGTAAAAATATATTCAGTATAACTGGAATAATTTATAATTATTTTTAAAATGTGTGAGAATAGGGCGTGGGCATTTAAGTTAAAAATATCGCTGAAATTTCCTGTTTTTCCTGACACCTGACAGCTGTGACCAAAGTCCACCAAGCCCCAGTTTCAGATCTAATTTTAGCAATACCGAAATCTCAGACCGGAGACCACCTGGGTGGTTCTGAAACCACACACACAGCTGGACGTTTCACTTCCCTATTACGGTTAATAACTGAATAAATATGAACAAGTAAAAATAACAAACTTAATGGAATACAATGATATAAAATAAATTTAAATGTTTAATAACATTTAGTTGATTTTATCTATAAAATAATTAAATTCACCATTTTATTTAAAAGCAAAATAATACATATTAGGATATTTTACTAACATTATATAATATTAAGATAGTATATCTTTTTAAATAAACTTCATGTAATTTATCTTATTGTTAAAAACTAAGTTTATTAACAATTTTGTGTCTTTATTTCTGTACTTTTTTAAATTCATAGTAAAATAATAATTTTTCTGCCGAAACTGATTTTTTTAAAATAATAGCAATAAAATGAGAATTAATTATAACCAATTACAAAAAATAATTTGATAATTTACTTCATTAATTTAGAAATGTAATGTTTCTTTGTTTTTAAAAAGGGTCTCATCAAATTACAAAAGAATAACTTTTTACTCTCTTGTAAATTAATTATATCATATAAATATCACAAAGCATTACTGTTTTTATTTAATTAATACAAGCCTTAATATTCTTAAATATGACTGTTTTCAGAGATACTGAAAACAATGATATAATAGAAAGTTTAATAGAACTTTAAAAATATTACATTTCACAATTTTTTTATTATATCTTTTTGTAAAATGAATCAAACAGAGCCTAGATATTTAATTTAGTGGGTCATGATAAACCCATAGAAAAACCTTTTTATTAAATTTACAGTTTCTCTAAGAAATCATACAATATTAAGTACAACTAGACTCTTTTAACGTGTCAATTACAATTTTCTTTCAGCGTATTTTTACCAATAATATGTATTATAAATTATCATTTAAAAACTTCAATTTACTCTAAATATTTTATCTATTAATATATCTTGTAATTTATATGGTTAAGAAACAATACTGAATCTAAATTATAATTAAAATCCAATAAATATGGACATACCTGACTCTCACAAACAATAATGAACTTCTTTACCTCAAAATTAGAATCTCTACATCCATTTACAAGAATTCCCAAGTTTGTATTAAATAGTCAGTCACTAATATATTTATCACCAATCAAATAATCTTACTGGAAGTCAGAAAAAAGTGTAAAATACTACTACCAATTGTTAAAATCACAGTGACAGCAATCCAATAACATTTAATCTCAAAATCAAAAATTGCAAGAGGAGAAATGGCAGATCATAAAAAAATATAAAACAAGCATTACATGAAATAGAATAGAATAAAAAAAAATGTTACCTGTTGTCACAACTACAGTGGTACCTTTCCCCCAGTGCTCGAACCAGTTGTCACAATGACACAACTGAACATAAGTATAGTCACAGATCACAGACTATCAATTGTCTATGGCCAATGGAATGTATTTACTATGTCACTTATTAAATTATGCAACATATGTACAACATCCACAGTAAAGTGATTGTATTATTTAGTAAAGTTATGAGTTCTGGAGGCAAAATGAAAAGTCATATTAAATAAAAATGAATATGAGTTATATTAAAATCTTACCTATTGTGACTACAACATTGGTCCCTGGTCCCCAGCGATCCAAAGCATAGTACACAATAATAAATCACTTTACTGCCTCTGTACAAAAATTTCATTTCTTGATAACATCTACATTATCAGTCTCCAAGGAGGTTGACATGGCAGTGAACATTTAAAGCAGGACAACTGTATTTTGCAGTTTCATTTATCAGTGAAAAATAATATCTAAGTTTGTCATTGAGTTCCATCAAATTATGTTTGATAATTTATAGAAATATATGTCCAGATATCTAATATATTGTCAGAAAATAATTAGAACAGAAGATATTAAAGATAAAACAAACAAGTACAACAAAAAGAAGAAGTCAATATTGAAGAGAAAGTTAAACTGGACAAATTTTGAAGATAGGAAATAAAGTAGTTAGAGACAGAAAGTACCTGAGGTGACTGTGACTGGGGTCCCTTGTCCCCAGTTATAGAAACCATCAGCACAATAACACAAACAGTTTCATATATAGAAAATGTGGGTTCTTTATCTTAGAGATATTTTGCATCCTTAATGAAAGAAAGATAGGAAGGTAGATAATACAACAGTGAGATTAAAAGAGAGGAAAAATAAAGATAGATAACATAGAAAACTGGACAAAAATAAACAAATATATAGTACTATATAGTACATTCTATAAAGTGACATTAAGAATTTGTCAAGAAAATGGCATTTTAAAGCTAGAATAAGTGTGTAAAAAGTGAGTAAAAGTCAAGTTTACCTGAAGTGACCAGGACAGTGGTCCCTTTTCCCCAGTAGCCGAACACAGTGTTACTTTGAACTGGACAGTCATTGCACTAACAGACAGACTGTCCCACCAGATTAATGATCTGGTTTAAGTTGGACTTAAATGAATCAATTTATTTTTCTATGAGAATTTATAAGAGTATATGAATAAAAATTGACTCATGTTATCCCCTTCAATATATTGTAGTGGTCAGTGTGACCAGGAACTGAATGTGTAAAGTCCATTTTTAGACTCTAACACAATTTTCAGAGAAAAAGTGCAAAATTAGAGGCTGGATGGGCTGAAGAGTAAATTATATGACATTATAAAGAATTCTGAAAAAGTGAGATTTACAAACAAAATAAGGTAAAACTCTGACAGTGTGGTTCAAAAGGTGTGAGTAATAAGAAAATAAAGGTTTTCTTACCTGATGTGACCAGGACACTGGTTCCTCCACCCCAGTAATCAAAGTAGTCACAGTGACACATATCTCTGCAGCCACTTGTCTAAAACTACTGCTGAAAGAAGACTGTGTAACCCTTCAGTGCCCATGACATACAGAGAGAGGCTCTTTGAGGGATTTACAGAACTGTATATTGTATTAAGGGTTCCCTGGTGGCGCAGTGGTTAGGATGCAGTGCTTTCACCACAGCATCTTGGGTTTGAATCTGGCTAGGGAACCAAGAGGTCACACTGGTCAGTACTTGGATGGGAGACCACCTGGGAATACCAGGAGCTGTATTCCACAGACACTCATTTCAAGTACCCATTCCAGGTCAAAATACAATATTTCACAACAGCATCTTTCCAGAGGGACAAAAATACCAAATACACATAACTAGGTGGGATTCATGTAATAACCTACATAAATTCCACAGAAACTAATTTCAAGTACCTGTGCTGGGCCAGAATACAATATTACGCGAAATGACCCAGAACTGCGACTTTTTAAGGGTCAGTAATACCAAATTCACCAAACACACATAACTAGGTGGGATTCACTCAATTCTTTCTGTGTTTTGTTACTGCTTTATGGGATGGCTGGACAGACAGTGATTGTGGGGGTCTGCTATCCTGGACTTGATACCCCCCTCCCCTTCCTTTCCTCATTTAAGGTACCCATTTCGGGCCAAAATACAATATTTCGCAAAATGACCTGGAACGGCAACTTTCCAGATGGTCAAAAATATCAAATACACCAAATACACATAACTAGGTGGGATTCACTCAATTCTCTCTGTGTTTTGTTATAGCTTTATGGCATGTCTGGACAGACAGTAAGTGTGGGAGTCTGCTATCATGGACTTGATACCCCCTCCCCTTCCTTTCCTTCCCCTCCTTCTTTTACACTATTTAATTTTCTTTGTTACAAACCGGATATATCTTCTTTCAGAAACAACGCAATAAAAAGAATATAATTAAAAAACAACAACAAAGGAACTGGGAAAATATAAAGACAAATCTTTATGTTACATGCCACAGTGTATCTCTGTATTGCATTATTTCTATAATGTCTGCTTGGATGTAGTGTATATTTCTTTTCTTATACCATAAAAAAAAAAAGAAAAAGATGTGGAACAATTCACAACCCCAATTTATTTCCTCTGGTCTGCACCACTGCAGGCTTATGCACAGTTGGCTGAACTGAATTTTATTTCTGAATCCAGGAATTTCTTGCTTTCTATGGGAATTTATAATCAGTGTTACCTCTGACTTGACAAAGAGAGGCGAGGCCCGAAAGTTACGGGTTTGACGGACGCTCATTGCGGGCTTGTAATGAGCGCCGAAGGTGCTCAACGCAAGGTTCACAAGACTTTGAAAAAGGCTGACAATAAGCGACGAAGGAGCTAATTTCAAGGCCCACGATCAGCGCCAAAGGCCATAGGCCTTTGGCGCTCATCGCGAGGTGCGCAAGACTTTGAAAAAGGATCGACATGAGCACCGGCGGCGTTCATGACTTTGCCCGCGATCAGCACCAAAGGCCATAGGCATGCAAGACTTAAAAACTTAAGGCTTTAACAGACAATTTTTTTTTCATGCCTGTTACTTGGAAGCTGTCACAAGACTGCCAGAAGACGCCAATTGATTACAAAATTTACTTACAGCCTCCCACACAGCACGGGGGCGAGGCTGTAAGTGAGGTTGCAAGCTAATTTGATGTTTAATTGGCGTTTTTGGGAGGTCTGAAATCGGCTAAGCGAGTAAAAAAATGGTGTCAGTAAAAACGGAATTTAAAAAAAAAAGGCTCACAGCGAGGCCAAAGCCCTTAGGACTTAGGAGCTCACCGCGAGGGACGCAAATGTTGAAGAGGGAGATGGAGAAAAGACACAGGGGAGAGAGCGGGGGAAGAGAGTACAAAAAAAAACAGGGGTGGGGGTGGGGGGGGGGGAAGAGACACAGTGGAGGGAAATAAGGGGGAAAAAACAAAGGGCAGGGACAGGGAGCAAAGAGACAGCGTGATGGAGAGAGGGGGAACAGATACAGGGGTCAGACAGTGGGGAGAGGCTCGCAATGAGAGCCTTTGATGTTCATTGCAGACCTTACGATGAGCGCACAAGGCGAGGCACAAAAGTGGCGGGTTGGACGACACCTCCATGCCATATAAGTTGATAATACTTACATGGCAAAGGGCACAGTTTTAGTGCCATGGAGGTCTCTTGAATCGGCTTTAGAGGCATTTTTCTGCCTCTGCGGGAAGTCATTGGTTTACAAAGGAGAGAAAAAAGACTTTATTACAATACATTGAAAATATATATTGCTTAAAAGATTGTCCTAGCTTCATGTCTTATAAATATGTAACAAACTAACAACATTATCCGAGGTCTAGGCAGTGAGCAGAACTTTTTTGAAAATCTTAATTTAATGGACTACTACTTGAAATTAGTTTCTGTGCAATTTATGCATGTTAGTACATGAATCCCACCTAGGTATGTATCTGGTGAATTTGGTATTACTGACTCTTTAGAAAATCACTGTTCCATGTCATTTTGCAAAATATTGTATTCTGGCCCAGAACGGGTACTTGAAATTAGTGTCTGTGGAATTTATGAATGTTATTACATGAATCCCACCTAGTTATGGGTATTTGTTGAATTTGGTATTTTTGACCATCTGGAATGTTTCCGTTCCGGGTCATTTTGCGAAATATTGTATTTTGGCCCGAAACGGGTACTTGAAATTAGTGTATGTGGAAATTATGAATGTTATTACATGAATCTCACCTAGTTATGTGTATTTGGTGAATTTGGGATTTTTTACCCTCTAGAAAGTAGCCGTTCCGGGTCCTTTTTGCTAAATATGTATTCTGGTATGTTAAAGGGTTAATAAAGCATACTATCAGATGGGGGTTAGCGCTGAAATATACTGTATATACTCGAGTATAAGCCGAGTTTTTCATCCCTTTATTTAATGCTGAAACCACCCCCCCTCGACTTATACTTGAGTCACCCTGCTCCCTGCTCCTTCTGCTCTGGGCAAATTATTTTTAAAGGTAAACTAAAACTACAGTCTTTTCAGTTTGTAAAAGGGCAGTCTGATATTTTAACAGACTGCTCAGTTCAAAACTTAAAATTTGTGGAATTTTCATAACGCAGAACATACAAATGCAAATGTATTTCTCCCCTCTATACATGGCTGGTGAAAAGTATTTTTCACATCCACTGTGACAACATATCATTCCTCCACTCAAAGTTGCTTGGAACCTGTGCAAGGTACCTTCCTTCCTGCTTCCTGCACCGCCTTGCCTATTCTCCTTCCCGCCTCTCAATACCTTCCATCACCTCTCCTCAAAGTCTCTTCTATTTCCGCCTTTCTGCCGTTACTCCTTCTGCCTCCCTCCTCTGTCTCCAACTTTTTGTGTCTTCCCCCTTTCGGGCTATTTGTATTCCCTTTATTCTATCTGTTTCCTTTAGTAGTCATTAGAAAATCCCCTTCCCTTTAATACATGTTGACATATACAGTAGTTATTTGAAATCCCCAGATGAGAATTGGTTTACTTAAACTACATAATAAGGTAAATGATGAATGCAATATTAATAAAGCCATAAATATGATATTCTATTACATGCAAGTTACGGTATATGTATTAACACATTACTTTCCCTTATGATAAATGTACAGTAGTGTGTTTTCTCTCAAGCACACGTTGAGCTTTGGGCTCCATTTGCGGGTTACGTGCTTGTTTGCATGTTACTTCTTAGCACACTTATTGAACAACTAGCGGTTACGGGCTGGAGAGATCAAAGGATTTACGTGCGCGAAGTTCAATTTAGCTCAGCATGTAGCCTATTCTCAGCCGTCCTGCGTCTTAACACGCAAAGCCAGTTGCAAGGAATGTTACAGGCCTAATTTAATACCCGTAACACATACATTTGGAGTTACGGGCTACGTTTTAAAACGTAACCCCAATTTAATGAGGCTGCTAATGTATTTACCCACCACACTTTCTATAGGGTAGAAACATTATAAGTTGCTGCTAATTTTATATCTCTACCATAAATCATTACCTCTTATTCTAGCATTCTTCTTCTCCCTGAAATCTATAGCATGAATAACATATGTGGCAATTTCAATTCACTCCCCAAGACTAACTTAGGACCACCTCTCAAGGGACTTAAAGGGAGAATGTTTTAAGAACTGTTTATAAATGTAATATGGGATGTACTACAAATGCAGCCATGACACAATAACACAATTGTTAAATTGTTAAGTTATTATGAGGGAAAGAGAAAGTACACCTTTAATTCCAATGGTATTATTTACCCACAAGAGATAATCCAACAATAAGCAGTTCAAAAATCTTAATCAAATACCTTTTAATTAAAATATAATTTTATTAATATACAAAATACAATAAATACAATAAATATAAAATCATGGTATCCCGGTTGTTTACAGGGTATAGACAAGTATATGCATAAAAATATTCACAAAATATTAATGATTGTAATTGTGTATGAAAAGATAGAATAATTAAATATGGCAAACTTAATCAAGAGGAAGAAGGATAGTTATTTTAGTGATAAGTTCAAATGATTGCTTAATCTCAATACTGGTAAATACCAGTGTTTGTCACCAATTATATATTAATGTACACACACAAGTAAATATACTATCAATAGGAATATCACCTTCATTACACAGACATAAATGCATAAACTATCAATGATAGTCTAAGAATCCCACCTTCGTTTTAAAGTGGGAAGTATGTAGGCAGGTAGGGGAGACTACAATATTACCTCTGTGGCCCTATAAACAAAATACAGTAGCAGATTTGAGACAGGAGACCCGCTATTTAACTCCCTATCTGCCTAGCCACACTGAGTCTATTCTCACTATCCTGGGACTATGCCCTCCAACTGCCCACTTACCCACTCCAAAACGACCTCTGTGGGCTTTAGGCACAACCTAGAACAGCACTAGATCCAAGGTACTGCACATTCAGAGGCACGCCAGCACAGGTAGTAGACAGCCGGAACCGGAAATGGATCCGAAGTTACCCTAAAGTTTCCTGAATTTCTTGCATTTGCAAACTGCTTTCTATCACTGTTGACACCCCATGAAAATGCTAGGGAAAATTAGAGTACATAATACATTGTATCTTTTTGGTCTGTGAATTGAGCTACAGCTTTCCTTTAGATTTATGTAATACCCATTGCGCAGCGAAAGCCGCGTATGCCCATTGCGCTATGGGAACTGCTCATGCGCAATGTGCAGCAAAAGCCATGCATGTGCAATGAGTGGCCAGAGGGCGGGAGAGGGTGAGGAGAGAGACAGGGGAGAGGGTGAGAGAGAGACAGAGGGAGAGAGATACAGGAGAGGGGGAGAGACACACAGGAGAGGGGTTAAGAGGCACAGGAAAGGGGAAAAGGAAACACAGGGAAGGGAGAGGGGTGGAAGAGACACAGGGGAGGGAGAGGGGGGAAGAGATGGGAGGGAGGGGGGAAAGTGATGGGAGGAGGGGGTAAAGTGATGGGAGGGAGAGGGAGAAACACAGGAAAGGGAGGAAGAGGCACAGGGGAGGGTGGGGGAAGAGACACAGGGGAGGGAGAGGGGGGGAAAGAGACACAGGGGAGGGAGAAGAGACACAGGTCAGGGAGAGGAGGTGAAGAGACACAGGGGATGGAGGGGGGGAAGAGACAGAGGTGACAGAGAGGGCGGGGGGAAGAGACACACACCTGAATGCTGAATCCGTACACCCTTCTCGCATCCGCCAGCTGTTTGGGGGCCACTCAAATTTAAAATCCAATCCGGTAATTACAGTGTGTGACACAGCCCTTGGAGCCAACAGAAAATGGCCTAAGGGATAATGATTTACAGGGAGCGATAATAAAGTGGCGAGCTTCATATCCATGCGGTGACTTTGCTGTAGGTTTTGACAAATTAGCACGCAGATCTCGGAGCTGGTGATTTTGGTCTTGGAGAGTGAGAGTAGGCAATTTTGGAGAGCAGTTTATTGAGGTTTTATTGATTTCTATTTCTAATATACTTATTTTATACACATCCAAACTCATGTTAACAGATAACACATATAAACATATACATACATATATAATATACATACACATAGAGTAATAACACACATAGCAAAATATATAGATAGGTCATTAACATATAAGAAGTACACTTAAAACATTTTTTTTCATCACAAATATATAAATATACACTTATTTTCATTTATCCTTATTTTACTTTTGGGACTATTATGGAGGGTGCCATCCGTGATTGACTCACTATCCTTTAGGGAGGAGGGAAGTTAGGCTCAGGCCCAGGCCTTGATGGAGGAAGCAGCCACAGTGACAGCAGTGGGTTTGGCAGAAAGGGATGTGAGGTCAGGAACCAAGCAGGAATCAAGATATCATTATGAGCCAATAACAACCAAGCTCATAAACCAAAGAATTGATCATATCTAGCAAATGACAGCTATACATAGTAAAAAATAAGGGAAACATCCAGGTTCAAGACAACAAGATGTCAGATAGTTAGGGAAAAAAAGCAACCAATAGATCATTCAACATAATTAACACATATACCATTCTTCTCCACTTTCCAGCTGGCAGGAGGACTGGATTGATTCATTGATGAGCCAGAGTCGGGGGCCTTGGCATCATCAGAGCATGATGTGCTGAACCGTGCCCCAGCCCAACAGGACCCGGCGCAGGAGGAGGAGGCAAGGAGAGGATGCAAGGTGCAAGATGCAAGGAGAACAAAATAATCTGGGCAGTGGAGTCACTTGCTGGACTATCAGCCACACCCATGGCATTGGCCCTCACTTTCCCCCTCCCCTAAAAATTTGGTTCACCACTCAGGCCCTTCTACTCAACTGACCAACAAGCCTTTCAACCACCACCACCACCTCCCTGCAGCGCCACAACATGGCTCGCACAAACACCAGGCCCACCACCACAACAAGCAAGCCAGGCTCCAGGTGGGCCATAGCCCCTCCCCACTGGGCCACATCCACCCTGGCCTCCTCACCCAGCCATGCCCACACAGAGCAGACCTCCATCCCAAAGTCCACCATTGGAGGCCGCCTTTGGGGAGATGCTAGTCCTGGTGGACGCTACATGGGGGCTCCAGACCAGTGTCTCCTCCAACCTGGCCTCCATTGATAGCGCCGGCAGAGGCTCTAGAAAAGGGGTGAGGAGGCACAACCACATGGTAGATTCTTTCCTGGTCAGGCTGCCACATTTGTTGGATAACCAGTGCGAGCTTTTATCCAACTGAACATTGATGCCACCCAGATCGTTTTGGTTCCCAGCAATGCCTCCTCCACCCCAGAGGCCTCCTCTGCACACTCACATTCTGACCACTCCTCACCTCTCTCAATGCTTCTGCCACCTCCGGTGCTGCTGCTTCCCGTAGGAATGCCTCCCCCTGCAACGCCCCTTCAACTAGGGAGAAGACGTGGGGTAGGGGCCTTTTGGCAAGGAGGATGTAGGGGCTGCATATATTGATGACTTTCTCAACAGCACTCCAATATATTGTGATTTATTCACAGTGGCTATAGACAGATAAATTAAATCATATATCCAGTTTTTTAATACATGATTGTTGTGAGCATAAATTTAGACCAATACAGATATGGTGGTGGACTTGCAAAGCCAGCATTAATACATGCACTAGTGAAGCATGTCATTGTCTCCTCAATATCAATATGAAAACAGATACTTGTGTCTAACTTAAGTAACAGTGATTATGGCTGCTGAGCTTTGTGTCTTCTCCATATTAATGGTTAGGTATCCCGAAACTTATGATATCATGAGAATCCTTTAAAATATGATAACACCTGTGTCATGCCCAGGGCCTGACTGGACTGTTTTGGACTATGGCTTGGGCCTGGACTGGGAATAAGTTATCCTGTTTATGGTTACAATTGTGCATTTTTTATTGCTTATGGTTAAAATATGATTACACTGTTATACTGTATGTATGTTGGTTTATGTATTATGTTTCATGTTATAGGAATTATTGTAAAGAAACATATCTGCAGGCTATTGCACCAGCCTATTATGTTACAATGCTGTTATCTGGCGATAACTCATTCAGCCCACCTAAATATAAGCAACAGGATGAGATTAACAATCTGATTTCATCAGAGGTACAGGGTTTTCCAAGTAAGCAAGAGCCAGCCTTTTATTTAGCGATGGGGTTTAATGATTGGCCAGCCTGTGTGCCAGGAAATTGTATAAAATGTGCCAATTAATAAAGGTGTGACAGTGGTATCTACTTACATAGACAAGGTGTAAGTGTCATTCTGTGCATTAATCCTAATTCTAAAGGATTATATGGTGATCCTGATATTCTGGTCTGCTGAAGGAAGTTCCAGGGGCGTGGTTCCTGTGTATGGTCCAGCTTCTGCTATCAGAGGTGTACAAGGACCGCACAATCGCACGATTCTGCTGGATAGGTTTGAACTAGGTCCAATTGATGTAGCAGATTGTGACAATCTGTATACCAGATGAATGTAATATCAATGTTGCTAGCAAATATCAGATGGAGATAGTGATAGTACTTTTAGACCACTGACTGTGGTCACAGCTAAGCATTCATTGTGAGATGACACATTGATATTAATGGTCATGGTTAATGATTTCTCATGTTAACTACCTAATGATTATGGATGAATGCTTGTAGCTGAAGATCAGGTAAGTTGGAATATTATTAAAGTTACAGTATTTAGCACTGTACTGTACATGCAGTTTTTTTGTTGTTCTTTTTTTTATCCTCCTATGCCTCTTTTAGATCCGGACCACCTTTTTATTCAGATTGTTTTTTAAAGACACTGTATGTGGGTAACTGGATTGGATTACATAGTCCAAATGTGTATGCATCTGTTAAATTGGGCAGATGAAGACCAGATGTAAGTGCTATGCACATTACTGGTTACTTCTATTACATCGAGTGATGTATGATTCTGATTGCTGTGGTGTAGTGATCACATGTGACCCAAGTAGATGCTATGCATCATACTTATTATACAGTTTTACATTTAACCCTTTAGGTGTCCCCTTTTTCCAAAACAGCCTCTTGGCCTTACGGGATGCGCCAACACCACACTCATGATATTAATGCACAGTTGTATACATTTATGAGTGTGCTCTGTGTATATAATAATGTTTGGTTATACCGTTACCACTGTTTCTGTGTGTTTTCAATGGTTAAGGTTTTGGGAGACCAACATACATAACATTTCTGTAACATTAATATATTTCTGCTTAGATGTTCTTCCTGTACACCCATCTCTTCATGCATTTGAGTACTGTAATCACATGTTTGCATGTCACTAATCTTCGGTTAATTGGGATGTGGTGTTGTTATGTCCGACTTTTTACACTTTCAATGTGAAAAGTGATGTTTATATCATACTTTTTAACATCATTTCACATAGTGGTGCACCTAACACCTAAAATCTGCATGAAGTGTGCCATCCTTCTAAACTAATGATCCCTATTTACTGTCCAATACACTGTTATGTGAACACTCCAGTCCATTACAGTGACAAATTTGTGGTTTCCAAGTGATTACATGTATTGCTCATCACTGTTTTGGGTGGTATTCTCACCATTTGGGATATCATGCTTGAAGAACATTCTTGCTGAGTTTTCTGAGTTAATACTCATGAAAAGTGGAAATGTTAGTACTGTTGTGTATCACTATTCCCCTGAAGGGTTGTTAACCAAATGACAGGTAATATTAGTAATTCATTAATATAAGAAAACTTGATTTGATTTAAAATAATTATTATTGTTAGTCATCTTGCCACATGTCTTACAGCAATGATGTGGGACTTTACAGGATGGGTGTAGCTAAGATTGGCTCTGATTGAGGTGAGCTTGCTGTTGCTCCAGGTTCCTCTCCACATTCTCCATGTTTGTTGGTGGACCTTCCTGAAGAGTTTGACAACATTAGTGTGGTGTATGTTCCCCTGGTACTTGATGTAAGTCATGTAGTGGTGCAATCTTGCTAATAGTTTTGTTCTAATATAGATAGAATGACTGACATATGGAAATTAAGATATCTATATTTTAAAATGCCACATTTGAGCTTCTGTAAATGTGTATCATTTGTAAGGCGGTTCCATTTTTTTCTTGCAATTTAGTCATGTACTGTGTCTTTAATTGCTTTATGCATCTTGCAGCAACACTTTTAATATTACAATGTACCTGACTATTCCAAAATATTAACAAAAAAAAAATATTTTTTGGCCTATTTCTTCCTTGGAAATTGTTGTGCTATTAATTCTAATGTATTCCTATGCTTTGCCATGCTTTCGAAGTGCAGTATTGTTTGTTTAATAGCTGTTACAGCTTTAGTTAGTGTTAGAAAAAGCCTTTCCAATTCCTATTTGGTACACGTAATATTTGTGAAATAAATGTGATACTTTTGCTATCTACTTGAAATTTGTTAATTGAATATCAATTTTATAACTTTAGCACTTTTATCTTAAAATCAATGGAGGAGATAGGGCGGAGTTACGTCTTTGGCTGGCCTGTAGTTATTTTGGGCAGGTGCCTTGCAATGGGAATGTGAGTAGCTAAATGTAGCCAATTGAATATCCATAACTTTCACAAGCAGATTTTCAAGTTCAAGTAATTGTGATTTGGACAATTGAATGGGGCCCTAAGTTTTTTGGTGTTGTATAAATGACTTTGCATAGGCTACCTAACAGGAAGTTGAAATATATAATGATAATTTGTTATATTATGGTTACTATGCATAGACTGTAGAAATCATGTTTATCCTGTTAAATGAATGACCCAGAGATGGACTGTAGATTCACACATTATTTTTATCCTGATGATGTTAAGGAAAACAAGAAAGTTATATATCCAGTGTAATGGCACACCTTTCTTAGCTTTTAAGCAGGGGCATAGGAAATGGGGCGTTGGGGGGACAAATTGCCCTCTCCTCCAGATTAAATGAATAGGGGACACAAAAAATAGCAAAAATTAAACTTAATCATGCATTACCAGATTTGGCCCCTAGATTCGTCCACTAGTGCTATGGCACAGTATGAAAGCTTTGACCCATAGTTTTTATATTATATATGTAGGTCCACAACATGAGCTGAGATCTCGCTCCATGCTGATGATAGCCAGTAAGCTTGAAACAGCTGTACATGGATAGGATTCTCTGCTTGTGTAAAATCCAACCTTGGCTTTGAATTCAAGCTATGTAATACAGCAGGCATAAGCTTAAAGGAATCCATGTTTGATAATGGCTATTGATTTAAGAACGAGGCATTTGTAGGTACAGCTTCCCAGAATGCAGTGTAATATATATATATATATATACTAGTGACTTGCCTGTCAAAAAATGACTGCAATTAAATGTGTATGCTTTGAATTCCGTTTTGCACTTAATAGGAGTGTTTGACACTTTTAACCTTTTTCTTATCTATAAAGAAGTACAATTATCATAACAATTTTTTTAAAGTTTATTTATAAATTTAAATATACATCATATAAACATAACAATAAACATCAATACATTCATATCTCCTTCCTCCATTATAATTATGATTTTCATATATTTTCATTTCATATTTAAGGAAGAGATAAACAAACAACAAACCACATATCAAGTAAACCATACCATTTACATTCCTCATTCTATCTCCTGGTTTCCATAATATGCAAATATCCCATTGATCAGTCGAAGGGTAATTTCTCTGTTTATAGTATCCTTATTTTTAAGATTTTAAATTACAACAATCCTTGTTTCTTTACATATTCATCCCGAATAGACCATTTATTCATAAGAAGTTTATTCTTTGATTTTGCTTGTTTCCAGTTTCTCTCAATTTCTCTGTCTCTTAATATCCTAGCTTCAATGCTACCCCATGATGGGACATTCTCTGAGTTCCATTTTGTTATCATCATCCATTTTATAATTAATAAAATATGTGTTATCAAATATTTATTAGATGGAAAATTAATTTCTATTTCTAAGTGCAATATGGCTAATTCTATATCTAATACAATTTCTTTTTATGGAAATTTGTTTTGCACATTGCTTCCAGAAAGACTGGACATTTTCACATTCCTACCACTGATGCAACAATGTGCCCTCTTTACCACATCCCTTCCAGCATTTAAATGTATCATTAGTATTGTATCTATTTAATCTTTCTGGAAAGAGATTCCACCTTTGCACTATTTTAAAAAATTGTTCCCAGTAGGATATATTGCTCACGGATTTCTTTACTAGTAAGGATGATTTATACCAAATATCAACTTCCCAATTTTTCTTTAGCTCTTTTTCCCAAGCTATCATTCTATTTGATTTTTATTTTTGAGCATCAGCCTCAATTACTTTGGAGCACTTAGCAATAATATGTAAGTAGTTCTCAGATTGGATTAGTTTTTCAATCTGGGTTATATCTCTATAATTTCTGTTATCCAATTCTAAATATTCCAAACTTTTCTTCAATGAGAAGTACCCCAACCACGTAAAGTTTCTAATATTACATTTTTTAATTATCTGTTCGTACTCCAAGAGAGCTTCCTTATGAAACAAATCTCCTATCCAGGTGATACCACTTTTTATCAGGGATGACACATCTAGGGGTTTTGTTGGACAATCCAGTATCTCTACTAATGCCCCTAACGAAGTGAAAAATTCCTCTTTAATCTATTTTTATACTAATAAAGTTTTTAATCCTTTTGGTAAGTTCATAAATTTTACATGTTCATATTTTGATTGCCAAATGACCATTTTAATAGGCATTGTTTCAGTCAATGCTTCCTCAATGTCTATCCATATAGGTTTAGAGCTCCTTAAATTGCATTAATAATATGAGAAAGGATAATATTATCGTGTATGTCTATTAATTTGGGATACGCTAAACCTCCATTATGAAATTTCTTTGATGGAATATTAATGTTAATTCTTGCTTTTCTTCCATTTAATATAAATTTGTCCAACATATTCTGATGATCTTTCAATATAAATTTTGGTACTATTTCCGGAATGGACCTGAAAACTAATGACATTTTGGGAATAATACTCATTTGTGTTATATCCTTGCCATCCATGACAGCCTTATATTTTTCCAGTCTTGAAATGTTAATCTAATCTGGTTAGATATTATCTTTAAGTTCTCGTTCATTATTTTGTCTATTTGATAAGATATCTTAATTCCCAAATGAGTTATAAAGCTCGTATCCCAAGTATAAGGGTATATCTGTTTTAATCTTGAAATTAGTTCTTTTTTTATTCCTCTACAGATCGTCTGATTTGGAATAATTTATTTTCAAGTATGATATCTTATTAAATTCTTCCAAGATTTTATCTAACTCTTCTCTTCCAATGATTGTTCCTATTTAGTTAATGTCAACACAACATCATCTGCGAATATGAGAATTTTACACTCCCTATCTCCAATTGTCACTCCTCCCACTTCCTTTGAAGGTCTTATTAGTTCTGCCAATGGCTCTAGATATAAAACAAAAAGTAAAGGGGATAGAGGACATCCCTGACAGGTACCGTTTTTAATAGAAAATTTCCCAGATTCAAATCCACATCCAATGAATTTTATACTAGGATTCACATAATTTCAATAAAACTAATCTTAAAAATTCCCACTCTGTCAAATGCCTTTTTCAGCATCTAGTGACAGAATCACTGACTCCCGTTATGCCTTTGGTGTGGTTCATGACTTTGGAAAAATATGGCAACAACGAGGCTTCGTTGCTGCTGATGGCAAATCTATTTCTCATACTGATCTCATTAGCTCCTTATTGGAAGCTATCCAATTACCTAAAGACATTGCCATCATCCACTGTCGTGCACACACTAATCGCACTGACTTTGTTTCTCGAGGAAATGCATTTGCAGATCAGGTAGCAAAGGCAGCTGCAGCTACGCTGCTCTGCCCTACCCCCATTTTTCCTTTGCTCCAGCCCCCATCCTGCCCGACTGACATTCTTCTCCATGAATTGCAAGGCTTTGCAACACCTGATGACTTATCATATTGGCAGTCACAGGGTCTAGAAAAGGACAAGAATGGCCTTTTCTCAAAAGAGGGGAAGATAGGGATACCTGAGAGTAGTGCCCCAATATTCATAGGACAGGCACATGGGGTGGGACACAAAGGAATTAAATCTACCATGCAACAGTTGCAACTGTCTTTTTGCATCAGACACTTAAAATCACACTGCCAGACATACATACAAAGATGTATACAGTGTCTACAGAATAACTCTACAGTACCTAACAAAGCATTACATGATCATTTGCCTCCACCCACAGCTCCATTCACCCATTTACAAATTGATTTTACTCATATCCCAAAGACAGGATCAAAGCAATTGTACCTGTTGGTGATAGTAGATCAGTTCTCACGGTGGCCTGAGGCCTTTGTAACACAAAGAGAGGATGCTAAGACGGTAGCTAAAATATTAACTACCGAGGTAATACCGAGATATGGATGCCCATTGCAAATTAATTCTGATAATGGACCAGCCTTTATTAGTGCGGTAATTAAGGAACTGGTACAATGGTTACAGATAACCTGGAAATTCCATATCCCTTACCATCCTCAGAGTTCAGGCATAGTGGAAAGAATGAACCGCACTATTAAAGAGAAACTTACAAAGGCCACTGCAGGTACATGAGTGAACTGGCAGAAATACTTACCTGCCATTCTAGCAGAAATTAGGATGACTCCTAATAAGTCTACTAAATTGTCCCCTTTTGAGATTCTTATGGGAAGACCATTTCCAACTCCTTGGGTAAAAGGACCACTTGTAATTATGTCTGGTGATCTTGATCTTATAGGAGAACAATATGTGCAACAATTGATTGATAAATTGAATGGCATCTATGGTGATGTGTCTTCTCGCTTTCCGTTACCTTCACAGGAACCAACACATCCGTTCCAGCCAGGTGACCTTGTCTGTGTCCGACAACTGAACAGAGCAAAGAAGGGAGGCTTCCCATTCGGACCACCGACTACCGTTGTAGCAATAACCAGGACTGCCGTCCTCACTGACTCACAGGGCATCTGGATCCACGCATCACGTCTGAAGCTGTGTCCAAAGAGGGGTGAAGCAGGTGACAAAGTCCCTGTGAAAGCGATTGAAGACAGCGATAATAAAAATGTCAAACCTACTCCTGCATCCACAGAATGCATGGAAGAACTTTCTCCTGTTGATGTGCATTATGCTCCTGATTTATTTGCCCTTATGGACATTTCTTAATTGCCATTATGACCCAGACGAACTGGGACCATTAAAGTCTGTTTGTGGTAAACACAATAACACTCACACCAATACTAGCTCACCTCATAGGCACAAAAGATCTATACGTGATAACACCATTATACAAAATCATCCCTGTGAACGTAATACATTTTCCGTAATGTTACAAGGTTATGCTCACTCTCTTAACCTTTCCAATTGCTGGGTATGTGCACACGTCTCTACACATGGGGAAATGGGTATGCCTCTATTTGGCCTTCCAGCAGAAAACTTCACCCAGAATCATATATATTATAATGGTAGTACACAACCCCGCAAATGGAATTTCTTTACTTATGTACAATCAGCCACACCACTTAACTCTATATGGATGCAACACCTCATACGCACGTACTTCCCATCAAAATATAATAAGAGTGTATCATTTATGTTAACCCACACTAACCCAGGGTATAACTGTTTTAGGGCCCTAGGAAAAGGTAAATCTGTTGGTTGGTCCACTTGCTCCAATACCACACTTATTTTTTATAGGACCTCCTCTGGTTCATCCCTTTCTGACCTGTACAAGAGTTGTTCACCTTGGAGCTGTAGTGGTCCCGGATGTCCCTACTTATTTTCTCTTTTACATAATATATCAATTAATGGTACTGGTTGTAGCAACACTAATGGGTCCGTGTCTAATCTCTTCCACCTTATGCCACCTTCTCCAGCCACGGATGTATACTTTATCTGTTGCAGGAACGCCTATCGATGGCTGCCCCCTAATTGGGTGGGCAGTTGTTATTTAGGTCAAGTAATCCCATATATATACACAACCCCAACACTTCCACAAGGCCGCATCAGGAACATGAGGGATATAGAGCAAAAGAGTGGGTGGAAAATATTTTTAGACACCCTAGGTATAACCTTCCCACATGCAGGCGTAGGGAAACTACAGGTAGAACTATCCATCCTTTCTCTATCCATCCTTAAATAGCTCTGCTGAAGCAATTGAGAAACTAAACCAGGAGCAGGTGCAAATTAGAATGGTAGCTTTGCAGAATAGAATGACTTTAGATTATGTTTTAGCTTCAAAAGGCGGTGTATGTGCTTTAATAGGTAAAGAATGTTGTTCTTATATTGATGATAATTCTGCTATTATTACTAATGACATAGAGCAAACAAGGGACATTGCTGACCGTCTCAAACTGTTTCAAGGGAGCGTCTGGGAAGACATGTTTTCCTGGCTCGGTTCCTTAGGTCAGAAGATCCTGATTGCCTGTCTCTGTGCCATTTTTTTCCTTGTATTCCTTTGTGTTTTTATTACATGCTGCAAAGCTTTATTCCTACAAATTTTTAGCTAAATAATGTTACTTAATAACATCCGGTCACAGGTATAGCTCATTTACTGATACCCTGGAGGGTCTATCACCTTCCAGTGTCTCAGTTCGCTTCCTATCATATATATATACCACTGCTTACACCCCAAATAAAGATCACTTTGTGATCTAAGAGGGGAAATGAAAGGGTTAACATTGAAATGGTTAACATATTCTGCTGATGAAGGGGTTAACATATTCTGCACTACATATTCACGAGATATAACCTAACCATAATATCACATTCCTATCCTTGAAATGTCTAACGACCTTACTAACACACAAACATGTCTAGTTGTTCTAATAAACAAAAAGGCACCTGATTATTTGTCCTTGTACTGACTAAACATGACCCGTAAAGATGCTGCTAATATCCGCCTTCTTTTGCATCTATATAATCCATGGTCTGACGTAACAATAAACGAATTGTACTAACATATCACTCTGTGTGTGTGTTACTTTTTTGTGTGCAATTCCTCAGAATTCTGACTAAGACCTGAGGCCTGAGTTCCAAGCTGCAAAGTATAAGTGACGGTCCCAACAGAACCTTCCTTCTAATTGAATATGATAATACATCCATCAGCCTCATGTTATCTGGGCCTTGATGACACTTAACAAATCCAGACTGATCTGGATGTATTATTTTGGGCATTTTAATATTCAACCTTTCGGCTAGGATTTTTGAATATATCTTAATGTCTGTTTATAAGCGAGATTGGTCTAAAGTTTTTATAGTACTCCTGACTTTTCCCCTGTTTGGGTATATTTAGAATTTTAGCTTCTGCCATCTCCAGGGGTATTGTTCCATTCTTCATTATTGAATTAAACATTGAACATAAATGTTCGCTTAATGGTGAAGAAACACTTCTATAATATAAGTTGTTAAAGCCATCCACCCCTAGGGCTTTTTCCAATTTTAATTTTTCAATCACGGCTTCTATCTCTTTTTTAGTAATGGGGCTATTTATTGTTAGTAGATCTTCTTTCTTTATCTTACCTTTGATCTTTCAAAACTGCAAATGTTACAATTGCAGATCGCTATTGAATTGCTACAATTCCTCAAGCCTGCAAATGTTGTCACACCTGTAAATGGCTCTCAAGGGGGTTAAGCACCTGTTTGTAGCACAGTAAATGCAAACAAAAAATCAACACTGCACTTTAAAAGATGGGGAAAGCAATGAAATATATTAGCATTAACTGCACAACTGTCTCAAGCTTGCAAATCTGCAATAAAAAAATATTGTTTTTCATGTTTAATTTCCCTGTCATATCAGTCTCTTTAATCAATGGGTTAATACATATCAGGCCACCTACATGGACTAAAACAGTATCGCCATTCATTTTTATTATTTTGTACATTGCCGGATTGCGAGTCTGATCGCATATCGGCCGAATAAACGCTAATTAATTGACATTTAACCTCCATTTTTTAATGACGTAATGATGACGGTCTCGTTTACTATTGGCTGTTTCTAAATAGGTAGTTAAAGCCTTGCTTAACTGATCATGATCACGCTCTGAAATGCTACTTATAATTGCATGGTTTACGGTTTCGCCTTGAATCAAATTAATTGTATTACTCTGTAGTTGTAGCAAAATCCAAGCCCGCAGACTTACAGCATGTATAACATAATCTGCAGGTTTGCAAATTAATAAGGCCCTAGGTATTTAGTATACATATGTAAACACACGTACATACACACACACACACATATATATATATATATATATATATATATATATATATATATATATATATACATATATATGGAGGAGATGCTTCTTTGTTATTTAATAAAAAATGGCCTGTTATCTTACTGTGGTTTTTGCACGGATATAAAGCGTCGTGTGCCCCCACCCAACACTATGACTAAGGGCTGCACAAAATCCCCACCCTGCACAAGAGTCGCTTTTGCAGGCATGTCATTTATAGGTCAGGAAGTTCTCCTTCAATATAAATAGGTTTTAGTGGTTAAGTTGTTAGGATATTATTTTTGGACAGGAACATTCAATGTCTAGCCATCCACTTCACTTCCCCTTATAAATGACTTGTTGTCTGCCATTCTGGGTGGCTGAACAATGCTCCCTAACATGCTCCACAGTCCAAAGGCAGCTGTGAGGTCTACTTGTTTTCCCTGACTCTGTAAAAGCTATAAATACATGTATTTACATAGTTTAACATTTTAGTATCAGAGTAAAAATTAAATCCTTTCTGAGAAATATTTCCAACAGAGAATGCAAGATCTGAAGCAGATGTAGATAACCTAAGATGTATCAGCATTTCATTGGGTGTTTTTGTGGACATAGAGGCAAAGTTGTTTACCATATACTAGTACATATATGCACTTTAGTCTGCTGTAATATACATTTATATATTTTCTTTAGACGATGTTAGTTTTGTGACTATTGTATAACAACTAATAAAGTAGAATTTTAGGTGTATTTTAGAGAAAACATATTATGTTTTATATGTACCGTATATACTCGAGTATAAGTCGAGTTTTTCAGCCCTTTTTTTAAGGCAAAAAAGGGCCCCCTCGGCTTATACTCGAGTTGCTCTCCCCCCTGTGCCTCTCTAACCCCCCGTGTCTCTCTAACCCCCCTGTGTCTCTCTAACCCCCCGTGTCTCTCTAACCCCCCGTGTGTCTCTAACCCCCCATGTCTCTCTAACCCCCCCGTATGTCACTAACCCCCCATGTGTCTCTAACCCCCCTGTGTGTCTCTAACCCCCCCGTGTCTCTAACCCCCCGTGTGTCTCTAACCCCCGTTTGTCTCTCTACCCCCCCGTGTCTCTTTCCCTCACCCCCTCAACAAAACCCCCCTCAACCCCCCTCCTCCACCTAAACTCCCCTAAATTCCTCCCCCCTCTCCCCTCACTTACCTGCTTGTGCTGCGGCCACCGCTCGTTGACCCGGCACCGGCGCGCTGTGACATCACATGTGCGCTGCGTCATTAGCATCAAGGAGCGGAGGCCGGAGCACAAGCAGGTAAATGTGGGGGGGGGGGTATTTAGGGGGGTTTAGGTGGAGGAGGGGGGTTGAGGGGGGTTTAGGTTGAGGAGTGGGGTTGAGGAGGGGGGTTGGGGTTGAGGGGGATTGAGGTTGAGGAGGTGGGTTGGCGTTAAGGGAGTTGAGGTTCAGGAGGGGGGTTGAGGGGGGTTGAGGTTGAGGAGGGAGGTTGAGGATGGGGGATTTGAGGATGAGGATGGGGGGGTTGAGGAGGGGGTTGAGGATGGGGGTTGAGGAGGGGTTGAGGAGGGAGGTTGAGGAGGAGGTTGAGGAGGGGGGTTGAGGAGGAAGGTTGAGGATGAGGAGGGAGGATGAGGAGGGAGGTTGAGGATGAGGAGGGAGGTTGAGGATGAGGAGGGAGGTTGAGGATGAGGAGGAGGGGTTGAGGAGAGAGGATGAGGATGGGGGGGTTGAGGATGGGGAGGGAGGTTGAGGAGGGGGTTGAGGATGAGGAGGGAGGTTGAGGATGAGGAGGGAGGTTGAGGAGGGGGTTGAGGATGAGGAGGGAGGTTGAGGATGTGGAGGGAGGTTGAGGATGAGGAGGGAGGTTGAGGTTGAGGAGGGAGGTTGAGGATGAGGAGGGAGGTTGAGGATGAGGAGGGAAGTTGAGGATGAGGAGGGAGGTTGAGGATGAGGAGGGAGGTTGAGGATGAGGAGGGAGGTTGAGGAGTGGGGTTGAGGAGGGTGATAAGGGAGGGGGAAGAGACACAGGGAAGGGAGAGGTTGGAAGAGACATGGAGAGAGAGGGGGACACAGAGGGCACAAGAGGGACACAGGGGGCAGCACATTTCCCACCCTCGGCTTATACTTGAGTCACTCATTTTACCCAGTATTTTGTGTTAAAATGGGTACCTCGGCTTATACTCGGGTCGGCTTATACTCGAGTATATACGGAACTTTTATGTTATTTCTACAGCACAAGATTGTCACGTGGAATTATTTATAAGATTTATGGGCCTGACTCTTAGCAGTTTATAATCTATGATGTGAATGGATTGGTAGAGGGAAAAGGTGAATACACTATTTTCTTGTTGGTAGTTTCATTTTAAGGAATAATCCATGGCAAACAAAGATCATGAGACACATGAGCCAGAGAGAATACTTGTTTCCAGACATTTCTTGCAGAATTTAGACAGCTGCCTCATAAGACTTTCTTCTCAGTGGGACCTAAATAAACATGTTTTACTGAACTTCACTCCATTTCTTTTGATTTATTCTAAAGACACTAAGTTTAATTGTATAGTTTAGCTTGGGTAAGTGAGATGATATGACATTCCAATGTCCCTTCTGTTAGTTATGCATCAAAAAGAGACACAGGTTGATAGCGAAAAAACATATTAGGCTTTACTTGTTTGGATAAACAGCAAACATTTATAACATATCAGTTACTTGAAACAGCAGCCAGCAGGGTGAAAGGTAGAAAGTAAGAGAGACAAAAACCAAGTGAAAACAAAGAACGTCCTACCTGTGAGTACTAACAAGTTCATATATGTAACAGAGCTGGAACACGCAGTTCAATATCTCCGCTGGTATACAGTAAAATACCCAAGAGGCACTACAGTCTCACCATCCCCGACCTCCCATATTGGACGACACACAATTTGGGAGTCAAATGACTACTGACTTTATTTACCTTTACAGAAATATATATACATCTCTTTGGCCACAGGCAATACACATGCCCATATTTGGCCGCACAATACACATAAAGAGAACAATAGGTGGGTCACACCTCCCTGGCAACTTTGATACAATCAGACATTGATTCAATTACACTTCTTTGTTCTTATCTGAGAATGAAAACACTGTATACAATAGACTTCCTTTATCTTATGCGGAGTCGCTGTAACAGGATTATCTCCCATGCCAAGTAGCTGCAAATGTCTGGGACAATATTCTGCAGAGCATCAACCAACATACATGCAGTATACTAGTAGGATCGTATTTTAACCATAATAATCATAAAACAGGGTAAAACAGTGATGGGTTCCGTTACACACCTCCCCCGTGACCATAAGCCGGCATACACGGTCTGATCCCAACGGATCGGCCTGGGGATGTCCGGACAAAAGTATTTGTTGGTCAATTCTCTAGTTTGACAACCCATCAGCATTACTGCAATTCACATTTACTCACATTTCACATATCCCCAGATAGCTGGGATCTGAGCGCACAAAACTACCGAATAGCGCTCAGATCCTCTTCACACAGTTCAATTGCCATGTAGCTACAGTCTTTCCCATAGTCTTTCATTATATGAATGGGCTTCATGGCACAGTTATCTGGGGTATCATGGTTCATACAGGGCAAGTACAGAATGACCCCCCTGTATGTAAAGCGCCAGAATGAGTGACATACACTCTGGTATGGCCGAACACTGGTTCCAAAGGGCAATATGTCCCAGGGCCATAGTTGCAGGGCAGGAGGCTGGCAAACAGTCCTCTCCAAGCCAAAGTGGCGAAGGGCACTTCGTCACACATCTCCCCTTTGGGGGTAAGTCTAAACAGGCACCTGGATATTTCACTGGGGTGATGGTGCAACACGCTGAGGGGACTTGAGGGGCAGAGGCCAGCGGCACTCTGCCCTGATGCCAGCTCTTCTGCTGGTATAACCTGCAGGACCTCCTGCTCTGTACAAGGGACAAAGGGAGGGCAGAGGCCGACTGCACTCTGCCCCACTGTCAGCTCTTCTGCTGGGGTACCTGGGACATATTCCGGCTCAGTAGCCAGGGAAACGTGGGGGTCAGTGGGGGTTATTATTTCCTCTGTTAACCCTGGGGCCACATTAGAAGTTAGCTGGGGAGGGTAATTTGTACTTACCCCCTCCTCCGGTTGTCCCAGTGAGGGTAGTTGGGGATCTGGACAGGCTGCGGGCGCAGAGACCACGGTCCCATCTGCGCCGTCTGGGAGATTGGTGTCTCCCCTGGTTAGGGTAAACTGTCGCTGGGGGGGAAGGTCGACACCTTCTGCTCCCTGGGGTACACACTGCCGCTGGGGGGGAAGGACGACACCTTCTGCCCCCTGGGGTTCACACTGCCGCTGAGGGGGAAGGACGACACCTTCTGCCCCCTGGGGTTCACACTGCCGCTGGGGGGAAAGGACGACACCTTCGGCTCCCTGGGGAACACACTGCCGCTGGGGGGGAAGGACGACACCTTCGGCCCCCTGGGGTACACACTGCTGCTGGGGAGGAAGGACGACACCTTCAGCCCCCTGGGGTACACACTGTCGCTGGGGAGGAAGGACGACACCTTCAGCTCCCTGGGGTACACACTGTCGCTGGGGAGGAAGGACGACACCTTCTGCCCCCTGGGGTACACACTGCCGCTGGGGAGGAAGGATGACACCTTCAGCTCCCTGGGGTACACACTGCCGCTGGGGGGAAGGACGACACCTTCGGCCCCCTGGGGTACACACTGCCGCTGTGGGGGGGAATTAGTTGGAGTATTCCACGTGGAGCGGTTTCTGTTTCTGGGACAGTCTCTCTGCATGTGGCCCTGCTGGTTACACGTGTGGCACCTGATGTACCGTGGAGGGGTTTGGTAGTTCCCACCACCCGGACGCAGTGCTGGGGGGGGTTAATGGTGGGACGTGGGTTAGTAGCTCCCAAGATGGACCGCTCCCGTGCCCGCTGCTTTTCCATTATGGATTTGTGGACATCTGTCATTAACCATTCCAAGGTTTTCATGGGAAGCGTACCTGGGAAAAAGGCCAGTCTGCTTTGGAGTTCTCTTTGAAACTCAGTCTGTGGGGTAATAAGAGGTACTGTAACCATGAGTTCCTTTCTGTCTGCATCCCTGTAGTCCGCGGCCGCCTCCTCCTCCTTATGATGGAACGCTGTCTGAAAACTAGCCGGTTCCATCCTGCTGTAGCCAGGGGCGCTGTACGGATACTAGCGTTGCCCTCAATTTGTACTCCACGGAATGGTGTCTCCTGTAGCTGTCCTTCTGACCGTGGGAACAATTCCGCCACTTGCCAACAAATGTAACGGAGCTGGAACACGCAGTTCAAAATCTCGGCTGGTATACGGTAAAATACCCAAGAGGCACTACAGTCTCACCATCCCCGACCTCCCATATTGGACGACACACAATTTGGGAGTCAAATGACTACTGACTTTATTTACCTTTACAGAAATATATATACATCTCTTTGGCCACAGACAATACACATGCCCATATTTGGCCGCACAATACACATAAAGAGAACAATAGGTGGGTCACACCTCCGTGGCAACTTTGATACAATCAGACATTGATTCAATTACACTTCTTTGTTCTTATCTGAGAATGAAAACACTGTATACAATAGACTTCCTTTATCTTATGCGGAGTCGCTGTAACAGGATTATCTCCCATGCCAAGTAGCTGCAAATGTCTGGGACAATATTCTGCAGAGCATCAACCAACATACATGCAGTATAATAGTAGGATCATATTTTAACCATAATAATCATAAAACAGGGTAAAACAGTGATGGGTTCCGTTACAATATACATTTATAAACAGTACTCTAAACTGCACAATGCCATCTACAGCTCAAGAGCAGAGTGTGCACATATTGAAATTGGGTAAATGATGCTGATCATTATTAAACTTTAATAGTAAATCAAATGCACTAGCCTACATGATTTAAAATACCAAGGAAAGTTTTAGGGAATTTACTGGTAGTGGTGGTGTTAAGAAGAAACCAATTAGGGCAGATAATATGTCCATTTAGAAAGTTTGCTCACATATTCATATATCAATAATTACTATACATTTCCTGTACAGGTATTTTTCACAGTGCTGCCCCAGACTGTGTTTGCAGGTCATTCAAAAAAATCACCACATGTAAGAAGTTAAATCTTTAGTGTCCCACTCATTCTGCCTAAATTAATGTATCATATTATTAGGACTTTCATTAACAGTCATTCAAATTTTTCCCAAGGTACCAAATGTCATGAACGATTTGGGGGCCATGATGGGCTCCCCTGCGACCCCACAGGTAAATCTGCTATTTGGGACTCTGGCACACTTGCTACTATCCCAGACTATTCAAATGGACCTGAAGCTTGATGGGGGGACTATGACTTGATTGTATTTGTGTGTAGTTTGGGCCACAGAAAGTAATTTTGGGGTTACTACATCATGTCATATGCACTGTAATAATGTATATGTGTTAGAAGTAGGCTCTAGGATGCTAGAATTATATAAAAACTACTGCAGTCACTTATGTGACAAAGGGTTAATATTCCGCAGAAATTTATATGGACCTGCGATCGACCAAGCGCAGATCCCTGAATTCAGTCTTGAAGATGAGATCTAGCAATTAGCACTGGGGTTTGACAGATAGTAACAGGGAGGGCATATTGTGTGTGAAGTCCTTTGTTTTGGGATGGTGATTTTGAAAAATAAAGCAAGTCTAATTTTGGACACACTAACTAATGGTGGTGTCCCAGTCTGATTTGAACTCACTAACTAAGAGTGGTATCTCAGTCTGAGTGGAACATTCTAAACCAAAGGAATGTCTGCCTGTGTCTTTCTTCTGCGGCTAGTTATTACCTTATGCTGTCCTGAGTTCTCCTAAGAAGTTGTTCTGGCTGGGTGCGGAGATCGGAACAAAAAGGCACGACCAACAGAGAGTGATTTGGGGTGAGCTTGGTTTTCCCAAATCCGGTGGCTGTAACACCAAAGCTAGTTAATTTGCTCCATATATCCATGGATATATCCCCAGATATGTATTTGTGGCCAGAACCTTTGCCATACATAGCACTCCTTGACAGCAAGATATAGTTTGTTCTTCAACTGGATTTATGAAGAAATTCAACAATGGTTTCAAATCAGATGGCTGAGAGCAGAGAAAAAGAGCCATAAAAATAGTTTTTTTATGGTTTAAACAATCATTTTGCAGAAACAAAACAGCATTATAAAAGACAGAAAACAATATTACAGTGAAAATTTGAAATGCACAAATGTGTGCAGATGATAAAAAATGTGTAACATACAGATACTCTGAAGAAACTATTTAAACTTTGAGTAGATATGTATGCTCAATATATGAAGGGGAGAGGGGATTCTTAAAGACATACAGAAGGTGATCAAGATAGGACTTTGGCCATGATGGGAAAAAAAATCTGCATGGGAATTACAGCTGAAGCACCAAGTAACATTTATTTAATTTCCACTAGCATTTGGTAGTGTAGGGTTAGCTGTAGAGTGGCATTTTCATGGAAGACATTTTACATGAAAATACCACCCCACAGCATTGGATCATGCCGCTTATTCCAGGAATGATTGTTCAGATTCCAGTAGAACTACCAATGCCTCCCAGTTCTCTCTTGTAGTTTGATGGTTAATGCCAATACTGAAGTAAATATGAATGGGGTACAGTTCATTTACTACTTTGTGATCAGCTCTCTTGATTTTGAATGGAACAAATATACAAATCTATTGACTTAATCATTAGGAAACTGAAAGAACATGGAGAATAGCCCATCTGTAACTTATTGACACACTATAATCATCAACTGATTCCAGAATATAGATACACAGAGGAATGAGGAGATGATTAAAAGGATGTAGGGGGAGAGATCAGGGGGAGATAGTGGGATAAATAAGAAGGGGGACAGAGAGACAAGGAGGTAGAGGGTGGGAGATTAGGAGGGATAGAGAGCAATCCGGAGGGGGGTCATAAGGGGGTAGGGAGGATTAGGGGGTGGAGAAATAGAAGAATATATGTCAGAATGTGAGCATACAAGTGTTTAGATAAGATAGTGGGATAGATTAGGAAGAGATGGGTGAGAAATCTAAAGGAGAGAACAAGACTATATCAAGTGGGGGAAAGAGGTGAGAGATCAGGAGCGGTGAGGGAGAGATTAGGAGGAATATGAGAAGAGATTCAGAGGATTCAGAGGTTATGGTTAAGTAACTGAGAAGAGAAAGAGAGAGAGACTAAAAAAGATAGGAGGGAGAATCAGAAGGGGGAACCAGGAGGGAGACATTAGGATGGTGATATTAGGAGGTAAAGTGTGAGAGGTCAGAAAGAGAGAGGGGTAGATATTGGAAGGAATAGGAGAAAGACATTAGAAGGAAGAGATGTAGAGATTAAAAGGGATATGGGGGACAGATTAAGGGGAGCCGAGGAAGAGATTAGGAGGGAGAGGGGGGATCTGGAGGAGAAGGGTTGGGGAGAGTCAGCAAGGGATAGGACATCTAGAGGAGGATTGGTAGAGGGATTCCAAAGGCAAGGTGGAATTAAAAGGATGGGGCACTGAAGATGAATCAGAGGGACAATGAAGAGTGATTATGAGGGGGCAAAGATGCAGGGAATCATGATGGGGAAGTAAACAGGGGGTATTAGATGGTAAAGATGATGAGATACAGGACAAAGAGTTCTGAATGTGGGAAGGGAAGATGAGGGGGGAGAGCAGAGGAGATTAGTGGAGTGAGGGGAAGAAAGGGTGAATGGCAAAGTAGAAGGAAATGAGAAGTTGAGACAGTTGAGAGAATGGAAACAAAAGGGGGTTTGGGGGTAAGAGAGGAGGGAGATGGTGAGAAATTAAGAGGGAGAGCGGGAGAGGTCAGGAAAAGAGATGAGGAGAGATCAGGAAGAGAGAGAGGGGAGTGATTAGCAGGGATAGGGGGAAAGTTTAGGAGCATAAAGGGGGAGAGACTAGGACAAAAAGAGGGGGCATCAGGAGGGAGGAGGATAAATTATGAGTGGTAGGTGGAAGAACCAGGATGGAGTTCAGAATCAGGAGGGGGTACCAAGAGAGAGTGTTAAGGGAGATTGAGGGAGTGTTTAGGGTGATTGAGGGAGAAAACAGGATGGAAATGTGGAGAGATCAGGAATTGAAATGTGGAGAGATCATGTTTATAATTAGTTTATCAGCATGCCAGAGTCAGTTTCACACAGTGATACTTATAGAGTCTCATTCAATTCTCTATATTGCAAAGTTACACAGGCAAAATTGCCCAGAAACTTTTCTTAGCTATTCTATACCCCCTCTCAGCATGATTGCGAGTAACCCCTACTCTCAATATTACACCTGCTTCACAAATGATTTTCACATATCAATAATATTATGACTTGCTTGAGCTTCGAAAGATTTTAAATGCCAAATTAGTCAAAATTACTTAGTATTTAAAACTCATAATATGCTTGATTTTTTCTAAAATAATGGGCTAATGTGCACTTGGTCTGCTTTCCCACTCCCCACTCACTGCTGATCTCCCTTATTCAGACCCCCATGGTATCCAGTGGGTTAATAGGTTACCATAGGGGTCTGCTATCCATATTAAGCCATAACTACCATGGGGTTCCTTAAAGCACCCTCATGATACCTACAGTGGATATAAAAAGTCTACACACCCCTGTTAAAATGTCAGGTTTCTGTGCTGTAAAAAAATGAGACAAAGATAAATCATTTCAGAACTTTTTCCACCTTTAATGTGACCTATAAACTGTACAACTCAATTGAAAAACAAACTGAAATCTTTTAGGTAGAGGGAAGAAAAAATAGAAAAATAAAATAATATGGTTGCATAAGTATGCACACCCTTAAACTAATACTGTGTTGAAGCACCTTTTGATTTTATTGCAGCACTCAGTCTTTTTGAGTATGAGTCTATCAGCATGGCACATTTTGACTTGGCAAGATTTGCCCACTCTTCTTTGCAAAAACACTCCAAATCTGTCAGATTGCGAGGCCATCTCCTGTGCACAGCCCTCTTCAGATCACCCCACAGATTTTCAATCAGATTCAGGTCTGGGCTCTTGCTGGGCCATTCCGAAGCTTTAATCTTCTTCTGGTGAAGCCATTCCTTTGTATATTTGGATGTATGCTTTGGGTCGTTGTCATGCTGAAAGATGAAGTTCCTCTTCATGTTGAGCTTTCTGGCAGAAGCCTGAAGGTTTTGTGCCAATATTGACTGGTATTTGGAACTGTTCATAATTCCCTCTATCTTAACTAAGGCCCCAGTTCCAGCTGAAGAAAAGCATGATGCTGCCACCACCATGCTTCACTGTGGGTATGGTGTTCTTTTGGTGATGTGCAGTGTTGTTTTTGCGCCAAACATATCTTTTGGAATTATGGCCAAAGAGTTCAACCTTTGTTTCATCAGACCATAACACCTTTTCCCATATGCTTTTGGGATACTTCAGATGTGTTTTTGCAAAATGTAGCCTGGCTTGGATGTTTTTCTTCTTAAGAAAAGGCTTTCGTCTTGCCACTCTACCCCATAGCCCAGACATATGAAGAATACGGGAGATTGCTGTCACATGTACTGTACCACACAGCCAGTATTTGCCAGATATTCCTGCAGCTCCTTTAATGTTGCCTCTTGGTAGCCTCCCAGACCAGTTTTCTTCTCGTCTTTTCATCAATTTTGGAGGGAGCTCCAGTTCTTGGTAATGTGATTGCTTAATTCTGAACACAGCTACATCCCCAGTTATAACAGGGTGTGCAGACTTATGCAACCACATTATTTTTATTTTATTTTTTTCTTCCTTCCACCTAAAAGATTTCAGTTTGTTTTTCAATTGAGTTGTACAGTTTATAGGTCACATTAAAGGTGGAAAAAGTACTGAAATGATTTATCTTTGTCTCATTTTTTTCCAGCACAGAAATCTGACATTTTAACAGGGATGTGTAGACTTTTTATATCCACTGTATATTAGCTCCCAAACCACCATGATATGCTAACAAAGACCCCCAAGGTAAGGTCCACAAAGACCCCCATGGCACTCTAAGTAAAAACAGTAAACTAAGCTATAATAAATACAAACCCCTAAATAAAATAAATAAAAATAAAAAAAACGACATTATCGAAAAAAATTAAAAATAATAATAATAAAATTAACAGGAAAAAAATAAAGGATTACAAAAAAAAATATATAAAATAATTTATAAATAAAATAAAAAAATATATTAAAGTAAAAAAAAAAAGATCTTCCAGCAATGAACAGCTCTGCCCTGGTTCTCACTCTTCAGCCCAAGTCGGGCTATCCATGTTGATTGAAGACCATGCTTCTCTCCTCTCGGCCAGAAAAGGGTCATCCAAAAGAAAATCCCATGCTTTATAAAAAAAAAAAACTAAAGTAACGGAGCTCCTGCTATAAGGAGCTCCCTTACCGCAAATGACCATTGCCGCACCTTCTTTGACTTGAATAGAGATTTTGAGCATTCTGGTCTGCTGAAATAGATGTCAATAATATTTCAGCCAATCAGCCAGTCAGAGTGGGTTTTTGGTTGTCACCCTGCTCAAACACTATTTTAAAATCTTTTGACTAGTCAGATTGCTTAGATTATAGGTCCTTCAATCTGAGCAATTTCAAAATATTTCAAATGGTAGTTAGGAGTTAGGGGTTTACATTAGTGTCACTGGGTTTGTACTCAGTAATATTACAAGTAAGCCTTACTTATTCATAAATCTTGTAACTTTACTTGTAAGGCTTGGGTTTACAAGTTGCATAGGAATCTGTGCTCAGTAATGTTACTTGTGTGGAGCATTGAATAAACATGTAACATTACTGCAAAAAGCTCCCACAGCCAAAATTACATTCGTAGTAGTTTACTTGTCTCGAATAAAATAGGGCTCATTGTCACATAAACATCACCCAGACAAGAATTTGAGGTAAATCTGAAATAATCAGTTTCTATTATTGAGGCTCAAAGCAGAGCAAGAGTTTCCAAAAACAATATCTGCTCATTTTATGCATTAAAAAAAAAATAGAAAACTTGAAACATGCACAAATATATGTGTATTTTTAAAACAATGGCAATGTGGAATGTACAACTTTCAATGCATTTATTTGGTCTAATGGAGTGTTCATTTGTTTACAAGGACACAACCACCTAAGAAAGTAAAAGGTAGGATCAGCTGATAACAGAAAATAAATACATGCAGTAATGAATGTATATATAATTATACAATTGATATACAATTAATTTATTGCATTGCCATTTATTTGTCATTGTGTCTCCGCTCTGGCATTGTCAGATAGACCTTGTTTTTGGTGACCTCACTTGAGATCATTGACCAGACATTGAAGAGAGGTCCATACTTAGTAACTTTATTATATCCTATATCTCCAGACCACTCTAGATATTTTTTATTAGGAAGACAAATCCACATCCACCAGTTAAAATTAGTAGAGATAGACAAACTATTAATGTTAAGTTGATAGACTCTATTTTACAACTCCAGTGCCTGATTCCACTAGTATGATATCAGAATGGAATTTGCAGGAAACAGACAAGAAAAGAAGACAGTACAGGTCAACTAGAGACAGCTATTTAGTACTAGATTTATTGACTACAGTACCCTCAACTAGCAAAATAAAATGATCACTTACTAGAATAGATGAACATGAAAACTGAGGCAGGAAAAGCTGATGACAAGTGAGAATTTCAGTATAGCAGAATGTTATCAAAAGATATGTAAGGCTTACAGTGAAGATAAATACTTTCATTTAATCATAAATCAGTATAGCTTTGTATATAGAAAACAACAAAGTCAGAGGTGCTCATCAGAGAACGAACCAACCTTGATAGGTTGGTTCTATAGCCATGATAAGCTACTCTGAGAGCAACCTCTTTTAGCTCACTTGTGCCCTTCACAGGGAGAAATCTCCTGTAGTATATCAGTCTGGTCCCACTCAAAAGAGTGACCCAGCCCAGAAATACCAGGCAATTCTACCCTGAACAGGAGAAACAGCAAACCCCAGACGCGTTTCGGCCTTTATGGGCCTCGTCAGTGAGGTGCAGCTGAACTCCCTAAGGCACAGTGAGCAAGGGGTCCACGTCTGGAGTCCCCTATTACCCTTAGGGAGACTAAACCCTAAAGGTAATTTGCATATAGAAAACAACAAAGTCAGAGGTGCTCATCAGAGAACGAACCAACCTTGATAGGTTGGTTCTATAGCCATGATAAGCTACTCTGAGAGCAACCTCTTTTAGCTCACTTGTGCCCTTCACAGGGAGAAATCTCCTGTAGTATATCAGTCTGGTCCCACTCAAAAGAGTGACCCAGCCCAGAAATACCAGGCAATTCTACCCTGAACAGGAGAAACAGCAAACCCCAGACGCGTTTCGGCCTTTATGGGCCTCGTCAGTGAGGTGCAGCTGAACTCCCTAAGGCACAGTGAGCAAGGGGTCCACGTCTGCAGTCCCCTATTACCCTTAGGGAGACTAAACCCTAAAGGTAATTTGCATATAGAAAACAACAAAGTCAGAGGTGCTCATCAGAGAACGAACCAACCTTGATAGGTTGGTTCTATAGCCATGATAAGCTACTCTGAGAGCAACCTCTTTTAGCTCACTTGTGCCCTTCACAGGGAGAAATCTCCTGTAGTATATCAGTCTGGTCCCACTCAAAAGAGTGACCCAGCCCAGAAATACCAGGCAATTCTACCCTGAACAGGAGAAACAGCAAACCCCAGACGCGTTTCGGCCTTTATGGGCCTCGTCAGTGAGGTGCAGCTGAACTCCCTAAGGCACAGTGAGCAAGGGGTCCACGTCTGGAGTCCCCTATTACCCTTAGGGAGACTAAACCCTAAAGGTAATTTGCATATAGAAAACAACAAAGTCAGAGGTGCTCATCAGAGAACGAACCAACCTTGATAGGTTGGTTCTATAGCCATGATAAGCTACTCTGAGAGCAACCTCTTTTAGCTCACTTGTGCCCTTCACAGGGAGAAATCTCCTGTAGTATATCAGTCTGGTCCCACTCAAAAGAGTGACCCAGCCCAGAAATACCAAAAATTCGTTCTCTGATGAGCACCTCTGACTTTGTTGTTTTCTATATGCAAATTACCTTTAGGGTTTAGTCTCCCTAAGGGTAATAGGGGACTCCAGACGTGGACCCCTTGCTCACTGTGCCTTAGGGAGTTCAGCTGCACCTCACTGACGAGGCCCATAAAGGCCGAAACGCGTCTGGGGTTTGCTGTTTCTCCTGTTCAGGGTAGAATTGCCTGGTATTTCGGGCCTGGGTCACTCTTTTGAGTGGGACCAGACTGATATACTACAGGAGATTTCTCCCTGTGAAGGGCACAAGTGAGCTAAAAGAGGTTGCTCTCAGAGTAGCTTATCATGGCTATAGAACCAACCTATTCAGGTTGGTTCGTTCTCTGATGAGCACCTCTGACTTTGTTGTTTTCTATATGCAAATTACCTTTAGGGTTTAGTCTCCCTAAGGGTAATAGGGGACTCCAGACGTGGACCCCTTGCTCACTGTGCCTTAGGGAGTTCAGCTGCACCTCACTGACGAGGCCCATAAAGGCCGAAACGCGTCTGGGGTTTGCTGTTTCTCCTGTTCAGGGTAGAATTGCCTGGTATTTCGGGCCTGGGTCACTCTTTTGAGTGGGACCAGACTGATATACTACAGGAGATTTCTCCCTGTGAAGGGCACAAGTGAGCTAAAAGAGGTTGCTCTCAGAGTAGCTTATCATGGCTATAGAACCAACCTATTAAGGTTGGTTCGTTCTCTGATGAGCACCTCTGACTTTGTTGTTTTCTATATGCAAATTACCTTTAGGGTTTAGTCTCCCTAAGGGTAATAGGGGACTCCAGACGTGGACCCCTTGCTCACTGTGCCTTAGGGAGTTCAGCTGCACCTCACTGACGAGGCCCATAAAGGCCGAAACGCGTCTGGGGTTTGCTGTTTCTCCTGTTCAGGGTAGAATTGCCTGGTATTTCGGGCCTGGGTCACTCTTTTGAGTGGGACCAGACTGATATACTACAGGAGATTTCTCCCTGTGAAGGGCACAAGTGAGCTAAAAGAGGTTGCTCTCAGAGTAGCTTATCATGGCTATAGAACCAACCTATTAAGGTTGGTTCGTTCTCTGATGAGCACCTCTGACTTTGTTGTTTTCTATATGCAAATTACCTTTAGGGTTTAGTCTCCCTAAGGGTAATAGGGGACTCCAGACGTGGACCCCTTGCTCACTGTGCCTTAGGGAGTTCAGCTGCACCTCACTGACGAGGCCCATAAAGGCCGAAACGCGTCTGGGGTTTGCTGTTTCTCCTGTTCAGGGTAGAATTGCCTGGTATTTCGGGCCTGGGTCACTCTTTTGAGTGGGACCAGACTGATATACTACAGGAGATTTCTCCCTGTGAAGGGCACAAGTGAGCTAAAAGAGGTTGCTCTCAGAGTAGCTTATCATGGCTATAGAACCAACCTATTAAGGTTGGTTCGTTCTCTGATGAGCACCTCTGACTTTGTTGTTTTCTATATGCAAATTACCTTTAGGGTTTAGTCTCCCTAAGGGTAATAGGGGACTCCAGACGTGGACCCCTTGCTCACTGTGCCTTAGGGAGTTCAGCTGCACCTCACTGACGAGGCCCATAAAGGCCGAAACGCGTCTGGGGTTTGCTGTTTCTCCTGTTCAGGGTAGAATTGCCTGGTATTTCGGGCCTGGGTCACTCTTTTGAGTGGGACCAGACTGATATACTACAGGAGATTTCTCCCTGTGAAGGGCACAAGTGAGCTAAAAGAGGTTGCTCTCAGAGTAGCTTATCATGGCTATAGAACCAACCTATTAAGGTTGGTTCGTTCTCTGATGAGCACCTCTGACTTTGTTGTTTTCTATATGCAAATTACCTTTAGGGTTTAGTCTCCCTAAGGGTAATAGGGGACTCCAGACGTGGACCCCTTGCTCACTGTGCCTTAGGGAGTTCAGCTGCACCTCACTGACGAGGCCCATAAAGGCCGAAACGCGTCTGGGGTTTGCTGTTTCTCCTGTTCAGGGTAGAATTGCCTGGTATTTCGGGCCTGGGTCACTCTTTTGAGTGGGACCAGACTGATATACTACAGGAGATTTCTCCCTGTGAAGGGCACAAGTGAGCTAAAAGAGGTTGCTCTCAGAGTAGCTTATCATGGCTATAGAACCAACCTATTAAGGTTGGTTCGTTCTCTGATGAGCACCTCTGACTTTGTTGTTTTCTATATGCAAATTACCTTTAGGGTTTAGTCTCCCTAAGGGTAATAGGGGACTCCAGACGTGGACCCCTTGCTCACTGTGCCTTAGGGAGTTCAGCTGCACCTCACTGACGAGGCCCATAAAGGCCGAAACGCGTCTGGGGTTTGCTGTTTCTCCTGTTCAGGGTAGAATTGCCTGGTATTTCGGGCCTGGGTCACTCTTTTGAGTGGGACCAGACTGATATACTACAGGAGATTTCTCCCTGTGAAGGGCACAAGTGAGCTAAAAGAGGTTGCTCTCAGAGTAGCTTATCATGGCTATAGAACCAACCTATTAAGGTTGGTTCGTTCTCTGATGAGCACCTCTGACTTTGTTGTTTTCTATATGCAAATTACCTTTAGGGTTTAGTCTCCCTAAGGGTAATAGGGGACTCCAGACGTGGACCCCTTGCTCACTGTGCCTTAGGGAGTTCAGCTGCACCTCACTGACGAGGCCCATAAAGGCCGAAACGCGTCTGGGGTTTGCTGTTTCTCCTGTTCAGGGTAGAATTGCCTGGAATTTCGGGCCTGGGTCACTCTTTTGAGTGGGACCAGACTGATATACTACAGGAGATTTCTCCCTGTGAAGGGCACAAGTGAGCTAAAAGAGGTTGCTCTCAGAGTAGCTTATCATGGCTATAGAACCAACCTATTAAGGTTGGTTCGTTCTCTGATGAGCACCTCTGACTTTGTTGTTTTCTATATGCAAATTACCTTTAGGGTTTAGTCTCCCTAAGGGTAATAGGGGACTCCAGACGTGGACCCCTTGCTCACTGTGCCTTAGGGAGTTCAGCTGCACCTCACTGACGAGGCCCATAAAGGCCGAAACGCGTCTGGGGTTTGCTGTTTCTCCTGTTCAGGGTAGAATTGCCTGGTATTTCGGGCCTGGGTCACTCTTTTGAGTGGGACCAGACTGATATACTACAGGAGATTTCTCCCTGTGAAGGGCACAAGTGAGCTAAAAGAGGTTGCTCTCAGAGTAGCTTATCATGGCTATAGAACCAACCTATTAAGGTTGGTTCGTTCTCTGATGAGCACCTCTGACTTTGTTGTTTTCTAGCTTTGTATATAATTGTAATGAACAGCGAGACAGTTTAACACTACAGCACTTCATGTACAAGAGGAGTTTGTGATGGAAGGTAATGTATGAAGCAGTGGAAGAGCTTGAAATGGAGGTCCCTAGTGCAAAAAAAAGTTTTGGGCTGTAAAAATGTTGGGTTGTAAAAAAAATTGTCCTCTGGGACCTGACAAAACTAAATCACTCAGTGCTACTCCCCAAGAACTCTTCCCATAATTGCTCCCCTCCTGAAGACTCCTGCACATAACAGCAAACCTTTCCAAGACCATTTCCCCTTCGCTACTCCACCCCCAAGTTCCCTTTCTATTATATATACATACAGTATATGAACATATGCCCTTGCTCTCTTACTTTTTTCCCTGATACACATCCCCGGTGTTCTACTTTGCTCCACACTGCCACCTCTTGGAGATTCAGTAGACATGCTCGTAATTAAACAGGCACACACTAATTTCAGACCTTGGGGGGTTGCAAGGAGGCACAGGGGTGCCCAGGTGGGCTGTGGTGTATTGACCCAGGGTGGGGAGCCCCAGGGAGCCCTTACACTACAGAAAAAAAATGTAATGTAAAAAAATATAATAAAAAAACACAGCCGTGTGCCCTCTCAGAGGAGGGCCCTGGTCGCCAGCACCACTGGTAAATCCGCCCTGGTATAAAGTTATCTTGGGTATTATGAATTATACTTACATAAATGAAACCCCCCTAAACTTAAATATAAAATGAAGCTGTCATTGTCATAGACCGTCTCGTAGGCATTTGGAATACATTATAGTGAGTTAGTAGCCTACTTTAGATTATACTGTAAATGTATGATATATACAATAATAACACTGTAATGATCGCAGATATACTGATGATATGTAATTAAAAATATTTAATGAAGATTGATCAGTAAGTTAAGTTTGTTAAATTTGACAAATAATTTTATATGCTCCAAAGTAACCAATTTGTCCTTATTAACTAATGAAAATAAATGTGGTATATTGAATTTATTTGTATTGTATACACAATAAATGTATTTTAAAACTAAAGCACCATGGGATTTCAGAAATGTTTTAATAACTGGTCCTTTCAATGAAAGATCTATTAAGAAAAAAATGGACAAAGTTTATGAAAGATCTTCAAAATATCCAGTGACATCTCATACAATATCATTTATTTCTAGCATTAAAAGTGATAAAAAAGACACAATTTTCCTTAACACAGCCTTACATTGCTCTAGATTTACCTCTTAACATTAGGTGGAGGTACTACATCCCTTAGGTACCCCCACCTAGTAGAAAACCCTATAAGAATTATAGAGAATAGTGAAAGCAAACAATATGTTATGGTATGTTGAATAGCTCATTTGGAATGCTTTAATTTGTTACTTGGACATCTTGTCCAATTAATCTTGTCACACATTAAAACTTGAGGCTTAATGTGTTTTTTAACATAACTAATGTGATTATACAAGAGAGGAATCTAGTAAATGAATATATAAAATAATGCAAGGCTCCTTGCAACTTCCCTTTACAAAGTAGGGGGCCAATAGATAGGTCATTTTCTGTGTAATGTAACCCTTGTGCCTGAAACATTTAGACAGTGTTATTAAATGTTTGTCTCTGTCCCCAGTGTTTGAACATATGCTGTGGTATCTAACGGCCTGGCTATGGGTTATGGTTTGCTTAGTGTGGAAGGGATGGAAACTGGAGTTGTGAAGGTAGTTGCATCTGTCTGTAGGTTTCCTACATACAGATTAGTAGAGAGTGTACATTTGAATATCTAAAATAAGTTAAAAAACATATTTCCAGCTCAGAATTCCAAGAAATACAGTTATTCCACTGCATTCTGTGAATCTGGGCAGGGACATGTAAATGTGCCCACAAAGGCTTCACTCTTGTAATCCAATTTCATTATAAACATGGCTTATTTTAAGCATATGCATGCTGTATTACACAGCTTTAAGCAAATCCCAGGATGGATTACATACAAGCCAGGAAACCTACCCCTGGAAGCTGTTTCAAGGTTATTGCCTCTCATCAGTGTGGGACTGGTTCCTAGCTTGGGTAGTAGATTTTGTTGGGAGGTAGTATACAAGAACAATAATTTATAGTGGGCAAAAGAGCGATAGAACTCCTCCACCGTACAGTTGTACACAAATAGCACATTTGTGATCACATTTGAATGTCTAAAATAAGTAAAAAAACGTATTGTCCTGCTCAGAATTCCAAGAAATACAGTTATTTCACTGGATTCTGGGAACCTATGCAGGGCTGTTGTTCAGCCCTTTAGTCATGTCAGACTCTCTTTAACAATATGGACAGCAATACCCAGGCACATTTGCCTGTATTTCTGGTTGTGCTTATCCATATGGTTTTCTTGCAAAAGATACTGGAGTGGGTTACCAGTTCCTTCTCCAGTGGACCGTGATTTGTCTAACCCCTTTGCAATGACCTGCCCATCTTGGGTTATACATTGGTATTGTTTAGTCATTTAGTCATGTCCATCAATTCATGTTCATTACTTCAATGACCAGGGAATCCTGCTTTCTCATGTTATGACCAAAATATTTGAACTTCAGCCTCATGATCAAACCTTCCAGTGAACAGCTTGTCTTGATTTTCTGAAGTACTGATTTATTGGCTATACAGAGCCCCATGAGCACTTAATTAAATCTATAACTCATGGGGCTCTAAACAGAGCCCAATGAGACTAACATTATCCCTCTCAGTCCAATAGGGGTCTATATAGACCCCTATAGGACACTATTAACCCCTAGGTTAACCCTACAAGTGCCATGAGGGTCTTCCAGGACCCTCATGACAAAGTCTAAGTGCTACACTACACTTTTAACCCTAACTATACCCCATTAACCCATACTAAGCCCTATCAAACCCTTACTGGGCCAATCTGACCCGAATTAAGCCTATTTAAACCTATCTGAACTTAATAACCCTAACTGGGCATCTTTAACACCATCTAGCCCTATTTAACCCCATCCCTTATGGGGGTCTCTACAGACCCCATAAGCCTCTATTTAACCCAATCAGTCCCATAAGGGTCTATAAAGACCCTCATAGGACAATGAGAATTCTATTATTAACCCCATAAGTGCCATGAGGGTCCTCCAGGACCCTCATGACACTAAGTACAAACACTACACTACACTATTCCCCCACAATAAACAACTAAATCTAAACTATCCCCCTCTACCCTAACCTATTAACCCCTACTTACCTAACACTACCTACCTAACCCCCTATTAAACCCCCACCACAATAATTACACAAAATAAAAATAAAAATTATCTTACCAAAAATAAAAAACCTAAGGTACAAAAAATAAAAAAAGGACATTATAAACCCCCAAACCCCCCTCACTACAAAAAAACACACATCACAAAAAAAACCATTACAAAAAATGCAAAAAATAATTACACACCTGCGAAAAAAAAGGCATACACAAGTATATATAACAATACAGTAAAAGTACATAAATATTTATTATAAATATACTTCTAACTACAATACATTTCCCCCTATCTAGACATCACCCCCTATCTTTACATAACCCCTTATCTAGACATTACCCCCTATCTAGACATTACCCCCTATCTAGACATAACCCCAATCTAGACATTACCCCCTATCTAGAAATTACCCCCTAAATCTAAGCTAAAATAAATAAATAAAACCACTTACCTTTGCAGCTGTCCCTTTAGATCAAACCCCTAGGAAAAAAGAAACATCAGATTAGTACAGAATTAAACATTACAAATACAGTATTAGACTTACCTTTTCTGCATGTCCCCGTCCATCTTCTTCTGTTCTCTGGCTAGGCCCCTAGAAAAGAGATAAATAACATTAGTCACACATTAACACACATATGCAAAACATAAATAAACAATAAACATTATAAATTTAAAACTTACATGTCCGCGATGTTCCCGGCCTTCTCCTCTTCTGCCCCGGCTAAGCCCTTGATGAAATCATGCTCTAAAAAAAATAATAAAAAAAACTAATGGAGCTCCGCACTCGCACAGCTCCCCCATGCTAATGAGGCCTCCAGAGAATCTTCCGGTAGAAAATTGGCAATGGCGCCTTCTGATTGGCTGAAAGGCTGTCAAGGTGTGAGCCAATCAGAATGGGATACACCCCTATATCACATTCTTATTGCCTGAAGGACCTTTCAATCTTTTTTAAACCAATCAGAAGGCACTATTGCCTTTAGCCAATCACAATGGGATACACCCCCACGGGGTGATTGGCTGAATGCATCTGCACCTTTTGATTAGCTGCATTTTGACAGTGACAACAGCCAATTGACAATGACAACAGCCAATCAGAAGCGCAGATGCCTTCAGCCAATCACCCCATGGGGGTGTATCCCATTGTGATTGGCTGAAGGCAATAGTACCTTCTGATTGGTTTAAAAAAGATTGACAGGTCAACCAGCCAATCAGAATGGGATATAGGGGTGGCACCTTCTGATTGGCTGAAATTTGATTGGCAGCCTTTTCAGGCAAACAGAAAGAGCCATTAGTTTTTTTTTGTTTTTTTGTTAGAGCGCGGGTTCATGAAGGGCCCAGACGGGCAGAAAAGGAGGAGGCTAGGGATATTGCAGACAGGTAAGTTTTACATTTATAATGTTTATTGTTTTTTTATATTTTGTGTTAATGTGTGACTAATATTATGTATTTTTTTTCCAGAGGTCGAGCCGGAGAACAGAAGAAGATGGACGGGGACATGCTGGAATGTTATCTGTAATGTTTAATTCTGTACTAATCGGATGTTTCTTTTTTTCTAGGGGGTGCGATCTGAAGGGACATCTGTAAAGTTAAGTGGTTTATTTATTCTATTTTAGCTTAGATTTAAGGGGTATTGTATAGATAGGGGGTAATGTTTAGATAGGGGGTAATATCTAGATAGGGGGTTATGTCTAGATAGGGGGTAATGTCTAGATAAGGGGTTATGTATAGATAGGGGGTGATGTTTAGATAGGGGGAAATGTATTGTAGTTAGGGGTATATTTATAATGTCTTTATTACTATAATGTTATGTATATTTGTGTATGCCTTTTCTTTGCAGGCGTGTAATATTTTTAACATGTTTTGTAGGGGGGGGTTGTGATGTTCTTTAAATTTTTTGTAGTGAGGGGGGGTTTGTAATGTTTTTTTTTTTTTTTTCTTTGTACCTATGTTTTGTTTTTTTAGTACCTTAGGTTTTTTTTTTGTACCTTAGGTTTTTTTATTTTATGTGCCTTAGCTTTTTTATTTTGTGTAATTAGTGGGGTGGGGGTTTAATAGGGAGTTAGGTCGGTAATGTTAGGTAGGTAGGAGTTAATAGCCTAGGGTAGAGGGGGTTAGTTTAGATTTAGTGGTTTATTGGGGGAGAATAGTGTAGTGTAGTGTTTGTACTTAGTGTCATGAGGGTCCTGAAGTACCCTTGTGGCACTTATGGGGTTAATAATAGGGTTCTTATTGTCCTGTGAGAGTTTTCATAGACCCTTATGGGACTGATTGGGTTAAACAGAGGCTTAGGAGGGTCTGTGTAGACCCCCATAAGTGATGGCATTAAATAGGGCTAGATGGGGTTAAATAGGCCCAATTAGGGTTATTAGATCCAGATAGGTTTAAATAGACCCAGGAAGGGTTAGATTGGCCAAGTGAGGTTTAGATAGGGTTTAGTATGGGTTAATGGGGTATAGTTAGGGTTACTAATGTAGTGTAGTTCTTAGACTTTGTCATGAGGGTCCTGGAGGACCCTTGTGGCACTTTTCGGATTAACATAGGGGTTAATAGTGTCCTATTGGACTGAGGGGGTTAATTATAGTTTCATGGGGCTCTGTATAGAGCCCCATGAGTTATAGAGTTAATCAAGGCCTCATGGGGCTCTGTATAGAGCCCCATGAGTTATAGAGGTAATTAACGGCTCATGGGAGTCTGAATTGAACCCCATGAGTGACAGAGTTAATTAAGGGCTTATGGAGATCTGTGTTGACCCCCATGAGTAACAGAGTTAATTAAGGGCTTATGGGGGTCTGTATTGACCCCATGAATGACAGAGTTAATTAAGGGTTGATCCCCATACGTTAAGGGGTTAATTAAGGGCTTATGGGGGGTCTGTATTTACCCCCATGAGTGACAGAGTTAATTAAGGGCTTATGGGAATCTGTATTGACCCCATGAGTGACAGAGTTAATTAAGGGCTTATGGGGATCTGTGTTGACCCTTATGAGTGACAGAGTTAATTAAGGGCTTATGGGGGTCTGTATTGACCCCAATGAGTGACAGAGTTAATTAAGGGCTCATGGGTGTCTGCATTGACCCCCATGAGTGACAGAGTTAATTAAGGGTTGACCCGCATAAGTTAAGGGGTTAATTAAGGGCTTATGGTGGTATGTATTTACACCCATGAGTGACAGAGTTAATTAAGGGCATATGGGGTCTGTATTGACCCCCATGAGTGACAGAGTTAATTAAGGGCTTATGGGTGTCTGCATTGACCCCCATGAGTGACAAAGTTAATGAAGGTCTTATGGGTGTCTGTATTGACCCCCATGAGTGACAACGTTATTTAAGGGTTGGCCCCCATACGTTAAGGGGTTAATTAAGGGCTTATGGGGGTATGTATTTACCCCCATGAGTGACAGAGTTAATTTAGGGCATATGGGGACTGTATTGACCTTCATGAGTGACAGAGTTAATTAAGGGTTTATGGGGGTCTTCATTGACCTCCATGAGTAACAAAGTAATTAAGGGCTTATGGGGGTACAGAGTCCCAGGAGTTATAGGGTTAATTAAGTGCTCATGGGGCTCTGTTTAGAGCTCCATGAGTTATAGGTTTAATTAAGTGCTCATGGGGATCTGTTTAGAGCCCTATGAGTTATGGGGCTAATTTTAGGTGCCTGTGGGGTACTTATAGGACCCCCGCGGCAGGTGTTAATATTTTTTAGCGCAGGTCCTTTCAGAACAGTTACTGTCTTTTAAGGACCCAAGAGGCGGGAAATTTTTATTTTTTAATGCAGCAAGGGCCTGATCTATGTCAATCAGGGACCCCCGATGCAAGAGGATAAAGTGTGGGGGGGGGGGGGGGCTGCAGGGGGGCCCTATGGACTCCTGCAGCAAGTGGTTAATGTGGGGTCACTTCGGGGATCCCGATGGGGACCTACAGCATAGAGGAGGTTTAATTAACTTGGAGTACCCCCCACAGCAATGCCTGTATGTAGAACTGCTGCAGAGTTTCCATCCAGGATCCCTGCGGCAATTGATGAGGTGGGAGAGCCTACAAGATCATCTCGGAGGCTGTCACTCCTAATGCACAGTTTCTCTGTGTTTGACATGGACGGCCCTGCTGCGTAGCACACACGTTACTCACAACAGGGCTAATTTAAACTTTTCTAAATTTGAAGCACATAGGGCTTAAGTACAAACCCGGTGAAACCAGGCTAAAATTTATGGGGCGGTATTTATATATAACAAAAACAAAATCAGAAATGTTTATTTAGACATCAGTCAAATTGCGGCGTTTAAAAATTCTAAAAATGATACATATAAATAGCAGAGCTCTACTGGAAAGTAGAAGGTGCTATAAAGCATCCTATGGGATCATATATATATTGAAGTTAAGCTGGAAAATACAAAATAGAAGCTGTGGCGAGGTCAAAAAGACTGTATATATAAATAGAGAAAAGTGCTATGTTTATAAGGAAGTTTAAAGGGATAGTAAATTTAGCACATATTGGACCACACCATATTATAGATCTCCAAAAGGCATGTTAAAATATTTTTTTTTATTTTTGAAATATGTCCATTTTTTATTGAATAATTAGTTCTACAGAAATTTATGTTTTTTTGTTTTTTTTTGTAACTAACACTAAAGGAATAACGCTACAATATCAGCACATGTATATAAAGATATTATCACTAAATGTCTATGGGATATTGATATTTAAAGATTTATTTAGCTAAAAATGTATAAGGTGCTAGAGCACAATGCTAATTTAAACACTCATAAATGTAAGTATGTTACTAGTAAGGTGAATAAGTAGTAATAGATAAAGAATTTTTGAATAAAACGATATTTGAATAGAAATAGAACTTTATATGTTAATATTATTTATACATCCTTTTTAATCACAGAGAAGATTAAGGTAAAAGTAAAAGGGTTGGTTAATTAAATGAGTTACATAGGATACGCTCCTCATTTTTCGTTGACCGAACATTTCTGAACATTGGCGTATAGCCCTATTGTTATTGTTGTTGTTGGTGTATAATTATGTTTATGAATGTAAGATTGAATGGGAATGTATGGATGAGAAGGATTGCGAGTGTTCTGGGAGCTCTAGTTGACTTAAGCAAAAGATTAAAGGGTATGTTGAACTATTTAACAAAGCTGCTAGTAGAAATTGTTTGGTCTGTAAATGTATTAGCCTTGTTCAATTGCTATTATGGAATAAGATATGTCAATTAAAATACTGAGTCTAAATGTTAGGGGTCTGAACTCCCACAATAACAAACTTTCAATTCTAAGATTGATCAAGCAAGAGAAAGCCAAAATTATCTCTTTACAAGAAACGCATTGGTCAGAAAATAAAATTCCTATATTTGGTTCAAATAGTTATGAATATAAATATTATTCAATCTTTAATAACAAATCAAGAGGTGTATCTATATTTTTTAACAATGTTAATTATGTTTATTAGTTATTGGAATATGGTTGCTTTAATAAAGCTGTGGCACGTAATTTTACCAAGAAACACTTGGTCAATGTGTTTATTTAACTAAACACCTAATGGATCTTGCCGGGGTCATGTTTAAAGTTTGCTCTTTTAAATGCATGATGTATGTTTAAGTAATGCAGACATTTTAGTAAGTCCGCGTTTTTGGTAGAGATATGGTTGAATCAAAAAATTCATAGAAAGCACTATAGAGTACAAGGCTTTTGACATACATTTTTCACATCTCATACATAAATACAGCATAAGCTTAATCAGGCTTTTCAGATTAAATTGGATCCAAGACTGGATTCTCATTTATCACATGCACACACAGATACATAATTAATGGTGTGCATGACCTTAATATCATTATGCGACAAAGTTGTTATGCATAAATGTACCAAAAAAAGTACTTCATGTGTGACTTGGATTGTATTCCTTGTGAAAAAGTTTTGTGTGGAAATAAGAATATATAAAAAATGTTGCATTTAGTACTTACACTTTTTGACATGTGCACTGTTCTATCCATGTTATAATTTTATTTTTTTTAAATATATAAACATCTCACAATAATAAATACAGCATTATATACATTGTATAATAGTCATAGCACATGTGTATGTGTTTCACAGGTATAGGGCAGGTAGAAATGTATGCAGATAGTAATAGATATTGTTATATTGACAATGGTTACATTTTCCCATATTTATTCTTCAGAAAATGCTGGAACAAGCTGTTTTCTGTACAGATACAAGTGCAGCACAGGCGCTGTCCATTATGTTATCTCACTGCAGTTTTTGTACAGGGATCAACCACTGTGCCCCAGTTAGCACAATGATCAACAGCTGCACAAAATCCTTTTGATAGTCAGGCTAATGTACTGATGGTTTCTGAAAGAAGCTGCAGAGCTGGCATCTGAAGTGACAAAAGGGGGGCTATTGAGCAAAGGGGAATATCTATGGCTACTAAAATGAGTTTTACTTGATTCAAGCAGTGTGTACTTACACAGTGTGTACCCTAGCAAAGCTTTAGGACATACTGTATTACCGCAGTTTTATGTTGGGACAAATATTAATGTGGTATACAATGGGAACCACATTGTTTGCATATAATGTAGCAACAGCATTATGTATTATCTTCAGTGTAAGCTATTACCAAAACAAAAGACTGGTCATATATAGATACCAGGGGTGATTTATCTAATCTGTGTAGTTATGTTTTTTATTGTATTCACTATAAACTGTTTGGAGCTTCTTCATATTTAATCACAGTGTCTATCTTAAACAGAAGTATTTGCTCTTAATACAAAATATTGATAAGTAACATGCTTATCACCCCTCTCTCTCCCACACAATACCTTTAGGTTGTAAGTCTATGCGTTTCAATCCTGGACAATGGACACTGGATTTGAGGCTCAAAGACAGGGCCCTCCTTGCTTTGTTATGTTTTGATTTGTATTTATCTTTGCCTGGAACTTATCTTATGTACAGCTCTACGGGACTAACAGCCTTATTAAATTGTGATTCGGCCAATTGAATAGGGCTCTGTATAAGCACATAGCATATTTTTTTTACAGAAGTTTTTAGTTAGTGAAGACCTTGCTTTTGGATAGAAGTTCACTAACTAAAAACTTCTGTAAAAAAAAGTATTCTATGTGCTTATATGGAGCCCTATTCAATTGGCCGAATTGCAATTTAATAAGGCTGTAAGTCGGCGCGTTATAAATAAACGATAATAATAATAATAATAATAATAGCAATGAGTGCATGTTTCAGATTAGATGCAGAGCTGGGACCAGGTATGTGCTTGTGATGCATGATTTAGGTCCAGTTGTAATTTTTTATACTTTTAGGGACTAAGGGCCTCATTCTATTAGCGGCCGCAGCCGTTGCGGGGCCGCAAGGACCGGCCGCAAGCTATTCGGCTATTCTATTCCCTTATGGCCGGAGGCTCCGGCAGGCTTGCGGACGGTGCCTTGCTATCTCTTGCAAATCAATTCCTCCGGGAAACCTCTCTGCAAGGCTAAAAGCGAGCCGCAGCTTACTTGCAGGAAAGAGGTCTCGCTAGCACCAATTAAGCACATAAAATAGCTCAAATAAAGCCATCCTGCACTTTGCGAAGACTATAAAGGGATTTTAGGTGTTAGAAAAAATAGCACATAATTATCCTGTACTCAAATCCGGAAAATATATTATTTTTAATATCCGTGAAATATCCATGTAAAAAGTCCAGAGTGCTTGGAGCACCTCAGACACACCCACGCCGCAGCCGGAAAATAAAGAGTTAATTTGAACTCGGGTTTGGGCAGATGTGCAAGCTTGAGAGTGGGTTACTTTTAATCCTCATGTCCCCCAATATGATCCCTAGCATTTACAGAGCTGTACAGTGCAGGCTTGAATTTATTTTTCAGTTTTTATATTTCTGAGATTACGGCCGGTTCCAAGATATGCGGCCGGCCGTAAAAGGAGATCCTTGCGGGGCCGTATAATAGAATCGCGAGTTAACTGAACCCCCGCAAGGAATCGCAGCCTTACGGCCGATTTACGGCCGCTAATAGAATGAGGCCCTAAGTGAAGACTGACTCAAGGATCAGGTGAAGATTGAGGTCATGGACAGGTGGTGGGAAGGTGCAGTTACAGAGAAGAGTTATTAAGTATTCATTTCAATAATATTAAATCTTTATTGAAACATATTTTCTCATTTTTAGACTCGGACACAATTTGAAAAAGCTATGAGTATTATTACTTTTACACAGTATTTTATTAGTAGAGTGCAGTAGATTTAGAAGTGCCAGGGGTATAAAAACACATGGATAACAGTAAAATGAAGACAATATTTGTAAACATAAATATTTGTACAGGAGGATGAGAGCACTTGTGAGAGCTTGCATCCGAAGAGAGTAGATATAAACAACTATTTGGAATGTATGATTAATGAGCCAACACAAGGGAGTATATTTTATAAATGAGCTGAGTGAGTTAATATAGATTGCTATTCACAGATTCCAAGCTATTGATTTGCAATTTTATGAGACTCTAGTGATAGTTACAGTCATACCTAACTGAACTTTTCAGTTTCATGAATGAAAACTGAAAATGAATCACATCACAGCCATCCTTGATGATATACATACAGCTTGTGAACATATATTACATCAGCTGAAGGCCAGATAACTAACAAACAGTTTTATTCATAGTCACAAAACACAAAATTTCCAAAAGCCTCTTAGGTGTCGATCATATTGCTGTGGATACATACTTTTTTCAACAACAGAATTCCAGTGAAGTCTATGGAGATATTTTTGTGAAAAACTATTGATAAATGTATTTATGCCAATCTAGCCTACAGTAAGTATATACAGAAAGCCCTCAGGTATTACTAGTCCACAGAGCATATTAAAGAGATGAGATGTGCTAAGTAAAGCTAAAGACACCTGGACTTGAAAAGATGTTTTTCAATGTGTGATTAATATGCATCCATATATCTTGCACCAGTAATGGTCATTAGTTACTGTCTGCTGGTATCAGACTGTCCAGTATCATGCATCATTTACTGAAACTTTATTTGATATGTTTGGCTTTTAGGTGGAAAGAGTTTCATACAATAAAACATACAGTGCCGTGCAAAAGTATTCACCCCCTTGACATTTTTCGTGTTTTGTTGTCTCACAACCTGGAATTAACATGGATTGTTTGAGGATTTGCATCATTTAATTTACAGAACATGCCCACACAAGATGTTTTTTTTTTATTGTGAAGCAAACAACAAATAGGACAAAATAACAGAAAAAGTAATTGTGCATAATTATTCACCCCCCTAAAGTCAATACTTTATAGAGCCACCTTTTTGCGGCAATCACAGCTCCAAGTCGCTTTGGATAAGTCTCTATGAGCTTGCCACATATTACCATTGGGATTTGTGCCCATTCCTCCTTGCAAAACTGCTCCAGCTCCTTCAAGTTGGATGGTTTGTCCTTGTGAACAGCAATCTTAAATTCTGACCACAGATTTTCTATTGGATTTAGGGCTGGGCTTTGACTAGGCCATTCCAACACATCTACATGTTTCCCCTTAAACCACTCAGGTGTTGCTTTAGCAGTGTGTTTGGGGTCATTGTCCTGCTGGAAGGTGAAACTCTAGCCTCAAATCGCGCACAGAGTGGTACAGGTTTTGCTCAAGAATATCCCTGTATTTAGCACCATCCATCTTTCCCTCAACTCTGACCAGTTTCCCAGTCCCGGCTGCTGAAAAACATCTTTCCTTGGGTGATGTGATGTGTTGGGTTTGTGCCAGACATAGCATTTTCTTTGATGGCCGAAAAGTTCAGTTTTAGTCTTATCAGACCAGAGCACCTTCCTCCATACATTTTGGGAGTCTCCCACATGTCTTTCAGCAAACACAAAAATGTGCCATTTTGTTTTTTGTTGAAAGTAATGGCTTTCTTCTGGCCACTCTTCCATAAAGCCCAACTCTATTGAGCGTACAGCTTATTGTCATCCTATGTACAGATACTCCAGTCTCTGCTGTGGAACTTTGCAGCTCCTCCAGGGTTACCTTAGGTCTCTGTGCTGCCTCTCTGATTAATGCCCTCCTTGCCCGATCCGTGAGTTTTGGTGGGCGGACGAGTTTTGGTGGGCGGCTGTCTCTTGGCAGGTTTGCTATTGTGCCATGTTCTTTCCATTTGGTTATGATAGATTTGATGGTGCTCCTGGGGATCATCAAAGATTTGGATATTTTTTTATAACATAACCCTGTCTTGTACTTCTCAACAACATTGTCCCTTACTTGTTTGGAGAGTTCCTTGGTCTTCATGGCAGTATTTGGTTAGTGGTGCCTCTTGCTTAGGTGTTGCAGCCTCTTGGGCCTTTCAAAAAAGGTGTGTATATGTAATGACAGACCATGTGACACTTGCACACAGGTGGACATCATTTCACTAATGATGTGACTTCTGAAGGTAATTGTTTGCACCAGAGCTTTTTATGGTCTTCATAACAAAGGGGGTGAATACATACGCACATGCCAATTTTCTGTTTTCTATTTCTAAAAAATAGCTTTATGTATATATTTTTCTTATTTCACTTCACCAGCTTAGACTATTGTGTTCTGATCCATCACATAGAATTCAGATTAACAAAATATTGAATTTAAGGCTGTAATGTAACAAAATAGGTAAAAAGTCAAGGGGGCGAATACTTTTGCAAGGCCCTGTATGCATATAAAAAACATAATTTGACAGACTGATACAAATGGAGTTGATGACCCTGCCCTTGAACTGACAATCACACATACACATGATTCCATTATTTATTCCTATCATCAGCAAGATGAATCCAAGATGATTAGTATTTCTATGGACCAATTGACAATGAGTTGATGTATGATTGGATGGAAGATCCTAGAAATAGCATGCAATGTCTGTTATACATTCTGGACAATAATAATTCGCAGATTGGCCCTCTAACCACACACATACTGCCACTGTTTAATAAACACATTCCATGTGAAACTGGTTGACTCCAGATGGCTCTTTAATAAGTCTCAGCACCTGCAGCAGCTGCTGAATGTAATTGTTTTCCTGACATTATGTACAGTAGTAAGTACAGTTTACAATTTATGTTTAGTAGTAACTGAACCTGCTCTGATTGATTTTTATAGCAGAGAAGAACTGAGATCTGTTGGGAGGCAATAAACATGCAGAGGTACAGTAATGTAAAATGTATTTCATTTAATATTTTTAGCTCAGGTTTTTGTCAATGTTTTTTTTTTAACATCTTATTGTGAACGGTAATTGCAGACATTTAAATAGATAGATGACAGTTCAGACAGTAAGAAATATACAAAAATAAATACTAGTGGTTCCATTATGTGAAATTGCTTCTGATGACTGCATTACGTAACTGTTGATTGAAACACAACTCTGAGTGATATTATGCAATAATGGCAAACGGCAGAGGGTTAAATATAACAAGATGCTCCAAGTAATATGTTATTCCATTTTACATAAGCATTATTGCTTTTTGGACATGTTGTAGTTTGATGGTTTTGCTTTCAACAAGGGAGAGTAGTATCTGGACCTGTTTATTTTCAGTAGTGGGATATTAACATCAATTTCTTTGAAGATAGGTTTAGCAATGGTGACTTTTGGGGTTCAGTTCCTTAGATAATCATATGCTTTGAATACCAAAACCTATAAAAAAAACATTGAGCTCTCCAGTCAGGCAATTTGGTCACACACTCAAATATCTATAAGAAATAGTACATGGTTCTTGTATAGGAATAAATCACAGTGCCAGCTACCCCCGTAGTACACAGTGCTTATAGCCAATACAAAAAGCTCACTGCCGAGTCCATGTTATTGCACCCATTCTCCAATCATTCCATTTACAATACATTTGTTATACTAAATTAACAGTCTATTAAGTCTGTAGATTTTGCTGTAATCAGTGATTTCATTTTTTACCATTACAAGTTTATTTTATCAATATGGATGCTCATTCAAGGATATGTCCTATTTAAGCAAAATGACAGACCCAAATATATGACAGATTTACATTTTGTTTGGCTCAAAAATGTTCGTGTATGTAATCTTGCCAGGATACAAAATATATTAATTTTACATAACACACAACACTTACACTGTTAATATGTGAATTGAAATGTACCCAAATTTATATATACTTTTTTTTTAATTTATTCATAAGATCCAGAAACTTAGATTTTTCTCTGATTTATATAAATTTTAATGTATAAATACCATCCAAGAAATACTTTCCCTCATACACATGAATGAGGTACAGCCCTCTGTCAATATTCACACAGAAATGTATTATCCAAAAGCATTAAACACCTCAATCATACTGAAATATTTAGATACCTGAGTTAAGTGATCTCCTGCCTTTCTAAAAAGTCATGCATAACAAACATAATTCTTCAAATTCTTACATAAAATTCCTAATATTTATGAATTTGGTCATATATTCATATTTTTACTCCCATTTCTATTTTACACCATGCTAAATTTACAGAGATGTTATTAACTTAACTCTAGTCATAGGGAAACGTTTTCACTCCTCAAAAACCATCTATATTTATGCAGATTCCTAAAAAAATTATGTGTTTGAAATTCCAATCCCTTTAATACCTAAATAAAAAAAATCCCTCACTGTATATACAATTTACTTCCAAAACTTCCAATGCTTACCTATGACCAGCACAGAACTCTGATGCATGGAGTCATACAGCTAAGAATCGACAGGCACTGCTCTCTGTGCATCAGGTATATTTTATTGGTGGATATTTTTAAAAATAAGAAAAGGTTGCATGTCTCAAATAATCTAAACCTCCCACCAGAGCGGGCTTGTTGTTGTTCAGTCCTTCAGTCGTGTGTGACTCTTGGTGACCCTATGGACCGCACCACTCCAGGAATATCTTGTGTGGGCGTTCTAATCCATAAGGTTTACATGTCAAAGATACTGGATTGGGTTGCCAGTACCAACTTCAGCGGATCGTGATTTGTCTGACCTCTCTGCTTCAAACTTTCACTGAAGTACACAAGCCCCTTCACCACGACTAGGTAACGATCCAGAAGTGGTACTAGAGCAGGCACTCCCTGCATAATTCCTTTCCTCAGCACTGACGATTTTGTACCAAAGTATCACGCTGCTCCCACCTTAAGTACCATGACAGGCACTAATACAATAACTTTCATTTAATAAATCCAGAGACTGAGAATGTCATGTGTTCCTTGGATTCTTATGATTACATGTTATACTGAATATGTAGCTTAAAGAGTGAAAATGCATTGTGTACCCATTTGCATTTCCCCTTCCTGGTTCCTAGAGTGCAATGCAATAACTGTATATCTTGGAATTCTGAGCAGAAAATAATAGCAAAATATACAATAAAGAAATTGAAGCATGTTGCTGAAACTTTAATGTTTTTATGTTACTAAATGTTATTTAACTATAAGCAAATTAGGTGGAATTAGTGCTATAGAGCAGTGTTAAAAGGCAAATTTGTCTGATGTGTCCAAAATAACTAAAGATCCCATCTGTGCAGGCACTTCCTGATATTCTGGTTATTTCCTATTCACGACTCTGAGGTTTTTGCAGCAGTGTATCTCACAGTGCTGCCCCCGCTATATACACTGTGCCAGCTACTGATACAAAAACCTCTGTGCTCCATTTAAATACACTCTGTCAATCGAAATTCATTTTTTTAATTATTTTATTTTAAAGAGCTTGACAAACAGGCTATACATTGTTTATGTCATTTCTGCAAAAATAAAAAAAAAATATTTCCTGAGATACACACTGTTGTTTGAGATGCATTAATCTGCAAATATCTGGCTCCTAAATACTAATTAGCCGCTTTGATGTGTCCGCTAGTATCACAGTTTGCTTGTGTGTCTCTGTGTTGGCTAAAACAATACTGCTTTAAAAAATTACTTACCTTTTTTACTCAGGTATATCCAGGTATGGTCCCTTCTTCGTCACCTGCATGCCGTTTAATAAGACCTCTGTGAAGCATCCAACACTGAGCAATTGTTGCTGAGTTGCTCTGAGTGGTATAATATGCATAACAGTGCAACATCCAGCAGCATTTCCTATACCACATAGCACTTACTGAGAGGAATATGGCCAGAGAGGAGAGAGAACCCCTGTATCTAATTACAGTTAGGAAAAAGGAATTTCTTAAGAAAAAATGATTTTGCTAATAATAATATATTACAGATTTGCTAAATTAGCTTTATAGGTTACTAGCGACTTGCCCGTCAAAAAATGACGGCAATGAGATGTGTATGTTTCTAAAGTTGTTTAGTTATTAATATACGTATTTGACACTTGTAAGGTTTTAGTTATGATGAAATAAGTACTATTGTGATATTAAACATGTTTATTTTTGTAACATTTTCTTTTGTTGAAGAGTAACTGTTAAAGCATTTTGTAGTAAAAGTATTAACATTTGAATGTAAGAACAGTTGAACTTTAAATTAATCAGTATTGTACAGCTGAGGTAATGTTTTTTTAAGATGCAAGTTGTATCTGAAGAATTGTTAACTTAAATATACATTGAATGCAGAGGAAGGCAAACAGTAAAAACCCTCTTTGAAATGTAGCCAATTAGATCAAAGCAGGAAAAAAAAAAATTCCTTCCTGACCCCATTAACTGGCGATCGGATTAGTCCCTGGATTCATGTTTAACATAAAAGACAACATTTACATGGTGCCCGAAAACGTGCTTATGCTCTTAACAAGTTACTTTGTAATATGTCTAATTAAGGAACTTGAAAGTATATATTTTTTAACTTGAACTGTCTTATGCGTCTAAGTAAGGAACTTGAAAATATTTTTTTTCAAACTTGTAACATTAGAAACAGTAACATAGTAAATTAGCATTTGAACAGACTTTGTGAAAATAATGCAAGGAAAGTGTTTTGTGGGTCTAATCATGCATAAACAGAACTTCCATGAATTATGACTGAATTCTTTATTGATTTGTAGTTTTGAATGGTTCACCTTTGTTTGTTGGTGTAGTAATTGTTTTAAATGGTACATAGAGTTTCATCTGTGGAAAAGTGGTTCTGTAAAAAGAGAACGCGAGAACTTCAAGTTGTTCTGCGATGTGTAACCACTGCTCTCTATGTATTTTACAATTTGATGTAGTTTAATAGGAAAATATTGTTGTTGTAAACGTAATTTCTGTGGCATAATAATTACCTTTTGAAGGAAACGGACAGTTGTGTGTAGTTTTTGTAAACATTTTGTGGTTATATTGTGTTTTTTTTTAGATTTTTTCGTTTGCTTTTAATTTGTTTTTGCATGGCTTTTGTTTGTTTGATGGAAAGTTAGAGTACATCATAGTAGACAATGTTTTTAGTAAAAATGCGTCCATCCTCTAATAAATCACCTTGACTTTCATTGTTTTCAATGTAAACTTTAATAGCCTGTGGATTTTTGCACCGTGATAAGGCAAAGTATAATTGGCCATGTGCAAATACTGGTTGTTCTAAGAAAATCCCCACAGATTTGAAAGTTTGTCCTTGTTACATAGTTACATAGTTACTTAGGGCCTCATTCTATTAGCGGCCGTAAATCGGCCGTAAGGCTGCGATTCCTTGCTGGGGTTCTGTTAACTCGCGATTCTATTATACGGCCCCGCAAGGATCTCCTCTTACGGCCGGCCGCATATCTTGAAACCGGCCGTAAGCTGTGAAATCTAAAAACGCAAAAATAAATTCAAGCCTGCACTGTACAGCTCTGTAAATGCTAGGGATCATATTGGGGGACATGAGGATTAAAAGGAACCCACTCTCAAGCTTGCACATCAGCCCAAACCTGAGTTCAAATTAACTGTTTATTTTCCGGCTGCGGCGTGGGTGTGTCTGAAGTGCTCCAAGCACTCTGGACTTTTTACATGGATATTTTACGGATATTAAAAATAAAATATTTTACGGATTTGAGTATAGGATAATTATGTGCTATTTTTTCTAACACCTAAAATCCCTTTATAGTCTTCTCAAAGTGCAGGATGGCTTTATTTGAGCTATTTTATGTGCTTAATTGGTGCTAGCGGGACCTCTTTCCTGCAAGTAAGCAGCGGCTCGTTTTTAGCCTTGCAGAGAGGTTTCCCGGAGAAATTGAATTGCAAATAGGAATTTCTTACGGCCGAAACTCTTGCGGCCATTTTAGATCAAAGGCTTTCCTCTGGCGCGAGCGGCCGCAAGAGATAGCAAGGCACCGGCCGCAAGCCTGCCGGAGCCTCCGGCCGTAAGGGAATAGAATAGCAGAATAGCTTGCGGCCGGTCCTTGCGGCCCCGCAACGGCTGCGGCCGCTAATAGAATGAGGCCCATAGTATTTAAGGTTGAAAAAAGACTTTCAGTCCATCAAGTTCAACCTTTTAAGATCTCCTCTGATCTGCAATATGCGGATTAACTATTAATTAATTAGTTAAATATAAAAATAAATAATCAATTCCCTCCTGATCCCAGACACCGGCGACCGGACCTCTCCCTGGATCAATGCTGCCTCTCTAATTATCCATGATAACCCTGAATTCCCTTTTTAATTAGAAATAAATCCAGTCCCCTTTTAAAGTTATCTATCGAATCCGCTGTCACCACCTGTGAAGAACCCTTTTCTTTCTTTAAGGTGGAATCTTTTTACTTCTAACCTCAAGGGATGTCCTCTTGTCAGTTGAAAACCTCTTGGCACAAAAAGCTCCCTTGACAGATCTTTATACTGACCCTGGATGTATTTATATAAGGTAATCATATCTCCTCTTAGATGCCTTTTTTCTAGAGAAAATAAGTTTAATTTGGTTAGTCTTTCTTCATAACTTAGCCCCTCCATTCCCCTTATTAGTTTTGTTGCCCTCCTCTGTACCTTTTCTAGCTCTAAAATGTCCTTTTTATGAAGTGGTGCCCAAAATTGTACTCCATATTCCAAATGAGGGCGTACGAGAGATTTGTATAGTGGCAAAATTATATTTGCTTCCCTGGCTTCTATACCCTTCTTAATACATGCTAATATTTTATTTGCCTTTGCAGCTGCTGCTTGGCTTTGAGCACTGTTACCTAGGTGGTTGTCCACAAGCACTCCCAAATCCCTTTCACTATCCGATACACCTAGATTTGCTCCATTAAGATTATAAATTGCATGGCTATTTTTCCTTCCCAGATGCATAACTTTACCTTTATTCGTATTAAATCTCATCTGCTATTTAGATGCCCATTCCTCAATTTTATGTAAATACCTTTGGAGGGAAAGCAAATCACTATCTGATTTAATTACCTTGCACAACTTCATGTCATCAGCGAAAATGGAGACACCACACTCCAGTCCTACCTCTAAGTCATTCATAAATATGTTTGTAATGATATAGAAATTACAAAGTTGTGGAGACCAGTAGCCAAAGTCAGCAATAATCCAGTTCCGCAAACTTGTAGGTGAAAACAGGAACAAGGTTTATTGAAGTGATCAGAAACCACACACTAATCTGGCAAGGATCAATAGACAGGAAGTGCCTTATATAGGCCAAGGACCAGACACCTGACCAGACACAGCTGAAGAGACTTAGGTACTGATACAATTGCTAGCAGAGTCAAGCTTATAAGGTCTCAATGAAATTCACAACAGGCAGGCTGGCGCAGTGGTAGGGAAGAGGTATAGCAGCCTGGGGACCAGGGTTCAAAACCCAGCAGAGTCAATTCCTCACATTACCCCCGCCTCTATAGGTGCAGCCTCTGGATGCCCTATTACCTGGTTTAGCAGGGTACTGCACATGAAAAGACCGAAGGAGATCAGGAGTGTGAATATTGTCCACTGGTTCCCACGAACCCTCCTCCTCACCATAGCCTTTCCAGCAAACCAGATACTGAAGCTTGCCACGGAAGATCCTGGAGTCAAGAATTTTGTCCACTTCATACTCATCCTCACCATCCACGAGGACTGGAGGTGGGGCAGGCAGGGCTCGGCCAGGGAAAGTATTTTCATGAAAAGGTTTAAGCAGTGCAACGTGAAACACTGGATGTATTTTCATGGAATTCGGGAGTTGTAAACGGAAAGGGACAGCATTGATCTGAGCAATGATCTCAAAAGGTCCCATGAACCTTTGACCCAATTTATGAGAAGGAATCCGAATCTTGAGATTCCTTGTTGACAGCCACACCTTGTCACCAACGTGATAGACTGGGGCCTCCTTTCTATGCCTATCAGCAGCTCTTTTGTAACATTCCTGAGCCTCCAAAAGAGTCTCTTTCAACAGTGCTTGGGAATCACGTAAGGCCGTTAGCCGGTCAGCGACAGCAGGAATGGAAGTAGTAATTGGGAGACTGACTAGAAAGGTCGGATGGTAACCATAGTTGGCAAAAAATGGTCTCAAAGAAGTGGAGCAGTGTTGGGCATTGTTATAGGCAAACTACGCCGTGGGTAGAAAATCCAGCCAGTCATCCTGCAGGTAACTAATATAGCACCGCAAATATTGCTCCAAAGTCTGGTTGGTTCGCTCAGTCTGTCCATTACTTTGCGGATGAAAAGCTGACGACAGATTTCCATTAATACCTAGATTAGAACAAAAATGTTTCCAAAAACGAGACGTAAACTGTACTCCCCTGTCAGAAACTACTTCATCAGGCACTCCATGCAAGCGAAATATTTCCCGAATAACCAGGTCAGCGTCTGTTTAGCTGAAGGGAGACCACGAGCTGGTATGAAATGACCCATCTTAGTTAACCTGTCCACAACAACAAGAATGGTAGTGTGTTCCTTAGAGGGAGGTAGTTCCACAATAAAGTCCATGGATATAGATCCCCAGGGACGATGAGGAATCGGAAGAGGCTGAAGCAAGCCAACAGGGGATGAGCGAGGAGTCTTATGTCTGGCACACACATCACAAGAGGACACATACTTCTTAACATCCTCATGATACTTCGGCCACCAAAAGGATCGGGCAAGTAGGTCTTGCGTCTTTCGGATTCCTGGATGACCTGCTGATTTTGAGTCATGGTAGCGACGTAAAAGGTCCAGTCGCACTGACTCCGGAGCAAACAGACGTTGTTGAAAAATCCAAAACCCATTACGCATTGTCATATGGAGGTCACGAGGAGGATCACGAAGAACTGGGTCTTCAGCGTAGCCCTTTTTAATGCGAGACATCAGATCAGAAGGAAATGTAACTCCTATAAATATATCCTCTGGCAAGATGGTGGTCTTGGTTACGGTAGTATGGAGGGGGTCAGCTATTCTAGACAAGGCATCCGCCTTACCATTCTTGGAGCCAGGACGGAATGTAACCAAAAAATTAAACCTTGAGAAGAATAGGGACCAGCGTGCTTGTCTGGCTGACAGTCTCTTAGCTGATCGAATACATTCCAGATTTTTGTGATCTGTGAGGACAGTAATTGGATGGGTAGCTCCCTCCAAGAGATGTCTCCAGTCGGTGAAGGCAGCTTTTATAGCCAATAGTTCTTTATTCCCTATGTCATAGTTTCTTTCTGCTGGCACCATCTGGCGGGAATAGAAGGCACACGGATGTAACAGCATCTTAGGTCCAGTCCTTTGAGACAGTATAGCACCAACAGCTGAATCAGAAGCTTCAACTTCCACAATAAATGGTAATTCCGGCTGAGGATGTACCAGGACAGGGGCAGAGGTAAACAGAGTCTTCAATCGGGAAAATGCGGTATCCGCCTTATCGGACCACTGAAAAGGAGTCCCTTTACGTGTGAGTTCAGTGATCGGTGTAATAACGGCAGAGAAATTCTTTATGAAACGCCTGTAAAAATTGGCAAACCCGACAAATCTCTGAACATCTTTTTCATTCTTGGGGATGGGCCAGTCCAGCATAGCTTTAATTTTACTTGCGTCCATACTTAAACCTTTGGGAGTTATTACATACCCCAGGAATTGAATTTCTGTTTGTTCAAACTCACATTTTTCTAGTTTAATGTATAGGTGGTGGGTACGAAGGCGCTCCAGAACTATACGGACCTATTTTCTGTGGTTTTCAAGACTATCAGAGAATATTAGGATATCATCCAAATATGCCACAACAAACTGATCCAGGAGATCTCGTAGTACATCATTGATAAGATGCTGGAAAGTTGCAGGGGCATTACAAAGCCCAAATGGCATTACTAGATATTCGTAATGCCCGTACCTGGTTCTGAAAGCTGCTTTCCATTCATCATTTGGTCTTATGCGAACCAGATTTTATGCCCCCCGAAGATCAAGCTTTGTAAATATTTTAGCTGAGCGGAGTCTCTCCAAAAGTTCAGGAATGAGAGGCAAGGGGTAGCGATTTTTAACAGTGATGTTATTAATGTCCCTGTAACCAACGCATGGCCGTAGGCTGCCATCTTTCTTCTCTACAAAGAATATAGGAGCTCCTGCTGGGGAAGTAGATGGTCAAATAAAGCCTTTGGCAAGATTTTCTTGTAGGTATTCACGAAGAGCTTTCAATTCAGGCTCAGAAAGGGAATATATACGGCCAAATGGGATAGCAGCCCCAGGCAACAGCTCTATTGGGCAATCATAAGGCCTGTGGGGTGGAAGCTGATCAGCATTCTTCTTATCACAGACATCTGCAAAATCCCGATATTGTAGAGAAAGCTTAGTCAAGTTTGTAGCAACCATTTAATTAATTGTTGTGGCAACAGGTGTTACCTTAGTGGGTTGACAATTCATTAAGCAGTGTTCTGAAGGAAAGGACAAAGTTCTGATCTTCCAATCAATCTGTGGGTTATGCAGAGCAAGCCAAGGTACCCCCAAAATCACTGGAAACTGTGTTGAGGAAATTAGGTGGAAAGATATAGTCTCATGGTGATTCACTTCCAGAGTCAACTTTAAGGGCACAGTCTCATGTGTAACCGGGCCCGACGTAAGCGGAGAACCGTCCACTGTCTCCATTAACACAGGTGAAGAATTAGGGATAGACTGAATTCCATTTCCTGCTGCAAATTTAATGTCCATAAAGTTTCCGCCTGCTCCAGAATCTATCATAGCTGTAGTTGAAATTTTATGATCACCACATTGCAACGTGATAGGCACCACAAAATGAGGATGTTGAGTCAACATACCCTCTTCACCATGAGCCAGAGAAAACAAGGGTTGTGTGACAGAATCCAGTTGATCTGCAATCTGGGATTGGTGTCGAATCTGTGCGCCCTCAGCAGCCATAGCTATTGTTCTTTTGGATTTGCTAGGGCAATTGATGGCATAGTGCCCTGCACTACCACAATACAGGCATAAATTGTGAGTGCGTCGCCACTGTTTTTCCTCATTGGATAATGGCCCTCTTATTAGATTTACCTGCATAGCCTCAGGCTCAGAGTCTGAAGGTGTTTGTGGGGTTGGAGTAGAAATTCTTGAATAGGAAATAGGAGTAGTACTTGGTCTAAAAGAGCCCTGTCTTTCCAGTCTTCTTTCAGAAAGTCTCCGATCGATACGGATAGCCAAACGCACAAATGCATCAAAGTCAGCAGGAAGATCAACACGAGCTAGCTCATCTTTTATAGCTTCTGAGAGACCTTTTCTGAAGTGGAACCTCTGAGCTGATTGGTTCCAGGTAGTATCAGCAACCCACTGTCTGAATTCAGCAGCATATTCAGCCACGGAGCGCCTACCTTGATGCAAATGAAGTAGAGTGGCTTCTGCTGTAACACATCGATTGGGGTCATCAAAAACTAGATATATAAACAAAGAGACGTGAGGAATTAATGGTTCCCCAGGGTGTTTCCCACCCCAAATTCAATATGATAAGGTAAAGGGGATAAAGTGCAAATCTAGTTTATTATTTATTTGTTAGTGCAAGACAGCGACGAATAAAATAATTAAAAACAAGGGAAAAGCATATATGTTAAAACAAGGGCACATGTGAGGAGCACAGAAATCCTATTTCTATACAGAAACTCTATATAGAAAATAATATACTCCAATTGGAGGGATACTGACACTCCAACCTTCAGTCACAATAATTCCTATTGAAATGGAAAATCCATGAATAAAGATGTGCTAGCTCAAAATATGGAGTGTGGCTAGCTAATTAGTATGCTGTCCCTAAATACCAGCACCTATACTTAGATCTCCTAATATATATCAATGTCTATAGAGACATATACATGTTGCACCATATAGTAAATTTAGCACCATATACTAGATTTATACAGTGATTGCAAGTGGCTTATCTCTCAAATTATAACCCTCTAGAGACATAAAGCCTCTCATGAATACAGTCAATGGGCTTTAAAGGGTAGCTACGATAAAGCAGACCGTCTGGAGATTATAAAAATATATATGGAGAAGTATGGAGCCCTCTTCGGCATTATAGGGACATTAAGCTAGGCCAAACGCTCAGCGTTCACGAGCTGCACATAACGTGACTTCCTGGTCTGTAACGCGCATGCTGGGGCCTGACGCGTTTTGACGTGGGCACGTCTTTCTCAAACGTGAAATTACACGAGGCTGCATGAATGAGGTCTTTTATAGGCAGAGGTTGCCATGGTAACAAAATCGAGGCATGCTTCCACTATTATGAGCATTTTTACCTCCAACTTACAGGAGGTGTATACTTCCTAAGGGCAGAATCAAGAAATACAAAGAAAAAGATGAACTCATGCACAAAGGGAAAGAAAAAGTTCCAAGACTCAATAATATAGATGTGGGTGAATGGAAAGCTTATATACAAGGGGACTCATGGGCTGAATAATACCACCCAGGCCCATATATATAAATAAGTAAACACATATATTATAAATATGTGATGATATATGGTAATAAACAAAAGGACAATAACAAAAGATGGAGGTTAAATGAAGTTCACCTCATTTAGAAAAAGTGTGTGAAAAGGTAATGTGATAAGTGAGTGTATAAATAAGAAGGGTAATATATAGCTAAGAAGGGTGTAAAGACCAATAAAAGGTCTAAGACAGGGTAAAAAATATATATAATACTAGTAAAAAAGCTGAGATGACCTCATATCTTGAGGATAAACCTAGTGACGTCTAGGATATGTGTGAATAAAAATATATATATATGTGATATAAAGAATCACACTACTAAAGTGAAGTTGTGAAGAGTCACCATAACTCACTGTTAAAGTGAAGAAATAATAAAAGAATGTGTATTAGAGTGTGTTGAGTGAAACCAATATAGAAGGACTAATATAATATAATATATGTTAGTTGGTACTGCCACGTTTATTAAATGAAAGGTGTAAAGGTGAAACCTTCATTTAAACCATAAGGACGTTGTGCTTTCAGTTTATAAATCCATCTCGCCTCACATTGCAGTAGTTTGGTTTCCAAGTCTCCCTGTCTAGGTCCTGCATGTACTTTTTCTACCGCACAGAAAGATAATACTTCACTATGATTGTTATGATAGTATTTCACATGGCGAGCAATTGGTGTATCTAATGAATGTTTAATACTATTTACATGTTCACCAACTCTACGGCGCAGCTGGCGCCTAGTTTTACCTACATAAATTTTCTTGCAAATGCAAGAGGCCACATATACCACTCCAGTGGAACAACAGTTCAAAAACTCCTTTATAACAAATTTATCCCCTGTCATTGGAGGTTCAAATATTTTAGTTGGAATGACATATCTACAAAACTTGCATTTACTGCATCTGAAACAACCTGCCAGGGGTTTTAGCCAGGTTTTAGGTTGAATTTCCTGAAAGGAACTATGGACTAACATGTCTTTTAGATTTCTACCCCTGCGGTATATAATGGAGGCCCTTGGTGGTAGAATTTCTTTGAGATCATCATCACTCTTTAGGAGATGCCAGTGTTCTGATAGTATTTCTCTGATGATGTCTGAATCAAATCCAAAAGTCATTATACAGCGTGGGTGGTTGTTCTTATTGTCTATTTGCCTCTTTTCATTAAGGCCATTAAGTAGTTCTGTTCTGTTGCAATTTAGTGCAAAGTTGTAAGGCATCTTTTGGAATAGCCTCTTTCCAGAAACCTTGTTCTTAATCTGTCTGCTTCCAGTTTGAATTGCTCATCAGAGCTACAATTTCTTTTTATCCGGAGATATTGTCCCCTGGGGATACCTCTTTTGAGTGGCTCAAAATGTTGGCTACTCCAGTTTAACAAAGAGTTGGTGGCTGTATCTTTTCTGTAGGTCGTGTTGAAAAGTCTTCCATCTTCATCTTTTTTTATCATCAAATCCAGAAATGCGATGGAAGAAGAGTTTATTTCATACGTGAAGGCCTATGTCATTAGTATTAAGTTCAGCCATGAACCTTTCGAAGTCTTGTTTTGTACCTGTCCAGACCACTAGGACGTCGTCTATAAAGCGACGCCACACTAGCACATGTTCAGAGAGAGAGGAGAGGGAATCACAAAATACATATTTTTCTTCCCACCAACCTAGTAGCAAGTTTGCATAGCTAGGAGCACATGGTGTTCCCATAGCTGTGCCCTTTTGTTGATGATACCATTTGTTGTTAAAGATAAAATAGTTGTGTTTTAACACATATTCTAGTAGATCTAATAGGAAATCATTAAATTTGGTGTGGGTGATACCCTTCATACCCAGATAGTAGCTCAACGCTTTAATCCCATATTGGTGGGGAATGCTACTATAAAGGGCCTCAACATCAACTGATGCTAGCCAAGCATCATTGGGTACACTTAGATCTTCTAATTGTTTAAGAATGTCATTGGTATCTTTAACATACGATGGTAAACTAGCTACCATTTCTCTCATATGATGGTCAATGAATAAGCTCACATTGTGAGACAGATTGTTTGTGCCGGATACAATGGGTCTTCCTGGCATAGGTACTTTCTTCTTATGTATTTTGGGGAGGGAATAAAAAATGGACATTGTAGGAAATTTTGGATATAAGAACTGATATGTTTGATCATCAATCAAACCTTCCTTTCTAGCATTATCCAGGATATTTTTTAAAAGTTTCTTATATTCAATAGTTGGATTTTTTGAGATAATCCTATATGTACTTGTATCATCCAAAATTCTACTACACATATCCTTATAGTCATTGTTGTTTATAATCACAATATTTCCTCCCTTATCTGCAGGTTTGATTTGTATTTCTTTACACTTTTCCAGATCTTTAAGTGCTGTAAATTCATTATTATTTAAATTGCACTCCCTTCTTAGTCTCAGATAGTCAATATTTTCAATATCTAAGGTTATTTGTTGCAAAAAAACCCAGATATTGGCATAGTCTTTCAATCCTGGTGTGAATGAGCTTTTATTTCTCCAGGTTTTGGACTTTACTATGTCTTTAATTTTTGCAGAGTTATTCTCTTCTAACAAGGATAAAAGAGTACGTAATGCCTCTATATCCTCCTTCCCTATTCCCAGATCCATATATTCTCTTTCCTCCTTTATTTTATAAAACTTGCACAATGCTAATTTCCGAGCAAAAAGATTAACATCTTTGATGTGTGTGAAGGTATCGGATCTGGATGTAGGAACAAAAGTCAACCCTCTTTGTAATACTGACATATGATGAGTGTTGAGGGGAAAACTAGACAAGTTAACTATCTGAAGACTGTTGTCTTGTGAGACATGGGGGCAAGCTGCTAGGGGACTCTGTTTGCTCTGGATCTCAGATTCCTCTCTGGTCCTTGTAGGGGAATTCTGCCTCTCTCTAAAAAATTAGTGTTAGGTATGGTATTCACTCTGGTTTGCTAATGCAATTTTTGTTCAAAGTTTTCTCTTCTTTGGAGAGTGGAATTATGTCTCCTGTTTCTAATGTGATGTGTCGGGAAATCATCTAAGTCAGAGTTATCATATTCTGAAGAGCTTATATCCGAATTCTCTTGGTTCTGAATACCACTAGGAAGTCTTCTAAAGATTCTACCAGTTTTAAAATCTGTCTGGTCTCTCCAGAATTTCTTTTGTTTACGGTCTTTAATTTCTTTTTTAAACTTTTCTATGTTATCATTGAGTCTGGTACAGAAGGTATTGTACTCTGGTGTTTCATTGAACTTCCCAAACTCCTGTTGGTTCAGAGTCAGCTTTGGTTTTATAATATCCATGTTCTGTTGTTCTGTTTCAATGATAAGCGACATTAAGTCAAATGAACATTTCAGCAGTATTTCCTGCCATTTTTTAATAAATGTTTCATTGGCTAAATTATTAGCTGGGCTGATGTTAATTCTTAGACCTCTAGAAACAATCTGGTTTTTCAGATAATTTTGTAAGCTACTGATTTCCCACACTGATCTCACTTGCTTTTTCGCCATTTTTAATAATTTAGAAAAAGTCTTTAATATCTTTGTTCTCATTAATAATAATCTGAGTTTTTGAACTAAAGCTCCCATCAGCTTCCTTTTGCAAAGAATTCATGGATTTTCCATTTCAATAGGAATTATTGTGACTGAAGGTTGGAGTGTCAGTATCCCTCCAATTGGAGTATATTATTTTCTATATAGAGTTTCTGTATAGAAATAGGATTTCTGTGCTCCTCACATGTGCCCTTGTTTTAACATATATGCTTTTCCCTTGTTTTTAATTATTTTATTCGTCGCTGTCTTGCACTAACAAATAAAAAATAAACTAAATTTGCACTTTATCCCCTTTACCTTATCATCTCATCAAAAACTAGGCACATGGCCTCAAGAAAGTCATTTAGATTACCCAAGACTGGACTGTCCTGTTCCAGAAGAGGGGAGCCCCAAGCCAGGGCTTCATCTTTGAATAAGGAAAAAATAAATCCCACCTTCTCTCTTTCAGATGGAAATTGGTGAGGTAACATCATGAAGTGCAAACGGCATTGATTTAGGAAACTTTTCTGGCAGGGGCAAGCGGGCATCTTGTGCAGGTGTAACAGTAGCAGCTGAAACATCACGTGCCCTGTAGCTGGTGTACTCACTGTGCATTGACTGAAATTTATTTTGCAGTTCAGCTACCTGGTCCTGCAGCACTTGGATGGTCTGTGCCTGGGTCTGCACAGTTCTTGCAGTAAAAGCAACCTGCTGGGCCAATGCAGAATCTGTCCCGGCGGTCTCCATGAAAGGGCCAGATTATTCTGTAATGATATAGGAATCACAAAGTTGTGGAGACCAGTAGCCAAGGTCAGCAATAATCCGGTTCAGCAACTTGTAGGTTAAACAGGAACAAGCTTTTATTGAAGGGATCAGGAACCAACAATAATCTGGCAAGGTACATTTGACAGGAAGTGCCTTATATAGGCCTAGGACCAGACACCTGACCAGACACAGCTGAAGAGACTTAGGTACTGATAAAATTGCTAGCAGAGTCAAGCTTATAAGGTCTCAATGGAATTCACAAAAGGCAGGCTGGCGCAGTGGTAGGGAAGAGGTATAGCAGCCTGGGGACCAGGGTTCAAAACCCAGCAGAGTCAATTCCTCACAGAAGCTGAAGTCCCTAAGGCACAGTGAAACGCATCTGGGGTTGCTCTCAGAGTTGCTTATCATGGCCATAGAACTAACCTATTAAGGTTGGTTTGTTCTCTGATGAGCACCTGTGCATTCGTTTTTTGTTTATGCAAATTACCCTTAGGGTTTAGTCTCCCTAAGGGTGATAGGGGACTCCAGACGTGGACCCCTTGCTCACTGTGCCTTAGGGAGGTAAGCTGCACCTCCCTGACGAGGCCCATAAAGGCTGAAACACGTCTGGGCTTTGCTGTTTCTCCTGTTCAGGGTAGAATTGCCTGGTATTTTGGGGCTGGGTCACTCTTTTGAGTTGGACCAGACTGATATACTACAGGATATTGCTCCCCGTGAAGGACACGAGTGGCTAAAAGAGGTTGCTTTCAGAGTGGGTTATCATGTCCATAGAACTAACCTATTAAGGTTGGTTCGTTCTCTTATGGGCACCTCTGACTTAGTTTTTTGTTAATATAAATATACCCATACATTATTGCTGTATAGAAGGATTTTGTTTGTAAATAAATATATATTTATATATTTTAATAATCCATTGGGTATAAATACTGCACTATGTTCAGCTCAAATTTACTTAAAAATATGTGTAACACATATTATAGAACTTAAGACAAGCATACTTTGTTCACGGTATTAACAACATGTTTGCTAATAGTATGCTTTTTGCTAATAGATCCAGGAATAATAGTTTTTTATATACATGACAAAAAAAGTGTTCTCAATTATATATATAAAATGCTTTTAAAATGATTGTTAGGCTATCTCCAGATATAATGCTTAAATATAAAAAAATTACATATTGCTAGCTGGAGCATGTAACCAACTAGTAACCAATCCCAATACAGACATGTACACAAATGTTTACTGAGATTTGTTATGCATGCCTAAAAAAACACAGGACTCCTCATGTCTCTCTTTTTTATAGGGCCCTAAATGCCAGTTCCATCTGCAACACTCTGAGGGAGGCCCTACATATTATATTGGCACATGTTTCTGATACTGCAGTTCCAGTAGGGTAATTTACAGAGAATAAGAAATATACATATATAAAAATTCTATTATTGGTATTTGGACATTTAAACATGATCTTTTTACGTTCTTTGACATAGTAACCACATATAAGGTATTGTATGCAACTAGTGAAAACTGTGAGCTTCCCCAAAGAATAATTATCTCCTAATTTCCTGTTTAATCTCTCTCCTCAGTTTTTGTACATGTGTATATCATTGTGCTGTAACTACCATATACACAGTGAAAGGGGCTCATACAAAAACGTCTTTATCCAATTAGATTTTACCACAGATGGGGAAGTTCTTCTTAGACTTCTTATGATGACATATATTATCTCACTTACTTAAAACAGATCTGGCAGTTGTTGGCCAGTTCTCCCGTTCACTGCCAGAATGTTAGCAGCAAGGAATAAAGATTTCATCATGAAAAAAAATGTTTTTTTCAAAAGAATGTAAGATACCAGCGGTCCACTTTACAGTGTTCACAGAAGAAATCTAGTAAAAATCCAAAGACTTTTGGAATCTGAAGATGAAATATAGAGCTGATGACATATTACTATCAAAAAGTAACATCTAGTCTGCACAATGTATCTCCTTAAATTATGCCTAAATTAAACCCAGGGATTTTCTTATGCTTATGTCAAGCTTAAATTCCTTGGACCTCATTCAATTGAGAAATTGTAAGTTACTGAAGCCCGTAATGTAGCCCATAAACTAATTTTCTATTCAATTGGCATCTTTTTGCGAGCCACAAATGATCTACAGGTTACAGGCAGAAAATTCCTGCTGTTTGTTACAACCGTAACTTATACCCCACCTAAGCCTTTGATCTTTCACGTCCGCAAAAGTTACAATCGTTAAAATCGCAAATCGCTTTTCAATTGCTACAATTCCCCAAGCCTGCAAATATTTTCACACCCGTAAACGGCAAATGTAGAAGACAATCTTACCGGTTTCAGACGGGACCACAAATGGGGTTAAAGACATGACAGTAGCACTATAAATGCGAATAAAAAATCAATACTGCACTGTAAATGAAGGGGAAAATGATGATAGACATTAGAATTTCACAACAGTCTCAAGCTCGCATATAGGCAATAAAAAAAAAATATTTTTTTTGTGTCATTTCGGGGGTTATATTGGTCTCCAGAATCAATGAGGTAATACATATCAGGCCACCTGTAAGGACTAGAACAGTATTGGTATTCATTTTTATTATTGTGTATTTTGCGGTTTTGCAAGTCTGATCGCATATCGGACCTGTAAACGCTAAATGATTGACATGTAACCTCCATTTATACTGCTGTAATGATGACGGTCTCATTTTCTATTGGTTGTTTCTAAATGGTAGTTACATCCATGCTTAGTTGATCATGTTCACGCTCTGAAATGCTACATGATATTGTTTATGGTTTCTGCTTTTCGCCCGTAAATTGCGGGCTTGTTCAATTGAATTGGTCTGTAATTGTAGCAGAGTTCAAGCCCGCAGCAAGCCTGCAGACATGCGGCCTGTATACCATGAGATGCGACCTTGCAATTGAATGAGGCCAATAACTGTGTTAACCCTATCACCTCAACTGGAGGCTATTGCACTTAAACACTATCCCTTAAACTGGTACTTTCTCACATTATCCTTAAATTAAAGACAGATTTAGACACATTCAAAGTATACAAGTGTCTCATCCTATATTAGACACGTTGAAATCCTTTTTGTTATATGTGAAAGGAAATATTTTGCTAATATACCACTGTATGTTCTTCTCAAATGATGCTCTCAAAGCAGAAAAATATTGATTTGGTCCCTTGTAAATATTAGTTTTCCTGTTCAGGGTAGAATTGCCTGGTATTACGGGGCTGGGTCACTGTTTTGAGTCGAACCAGACTAATATACTACAGGATATTTTTCCTTGTGAAGGACACAAGTGACTAAAAGAGGTTGCTCTCAGAGTGGCTTATCATGGCCAGAGAACTAACCTATTAAGGTTGGTTCGTTCTCTGATAAGCACCTCTGACTTAGTTTTTTTGTTTATGCAAATTACCCTTAGGGTTTAGTCTCCCTAAGGGTAATAGGGGACTCCAGACATGGACCCCTTGCTCACCATGCCTTAGGGAGTTCAGCTGCACATCACTGATGAGGCCCATAAAGGCCGAAACGTGTCTGGGGTTTGCTGTTTCTCCTGTTCAGGGTAGAATTGCCTAGTTTTTCGGGGCTGGGTCACTCTTTTGAGTCGAACCAGACTGATATACTACAGGATATTTCTCCCTGTGAAGGGCACAAGTGAGCTAAAAGAGGTTGCTCTCAGAGTGGCTTATCATGGCCAGAGAACTAACCTATTAAGGTTGGTTCATTCTCTGATAAGCACCTCTAACTTAGTTTTTTTTTACTTTCTCACATTATCCTTAAATTAAAGACAGATTTAGACACATTCAAAGTATAGAAGTGTCTCATCCTATATTAGACACGTTGAAATCCTTTTTGTTACATGTGAAAGGTAATATTTTGCTAATATACCACTGTATGTTCTTCTCAAATGATGCTCTCAAAGCAGAAAAATATTGATTTGGTCCCTTGTAAATGTTAGCCAGTGGGCAGTAATATACTTTAAATGTGAGTCATAAATGTCTCTTTTCAATTCCTGTTAGTTTCAATGAAATATTTGAATAAGGGGATTCTGAGATGACATGCATTAATGGTGTGTATGTGTTTGGTGTCCTAGTTAAAGTAGGATGCCTTGCTAATGTACAAGAAATATTAGTAATTAGGTTTGTGGTATTGTTTAAAATTTGTTAGCATTACATCATTTTGGCAATTAAGCATATCTATCAGCAAAGTATATAAAATATTCTGTTTATACTGGTACATGATATCAGGAGTGCAAGAGCTAATGTCATTTTATCAAAATGAATATAGATGTGAAATAGTGTTTCACACTGCACATTCTCTATATGAGTGGTCCACAACCCTCTTCTAAAGGTTCAGCAGACAGGCCATGATTTTGGTGTAATACTGTGTGATTACATGTGAGGCAGTCAATATTCATCAGGTGGTAGAATTACCTTATTTATATTCAAACACTATGGCCTCCATGTGAAGTGCTTTAAGTTAAGGCATTGCAGTAAATAGCCTGCGGGAGCTTTTTTTCCTAACTTGTATACTAATGCAGATCTTTTCCTCCCCCAGGTTAGAGCACTCAGTGCACAGCCATAAATCCTGGCTTAGCTGCAACAGATTTCTGTGCAGGGAGCAGCCAAACCAAGTTATACAGATGGGATGGCCCTAGGAGCCAAAAGGAAATGCGAAAGGCATGATTATTATAATAAGTGGGTACTGTCGTAACTAAGCTACTGCAAGGAAAAATTACATATATATAAATAAAGGAATAGTTTTTTATTTATTAATATATTTTTATATTAAAAAGATGATACAAATTGTATTTTTAGCATCAATAAATAAAGATGTGTTTATTTGGGTTAAAATATGATATATTTATATACAATGCATTAGAGTTTTTGTTCCTAAGCAATGGGATTTTCTGGCGTCTATTAACCCCTTGAGTATCGAGCTGTTTATTACACTGGATTTTATATCATAAAGCAGACTTAATACTAACATAATGTTTTTTAATTACACATATCAGATTATTAAGTGTCAAATAATGTTGAAATGGCATCATTTTGTGGTGCTTTTTGTGCTATACTGTCACTTTAAATGCTTCTGGGGGATTTAGCAAGGGTTGGAAAACTATGTGCAAGTGGTTCTCGGTACCCTTAAATCTTTCTTCTGCTTTTTGCAGTTACGGCAGTGCCGTTATTTGTAATATATCTGTAAAGTCTCATTAGCATAGGGTTTGGGTCAGTGCAAAAATCAATGGAGATTTATGCTTTTAGGCTTTGTTGTGCAGTTCACTCTTAGCAGTTCTCACACAATGTTTTAGTGATGGGGATTAACATAGCTAGATAATATTTACTGCGCTTCTACGTAAATGCGCAATTGCTTTTGCAAAGATTTATATGGGCCCCATGAAACCTAAATCATGGTCTGTAAAGGAGACAACTGTATTTAATTTTTAAGTAAGCTCATATGTTTCATTGCTGTGCATAGGCTATTAAAAACAGTATGCAGTTTAAAATAAAATAGGCCTCCATGTAAATCTCAAATCAATTAACAGTTAAGGATTTGTGATTGACAGGCATACTGTATATACTGTAACTGCAAGTCTCCCACCAAAGCTCTGACTGTGTCTTACATTTTCACTAATACGCATGCATGTCCCAAGAGTTGGTGGTTTTGGTCTACAGAGAGAGAGTGCAAAGGAAGTGGAAGATTGGAGAGCAGGTTTATATTAATTTACTTATTTTAGATATGTATTCAATACTGTACACTTATTCTTACTTTACACATATATACTGATATCTCATAATATACATACACATAGATACAATTATAGCTAGGACACACCATCCATACACACCCAACACCTACCCTATACCTAACATATAAAAAACACATAGAACTTCAGTTTTTATTATTCAAAGCATATACACAGACACTTTGTTTTATTTAGCCTTATATTTTTTTTTGATCAGTGATGGAGGGAGGATAGAGGAGGGAAGAGGAGGGGAGAGGAGGGTGGAGGAATGGAGGAGAAGAGGCAGAGATGCGGAAAGCAGGAGAGAGAGGGGGCCCAGGATGTAGAGGGAGGGAGGTAGGGGGGGAGAAAGATTGGAGAAGGGAGGTAGTGGGGGGCTGAAGAGAGAGGGAGAGAGGAAGTGGGAGGAGAGAGAGAGGGCGGACGGGAGAGAGTGGGGTAAGGGAAGGAGATGTAGGAAGGGTGGCAGTGGGGGTGAGGGAAGGAGATGTAGAGAGGATGTGAGTGGAGGAGGGAAGGCTAGCAGTGGTATGTCTGGGGGGGAGGTAGAGGGAGGTTGGGATCAGCCCATATACTTATGCACAAGAAGTTCCGGGTCAGGCCTCAGGGTCAAATCATGGAGGTATGGATCAATGACATTCATGGCCACACCCATATTATCACATGGGGTAGGGAAGCTTAGACCGGCCCCAGGGGCAAGGACTGGACGGAGGTAGCCACTACAGTCAGTAAGGTTGGTTATGCTCATAGGGTTGTGAGGTCACAGCTGGGCAAAGATCAGAAAGATGATGGAGTAGGAGGCCAGAGCAGCCGCAGCTCAAAGTGGTGGCCCCAGAGTGACAGTCCGCTACAAGCAGTGGAAGTGGATGCTAAAGGAGATAATGAAAGTGGGAACGTCCCTGGAGCTCCAGGCCTGGTGGCTACACAGGATCCAGCCTCCTTGCCAGGTGAATATCACATACACCCACATGTACACCACACACACATAGATAACTCTAATCACTCTGAAATGCTGCACAGCATTATGAGTGACATGTCATCTCCCTGGATTCCACTAGGAATGGATGGATCGTCTATCCCTCATCGAATCCTGGAACCTTACATATGACTCACATTGGTTGGCAGCATCAGACTTGTGAGAAAACGACTCAGCGAATACCAGATAGATATTAGTTTATTCAAAATGCAACTGAGAACAAAGTTGTGGATGTTGCCACTGAACCATTTCCAAATACAGACTTTGTAAGCATGGTTGTGCAGTGAAGTGTTCTAGCCCATCAGGGAACACATCTCAGCTACATGTTACCAACTATTGCTGAGAGATGCTCACTGATTGGTTAGTATGATGCAATATGTAGCAAATTATGCAGAGTAAGTATATACATGTGCTGCAGATGCCTCACATCAGTTAGAAACAAGATATTGTTATGAGTTCATAATATAAACAAATTATCACACCCAGCAAAAGATTGCTTCCAACATTAACTAAAAAGTGAACAATCCAGGTGCAAGATAACTGCAAGTCAGATTTATAGGAACACACATCAATTAAAAGATCATACAATGTTGTCAATAATATATGATTGTTCTATCATTACAGCTGGCATGAGGTCTGGGTCCACTACAGAGACAGAGGCGGGTTGTCGGTGGGTGGTTCCAGTATAATGAAAATCTTTTTTTTAATTAACTGACTTATTTTCTTTATTTGTAATATAAAAGTGACACAACTAGTCATTACTTTATTAATGTATTATATTTGAACCTGAATGGAATTATAAAGCAAATTTTAAATTTTCCAAACAACTGACACATCTACAAAAATGCTGAAACATATAATCTAAAAACTTTTAAAACCCAATAAGGTCTTTACATAAACAGAGAAAGCTCCATTCATATACAGCCACATACTTGCTCTTCATAACAAAATCAAAAGTTATATACAAAGTTGTTTTTGAAGAAAACAAGCTCTTTAAATTGGATAAGGGGAGTGTCTGCAAGTCTTCACTCCATAGAACAGCAAACATCTATTCTGTTTGCACTGGGGAAATTATAAATGCTATAACCAGATATAGTTTTTTTTCCTTTAAAACAGAGATTTCATTGTAGATAAGAAGCAAAATGGCCATCTGGTGTGGGCAGTTTGGGTTAATTTAGTCTGTTTATAGCCTTATGCAAAGCAGCCTTAAATTCTGTAAAATGTGTTTGACACTGGAACTTGACTGGAAGGCTGTGGAATGTATGTACTACTGTTTTAAAATCTAGTACTTTGCCACATTACATTGCATTGCATTGCATTGCCAAAAGCCAAAGTAAAGATGCCTTGTTCTTGTATACCCATATTTTGTAGATGATTTTCCCTGTTGAACTGAAATGTTTAATAATGTGTTAATATTTAATAAAGGTGCCTGTGAATGCTAATTTATATTAGTGAAACTTTTACATGTAAAACTCGTTAAAGCTCTCTCTCGAAGCTGAAGATCTAGGATTGAGACCACTATAAATCCCTGTCATTCACCGGAACTAGTGTACAAGGGTACCATTTGCTTGCCTCCTCTGGCAAATGTTCGCCATTACAGGCAATACAGAATTATAAAACCAATAGAAACACCACCTGACCATGATTGATCAATCAAAATGCATGGAATCTGACAGTTGCACACATGCACAAGTCTCTAATTACATTCATTTTGTAAACTATATCAAAAATGACTTAAGCTATCTAAAAATGTACAAAAAAGACGGTGAGATACATAGTCATCTTTCAAAAAGAATTGTAGCTATTGTTTTCATACAAGTGAGGAAAATATCCTTTCGGCTTAAAGTCCATTAAAACTGGCAAAAAAAAAAACAGACCCCAATGTCTCAAAAAGATATGTCCAACCAACTCAAAGTTATAAGGTCATGTAAAATGAATTTATAATGAAATGTTCAAAACAACCTTAACTTTTAGAGCATGCCTTGCTTCAATAAGTATGTTTGTATATATCCTTCTGGATCTCTACCTTGTCATGGTGAAAGGGCTTGTGTACATCGATTAAGCTGTGAGCTATACCATGTAGGGTCAGCCAAGATGGGCAGGTCATGGCAGAGAGGTCAGACAAATTATGGTCCACTGGAGAAGGAACTGACAACCCACTCCAGTATATTTGCTAAGAAAACTTTATGGACAGGCACAACCAGAGACATAAAGATATGGAACCGGAAGATGAGCCCTTCAGGTCAGAAGGTGCTTCATTACTGAGGAAAGCAGAGGGGCGAGTACAAGCAACACCAGATCTAATGAAGTGATTAGGCCAAAGCCAAAAGGACACCCAGCTGCAGATATGTCTGGAGGGGAAAGGAAAGTCAGCTGCTGCAAAGAACAATTCAGAATAAGAAGCTGGAATGTTAGAATTGTGAAACAAGGCAAACTAGATGTGGTCAAGAATGAAATTATAAGGTTAAACAATGATATCCTGGGAATTGGTGAACTTAAATTGACTGGAATGGGACATTTTTACATGACAACCACCAGAACTTCTACTGTGGTCAAGAATCCCACAGAATAAATGGAGTAGTCATCATAGTCAATTAAAGAGTGGCCCAAGCAGTGCTCGGTTACAATCCAAAAAATGAGAGAATGCTTTCAATTCGAAATAAAGGCAAGACATTTAATATCACAGAGATCTAAGTCTATGATCCAACCACAGATGCTGAAGAGGCTGAAGTTCTCCAGTCCTACAAAGACATTCAACACGTTATAGATATAACACCAAGAAAGATGTTACTATCATCATAGGAGATTGGAATGCTAAAGTAGGGAACCAAAGGACACCGGAAATAACTGTCAAATTTGGCCTAGGAGTACAAAATGAAGCTGGTCAGAAATTAGTAGAATTGTGTCAAGATAAATCTCTGGTTGTAGAAAATACCCTCTTCGAACAACCTCCGAGACGACTCTACACATGGACATCACCAGATGGACAACATAGAAAATAGGATTGACTATATGCTTTGCAGCCAAAGAAGGAGGAGCTCTATCTGGAGCTGACTGCGGCTCAGACCAAGTTGAAAATGAAACTGAAGAAAATAGGCAAAACCATCAGACCGAGTAGATACGAAAAAATATTATATACCTTGTGAATATGCAGTGGAAGTAAAGAATACATTTAAGGGACTAGACATGGAAGATAGAATGCCTGAAGAATTGGATTGAAGTTTGCAGTATTATCCAGGAAACAGCAACAAGGAAAATCCCTAAAAGAAAGAAAAGTAAGAAGTCAAACTGGATATCTGATGAGGCTTTGGAAGTAGCCCAGCAAAGAAAAAAAGTAAAAGATAGTGGAGATATGAAATAAATTGTCCATCTGAATGCAGAATTCCAGAGAATAGCAAGAAGAGACAAAGAGACATTCTACAATGAGCGATGTAAAGAGATTGAAAAAGATAACTGAATGGGTAAATCAAGAGATCTCTTCAAGAAAAATGGGAACCTAAAAGGCACCTTTCATGCCAAAGTGGGCGTGATAAAAGACAAAAATGGTAGGGACTTAGAAGAAGATCAGAGGTGGCATGAATACACTGAAGATCTATACAGGAAGTATTTTAACAGCAGTGATGACCTCAATAGTTTGTCCAATGAGCTGAAGCCAGACATCTTGAAGAGCGAAGTGAAATGGGCCATAGGATGTCTTGCTGATAATAAGGCTACAGGAGGTGATGGAATCCCAATTGAACTATTCAAAATTCTACAGGATGATGCTATGAAATTGTTACTTGCCTTATGTCAGCACATTTGGAAAATTCAACAATGGACAATAGACTGGAAAAGGTCAGTCTACATCCCAATCCCCAAAAAGGGGGATTTATCAAACAATTGCACTCATTTCACATGTCAGAAAGGTAATGGTTAATATTGTACAAGCTTGACTCCAACAATCCATGGACCAGGAACTACCAGATGTGCAAGCTTGGTTCGGCAGAGGAAGAGGCACAAGATATCAAATTGCCAATGTAAGCTTTATAATAGAGAAAGCAATAGAGTTCCAAATAAACATTTACTTCTGCTTCATAGACTATTCTAAAACCTTTGACTGTGTGGATCACAACAAAATGTGGCATGTCCTTAAAGAGATGGGAGTACCAGATAATTTCATCCTCCTCCTAAAGAATTTGTATGTCGACCAGGAAGCCATGGTCAGAATTGAACATGGGACAACAGATTGGTTCAAGATCGGAAAAGGATTGTGACAAGGTTGTATATTGTCACCTTATTTATTCAACTTATATGCAGAGTACATCATGCATAAGGCTGGACTGGATGAATCCAAAGCCGGAATCAATATTGCTGGAAGAAACATCAACAAGATACGCAGATGATACTACTCTGATGGCTGAAAGAGAGGAGGAACTGAAGTACTTATTGATGACAGTAAAAGAAGAGAGTGCAAGAGTTGGCCTGCTGCTCAACTTTAAAAAGAGAAAGATCATAGAAAACGGCAATCTCACTTCCGGGCAAATAGACAGGGAAGAAGTGGAGGCAGTGACAGATTTTATTTTCCTTGGATCCAAGATCTCTGCAGAAAATTAGTCATGAAATTAAAATATGTTTGATTCTGGGGAGGAAAGCTATGGCAAGCTTGGACAAGCTAGTAAAAAGTAAAGATATTAAACTGTCAAAAAAGGTCTGCATAGTTCAAACTATGGTATTCTCAGTAGTAACATACGGATGTGAGAGCTGGACCATAAAGAAGTCTGAGCACTGTAGAATTTACACCTTTGAATTGTGGTGTTGGAGAAGATTGCTTAGAGTCCCTTGGACTACAAGAAGATCCAATAAATCAATACTTCAGGAAATCAAGACAAACTGTTCACTAGAAGGTGCGATTATAAGGCTGAAGCTCAAATATTTTGGCCATATCATGAGACTTTGATGCTGGGTAAGATTGAAGACATGAGAAGAAGGTGACGACAGAGGCGGAGATGGATAGATGAGGTCCCTGAAGCAATGAACATGACCTTGATGGAGCTCAGAGGGGCAGTGACGGAGAGATGCACCTGCCGTGCTGTGGTCCATAGAGTCAAGGAGAGTCGGACGTGACTGAACGACTAAACAACAACAACAATATCTAATTATTATAATTATTCACTATTGCAACCATTTAACTACTACAGTCAACTGTTTATATCAGTGTTTCAATAGAAGAGAGCTGAAAGCTATGTTGTAGACACAGACAGCAATGAGATTAAGGTTCAAGCCTCTTGGGGCTCATCTGAATACTCTCTATTTTTACTCTCACCTAGTCTCATAGGCCCTCATTCAATTGCAATTCGTCCAATTGAATAAGGCACTAAATAAGCACATAACATATTTTTTTAAGGAAGTTTTTAGTTAGCAAACATCTATCCAAATGCAAGGTTTTCACTAACTAAAAACTTCTTTAAAAAAATGTTGTTCTGTGTTTATTTAAAGACCTATTCAATTGGTCATGAATGAGGCCCATTGTGACTTTCACTGAACACAAACATAGAGGAGTTTTATAACTTTTACATATGTACTAAACATTATCTAGCTGTAGTGTTCAGTGTAAATAAACGTATGTGTCTCGCCTGTGATTTGTGTTATTAGTTTATCTTGCTCTCTCCAGTATAGGTTTGTTTACCACACCTCCACATTAAAACTTTTCTGTTAAAAATGGCTTGTTATCGGGGATTAACAATCTAAGCGTTACAACAACCGATTATTGTAAGACATTCACCAAGTATAGAACAGATACATAACATGCTACAAACCAACAGCGAAAAGAAAAGTATTAACAGGCTCCAAGACATAGAAATTCACAACCAAAAAATGAAAACAAATGTTTATGAACGCAATGCTCTAATATATGTAAAATCAGAATGAAAGGCAATAATCATTGCCATCCATGAATCACAAAGGCAAAATTAAAACAGCCTAAATTGTGCGATAATCTCCGAATCACACTTTGTGGTTAAACTATTGTAATCAAAATGTAACCGCATACGTACAACATTACCTTATCGTATTTGAGAATTAATAATGTTAACAATGTAAAGTTAAAAGCTGTATGTGGACATTGAGGTAAAATAGCAATCTAAAGAGTGGAGCACAGTTCAGTAGAGTTAATTCATGGGTGGTAGTCACTTTTGCTGGGATACATACTGTAGTTCCCTCAGGCAGTCTTCAACCAAGAAAAATCCCACCCCATTGCAACTACAGAATATCCAACATATTGCATAGTATAAGGGATACAGTGAGTACATAAAACAGATATGAAAAAAGTGCATACTGGTACAGAATGTGTATAGAGCCCTGCTCTTGTCAATTATGAGTGTTGTAGCAACACAGTAAATCTAAGCTACATATGTTAATCCTCCATGCCTAAAAATTAAGAGTTACTCTGTTAGAATTTGACACCCAAACCCTATGCTTATAAGATTTTATGGATGACTCGCAAAGAAAGGTACTGCCATAACTGCAAAAAGCAGAAGAAAGATTTATGGGTACCAAAGACCACTTGCAAGTGGTCCCCCAGAAGCAAGTGACAGTATAGCATAAAAAGCACTACAAAATGATGACATTTCAACATTATTTGACACTTAACAATCCTACATCAACATAGATGTAATTAACAAATACTATGTTAGTATTAAGCCAGGACATCAGGAGTGCATACCACACTTATGATAGTCTCGCATGGTGGTGATATGATAAGGACTTCCGCCAATGCATGGCGTCAAGGACGTCCCTGGCGTGGAGTGACAAGGTGATTGCGTATTGGCTCAATGATATGATGCCAATGCAGGAGGATACTGCCCTTTCGGAATGTGGTCTGCAGGAGCCGAACTCCCGCCACCGTCACACCTGCAGGAAGAAGGGTTTGCTCCGCCTTTAATGAGGGTGGATGCAAATGGTCCCCAAACTGCCGGATCAAGCATGCCTGTTCCAACTGTGGGGGTGAACACCTAATCGCAAGGTGCGTGAGACAGAAAGAGAGTGGTAGAGGTAGCAAGCCCGCTCAAAATGGTCAGGATGGCGGTCCTACTTCACACAATATTGCCATGGCTAGAACGATACGGACAAGGAGGTTGTGGTTGGGCAGGATAGCGGGCCCCTTTTCCACACATCCCATAAAACACCTTAGGATATTTTCATTGGGAGTGGTGCCCAAGAAGGAAGTGAGTAAGTTCAGACTGATACACCATTTGTCGTACCCGGCGAGCGGATCTTTCAATGATGGCATTGACAAGAGTCTATCCTCAGTTTCTTACGCCTCCTTCGACTTGGCGACGGGGATTGTGTGGGCAATGGCCAAGGTGGATATCGAGTCTGCATTTCACCTTTTACCGGTGCACCCTGACAGCCACTATTTCTTGGGATGCAGTTTTGAAGGGAACTACTTTGTGAACCTCTGTTTGCCGATGGGGTGTTCCATATCATGTTCTTACTTTGAAGCTTTCAGTTCATTCCTGGAATAGGTTGCAAAGAAGGAAGTGGGCTGTACCAGCATCACACACTACCTGGATGACTTTCTATTTGTGGGTCCAGCTGGATTAGTTAACTGCACTCATATCCTAAGTACCTTCACGCTTTTGGCTGGGGAATATGGGGTTCCATTGGCCCAAGACAAAACAGAAGAACCGGTTACACAACTATCCTTCTTGGGCATAATAATAGATTCTCAGCGCATGTAGTGCAGTCTACTAATGGAAAAAGTGGTTAACCTATTGGAGGAGTAGGAAGCAATTGGCGGAGACAGTAGAATTAGGCTGAGGTGACTCGAGTCAGTCCTGGGGAAGTTTGCGTGCAGGTTAATTCCTATGGGGAAGATCTTCAGTCGGCAGTTGGCATTGGCGACAGTTGGGATACGACGTCCGCATCACTTCATCAGCATTACAGTGGCGAAGAAGGAGGATGTTAATGTTTGTCCCAGTTTTCTCAGAACATTGAATATAAAAACCTTTATACACCCGCAAAGGTTGGACAACATGGAGCTGAAGTTATACACGGATGTGGCAGGTGGAAATGGTATGAGAGCTTACATTGGGGGAAGATGGTGGCCAGCTTGTGGACGGAGTGGTAGTCAGCTTCCTGGGGTTATTCCTGATTGTGGTAGCACTTCACATCTGTGGAATTGACTTGGCAAACAGGCAGATCATATTCTTCACAACCAAAATGTTGGTGGTCCACGCTATTAACAATACTATGGCATCATCTGTACCAGTGATACATCTGATACGGCATCTGGATTTGGGTTGCTTACGGCTGAACATATGGTGTAGAGCACGGCATGTGCCAGGGTATTACAATGGAATTGCTGACTCCCAGTCTCGTTCACAGTGTCATTGGCTCCAGAGGCGCAGGTACACGTGGAAGAATTTCCCCCACAGCCGTGGGAGCTTGGAGCACAGAGGTAGCCTCACTGGTCAATAAGTTATTGGCACCGTCCACCTGGAGCGATTACAAGAAGGTATGTAAAAAATGGCAGGACCTGGTTAGTCTGGCGGGTGGAGCCACCACGGAGGAAAGGATGGTGGGTATATTGCTGTGGTTCCTGCTCAGATGTGGATGCCGGAGAGTCTGCACTATCTGTTAGACATCAGGTGACGGCCTTAGCTTTCATGTTTAAGCTAGCAGGGCAAAGGGACCTAATAATGAAGTTTCTGGTAAGGCATCTTGTGCAAGGTATGTTCCGAGGGGAACAATGTCACTACAGGAGGCGCCACATTACATTTTCAATGGTGGTACGGTTATGCTCAGTGCTGCAGGAAGTTTGTATTACGGCCTACGAATTTGTGCTTATCAAGACGGCTTTCTCACTAGCATTCTAGGGTGGTGAGCTGGTGGCATCATGGAAGCATGGTTCCGGTGGTATGCAAATGGTGGATGTCTGTCTTTAAGGTGTCATGGTGCAAATGTGGTTACGGAGGTCAAAGAGGGATCAGGCTGTTGCCCCTATGAGTGTGTATGGCATTATCTGCAGGTATGACCGGACGTGCCGAGTCCCATGCTGGTGCACGGCACTCTCTTGTTTTCAATTCTCCTGAGTACTAAAACTTGGTGTAAAGCATTTGGGTCTTAATCAATCGTATTATGGAACAAATTTGTTTCGGATAGGGGTGGCTGCGGCGGCAGCGCACCTAGGCTTGCCGGAAGAGGCAATTAATTGGGAGATGGGACTCTAGGCGATATGACTTATGGGCGACCAAAAGCAACTTGACTAAGACACAATGGGCAGTTATAAATGCTGTCATTGTTATTGACAGGTTCCAGGAAACAGCTGTGGATTTGTCAGCTACTCGTACGTGCATTGGGCTCACAGGTTCGCCGCAGCTAAAAGAAAGGATCCACAGCTGGGAGTGCTAGACTAGGTCATGCAGGTGGAGTGGATTGGGGTTGCTGTGGTCACATGTGAGTGGACAATCGGACTTGCATGCCCGCCATTGGGGTCATCCGGCCTTCCTGTTGATACACGCCAGCGGCAACGACTTGGAGTCGGTCCCAATGAAGAAGTTGATAAAAGACATGAAAAGGGACTTGTTGATTTGGCTGGATAAGTTCGAAGGTGTGTTCACCATATGGTCGGAGATGATTAAGAGGAAGGTGTGGAGAAGTGCCAGGAACCCCGGGAGCTTGGAAAAAGCATGCCAGAAGGTAAATAGATTGATGTCCAGCTTTAGCATCCCTCGTCTGTGGCAGGTAAGGGAGGGCCTGGGCCAGGTTGTGAAGTAGGGGGTCCTTTCCTTCTCCCTTTCCTCAAGGGCGTGGTCAAGGAAAGGAATAGGCCCCTGAGTGCGGGCTCAGGGTATGAGAGCACCACCTCTGGCCAGGCTCCTCTAAAGGTTATATATATTGTGTTTATATATGCTTAAATACATATACAAGCTGTGGACTGTTTTAAACCATCTTGGTGTCTGTCGGTATTGTTAATTCAGAAGTAAGTGTTAGTTACATTTAATGTAAACATTTGTTAAATGTAAATGTTATGCAAGAACCAAACCATATTATCTAGAGCTAGTCCATGGGACAATTGTAAAAAAGGAAATATTTGAAAATGTGTTAGACCAGTTGTGGGCTCCCAGCCAGAGCAGACCTTTCCTGATCTCCTGTTTAATTTCTCTCTTCTATATTAAAGTTTTTGTACTGGTTTAAATCACTGTGCCGTACCAGTCACTGCTGTATCACAGTGACAGGAGCTTAGACAAAAACCTCTCCACTCTATGTTATTTCACAACGGATGTCAATGTTATATTACACATCTACTGATTTCATATTATATCCTTAAAAATGTTTTTGTGCCCTCTATCAGCCTGTATGATCATTATGTCTTGCTGATTCTTGTCAGACCTGAAGGTATCATCTTCGTATTATTGATATCTATATATATCTTAGCTAGTCGCATAGATTTAATATACAATCATGAAGTCATGTATGTTTGTATATATGTGTATGTATCAGTGTTTCAATACAAGAGAGCTGAAAGCTACAGTGCCTTGCAAAAGTATTCACCCCCCTTGGATTTTTTCTGTGTTTTGTTGCCTCATTACCTAGAATTAGCATGGATTGTTTGAGGATTTGCATCATTTAATTTACAGAACACGCCCACAACTTTGTAAATGTTTTTTTTTTTTCTATTATTGTGAAGCAAGCAACAATCAGGACAAAATAACAGAAAAAGTCAATGTACATAACTATTCGCCATCCTAAACTCAATACTTTGTAGAGCAATCACAGCTCCAAGTCGCTTTGGATAAGTCTCTATGACCTTGCTACATCTCACCACTGGGATTTTTGACCATTCCTCCTTGCAAAACTGCTCCAGTTCCTTCAAGTTGGATAGTTTGAGCTTGTGAACAGCAATCTTTAATTTTTTATAACCTAACAGTGACTTGTACTTCTCAACAACATTGTCCCTTACTTGTTTGGAGAGTTCTGTGGTCTTCATGGCAGTGTTTGGTAACTGGTGTCTCTTGCTTAGGTGTTGCAGCCTCTGGGGCCTTTCAAAAAAGGTGTGTATATATAATGACAGATCATGTGACACTTAGATTGCACACAGGTGGACATCATTTCACTAATTATGTGACTTCTGAAGGTAATTGTTTGCGCCAGAGCTTTTTATGGGCTTTATAATAAAGGGGGTGAATACATACGCACATGCCAATTTTATGTTTTCTATTTCTAAAAAATAGTTTTATGTATATATTTTCTCATTTCACTTCACCAACTTAGACTATTGTGTTTTGATCCATCACATACAATTCAGATTAACAAAACATTGAACTTAAGGCTGTAATGTAACAAAATAGGTAAAAAGTCAAGGGGGTGAATACTTTTTGTATGTTGTACACACAGACAGCAAAGAGATTTAGGTCAAAGTGATGTCATGTAAATACCTTTCTGATCCTTTGGTGCTCTTCTGAATACTCTCTATTTTTACTCTCACCTAGTCTCATAGTCCCTTTCAATGAACACAAACATAGAGGAGTTTAATAACTTTTACATATGTAGTAAATATTATCTAGCTGTAGTGTTTAATGTAAATAAACTTTTGTTTCTCACCTGTGATTTGTGTTATTAGTTTATCTTGCTCTCTCCAGTGTTGGCGGATTAATAGATTTGTTTACCACACCTCCACATTAAAACTTTTCTGTTAAATATGGCTTTTTATCGTGACTTAACAATCTAAGAGTTACAACAACCGATTATTGCAATACATTCATTAAGTATAGAACAGATACATAACATGCTACAAACCAACAGAGAAAAGAGTATTAACAGGCTCCAAGACATAGAAGTTCACAACCAATAACTTAAAACAAATGTTTATGAACGCAATACTCTAATATATGTAAAATCCGAATAAAAGGCAATAATTATTGTCATTCATGAATAACAAAGGCAAAATTTAACCAGCCTAAATTGTGCAATTTCCTAATCATACTTTGTGGTTAAACTATTGTACACAGGGTGAAATAGCAGAGTGCATACTTACAATATTACCTTCCACATATTTGAGAATTAACAATGTTAATAATTTAAAGTTAAAAGCCGCACATGTGTATAGAGGTAAATTAACAATCTAAAGAGTGGAGCACAGTTCAGTACAGGTAATTCATTGGGTGGTAGTCTCTTTTGCTGGAATACACAATTCAACCAAGAGTCACTTAAAAAAAAAATCCTACCCCATTGCGACTACAGAATATCCAACATATTGCATAGTATAAGGGATACAGTGAATACATAAAACAGATTTGAAAAATGTGCATACTGGTACAGAATGTGTATAGAGCCCTGCTCTTGTCAATTACGAGTGTCGTAGCAACACAGTATATCCAATTTAACTATGTTAATCATCCATCCCTAAAAATTACGTGTTACTACGTTAGAATTTGACACCCAAACGCTTTGCTTTTAAAAATGTTATGGACCACTTGCAAATAATGACAACGCTGTAACTGCAAAGAGCAGAAGAAAGATTTATAGGTACCAAAGACCACTTGAAAGTGGTCCCCCAGAAGCACAAAAAGGACTACAAAATGATGACATTTCAACATTATTTCACACTTAACAATCCGATATCAACATATGTGTAATTCAAAAATATGTTAAGTTATTATTAAGCATGCTTTTTTATACAAAATCCAAGGTAACATATTACCCAGTACTATAGGGGTTTATACGTATCACATACATATGCTAATAAGATTTTACGGATCTCTCACAAATAAGGTCACTGCCATAAATGCAAAAGCAGAAGAAAGATTAACATGTACCAAAGACCACTTGCAAGTAGTTTTCCAACCCTTGCTAAGTTCCCCAGAAGCATTTAAAGTGACAGTATACCACAAAATATACTACAAAATGAGGACATTTCAACATTATTTGACACTGAACAATCTGATATCAACATAAATATAATAAAAACAAATATATTATATCTAAGTATTAAGTCAGGGTAATACAAAACCAAGTACTCAAGGGGTTAATATACATTACATAACCACATTCCCTAGGAACAAACACTCTAATGCATTGTCTATAATTATATCATATTTTAAAACAAAATATATACATATTTTTCTATTGAAGCTATAAATACAATTGTCACATATTTTTAATACCAAAATATATTAATAAATAAAAAACTTTATAAAGATTTCTGTTTCCTAGCCGCAGTTACGGCACTTGTTATGGCTCTTCCCACTTATTATAATATTTATGATGTTCACATTTCTTATTGGCTTCTAGGACCCTGTCTCATCTGTAAAATTTGGCTTGGCTACTCCCTACACAGAAATCTGTTGCGGCTAAAGGCAAGATTTACATAAGGGGGAGCAAAAGATTTAGATAAGTGCAGTAATTAAGGGAAAAAATGCTCCTGCAGCCAATCGACAGCAGTGTCCTAATTTACATAGTGCTCCAAGTTCTTGGCTCCTTTGAATAGATGGATTTTCAGAGAGTGTTTGAAACTGTGAAGAGTGTGTGAGAGTCTGACATAGTGGGATAGAGATTTTCACAGGGCTTAGGCGTATTGGGGAAAATCTGAAGATTAGATCTGTACAAAACAAATTTCATCCACATGAACAGTGGTTAAATGTGCCTATGTGCTGAAGCACAACCATAAATGTTGACATTTTGCTTATTATATATGTGTGTGTATATATATATATATATATATATATATATATATATATTGTCATGAACGATTTGGGGCCATGATGGGACCCCTTGCAATTGACAAGTAACTCTGCTATTTGGAATGCTGGCACGCTGGGTGTTAATGTCAGGAACTATTACAACGGACCTGAAACTTGTTGTTGGGGACTGAACTACAATAATTCATTTGGTGGTTACTAGATCATGTTATATGCACTGTAATAATGCATTTGTGATAGAAGTAGGCCCTAGGATGCTAGAATTATCTAAAAAATACTGTAGTCACTTATGTGACAAAGGGTAATCTTCTATACAATCTTTATGGCCAGGCAATCGGCCACATGTGAAGGCTCTAGCTTTATTCATGAAAGGGGGAACTAGTTTTATGGCTCTGTAAGAGGAGAAACAAAAGGTGTAAGTAGAAGAAAGCCAGATGCCTCTATGCATCTGGAAAACATGTGGGTGAGGGAGGATAAAAAGCTATTTGCCTAGGAGGATGGGCTAGAACTGGGGGCAGTCTTTGGTGTTTTGTGTCATCTTTCTGTTTTTTTATATATCTTTGTAACAATAAAGAAGTGGCCAGTCTGACTTTGGACACACTAAACACAGGTGGTGTCAGAGTCTGCGTGTACTAATCCAAGGTACATGGGTGTGATTCTTAGATCCTAAGAATAGGGGTCTGAGGTGCACGTCTCTGCAGTAATGATGCTGTCATCGGAAGTGTCTGCTGGTGTCGAGATCTGAACAAAAAGTTGCGACCGTAGAGAGAGAGAGATTTGGGGTGAGCGTGGTCCCCCAATTCCGGCGGTCGTGACAGCTGGGGGCAGCGGTGGGAGATCTCAAGCATTTTTACCAGCAGCAAGGATGACTACTTACAAAGGCAGAGAGAAAGAGAGCCAGGTGACATAGGCAAAGGACTGCAGAGGAATGGCCCTTCTAAAGCAATGGATGGCGTTCCCGGGATTGTGAAAGGGCCATGAGCTGTCAGGCTGGCTGAAGAAACTGGTATGGAAAGAGATTGCCTTGGAGAAACAGTATCATGCCAAGATAGGGGCTGTTGGTGCCCATGAAGAGGATCTCTATGTTCAATTGGAGCTAATAGATGGGCTCTGGGAGATCCTCTATGGTGATCCGGAATGTGGCATGGGGACTGTAAGGAGGAAAATTAACTTATTTCTTAAACGCTGTCAGGGTCTGGGACTATAACCATGGTCCCCGGAGGCTAATTTGCTGGAACCCCTAATTCAGCAAGAGCTGCAGCTGGAGGCTGAGTATGTTGAATTGCTGGATGAGGCATCCATGGAGGGGTTTTGGCCATCCAGTTGGGAGGAACCCTGTCAGGCAGACAGGGAGGAAGAGGATTGGTTACCAGAGGTCTGGGGAGAGGATATTGTGGACTCTGACCAGGACAATACCAATGAGGAGGTACAAATGGGCCAGGCCCAGTTAATTTTTGCTACAACTGGGACAGATGAGGAAGGTACCATACATTATGGGTACATCTCAAAACCAATGGAGTCTGAGTCTCAGACAGGAATAGCAGGCCAGATGGAGGGCCTGGGAGAGTTCTGGAAAGAGCCAGAGTTGGATTGTGAACCTATCATGGGGTTCCCGTGGATAACTACAGTCCAGGAACCAGCCATGGATACAGGGGCGAACACCGAGAACAACCTTGGGACTGTGTCAGACCAAGGGGGCCAGCCAGACCCAAATGGCTGGGGCACAATTGCTAATAACAAGGCAGTTGAGAAGACAGAGAATGTCTGTAAAACTGATGGCCCAAGGGGATGTCTGGATGAGAGCTGTGAGGTCCTGCCAGGGAACACAGTGAGCAAAGATCCCAAGGGAGGTGAGTGCTTTGCCCAGGCTGCGGTTCCAGAGAGAGGGGGATGTGATGTGCTGATCCAGATACCACATAGATATTTTGAGTCTTTAGACCAGACCACAACAGTGGGTGCCGGCTTCCATATCCGTCCAGTAAATTCCCCCTTGGAATTACTATTTTTCTGGGCACCCCAGGGGAGTGTTTTACCCATGAAGTCTGGCAGAAGAGTGTATGGGCCCTGGTTATTGGGGGTTGGACTGGCAATGACACCCTTGGACGGTATTGATTACCCTGGCACAAAGGACTGTGGGCAGAACCCAGGCCAAGCAAACAGTCTGGATAGGAGCAGCTATGTTCACTGTGCCCTGGGAATGCACTTTGGGCATAGCCTGGAGCTCCCGCTGATAAAAAATGTCAGAGAGCTAGCCACAGACAAGGGGGCAGGGGAGGTTATTATCCATGAGATACTGCCAAACAGAGACAATGCAAATCATTTAAAGAGGGACCACATTCCTTGTGTGCCCAATCCAGGCGAGATGGAATACAGCGCACCAACTGTGGTCCAAGGAGATGGAGAAATGGAGTCCCATGCACAGACCATTGCTCCAGGGGAGAGGGGTTACTGTGCCCATACTGCAGTGCAGGGGAAAGTGGGATACAGTGCTCAGGTCATGTGTCAACACAGGGGGGTGAAGGTTACACCCAAGGTTTAGGTTGCTAATGCCTGCCAGTACATCCTGGCAATGCCTGCTTTTGTTCCAAATGAAAATGATTATGCTCCTGGCCTAATAGCTAGGGATGAGTACTTGCCCTGGCCTGTTGAGGTTGTTCTGGCCAGGAATCCACAGGATTTTCCCCAGGCGTTTAATTCTTCCCTGGAGTTGGTAGAGGGGAATAATGACAAGAATCTGCCATGCACACCCAGGATCAGGCCCCGTGCTGGTGGAGGCCTGAAGAAATTATTTTCCACATTGGCCCAAATGGAGTTGGGTGGTCCTCTTGTTTCACCCGGACAGATGGGGTTACTGCTCAGGATTGGGGGGCTTGTACCGGTATTTGACCCTTCAAGATGCCTGCTAGCCTGGATGTATCACATTCTATGGATTATAATAGGGGTTTACAGGATGCTATTTCCTGCCCACCCCACTACTTGTTACTTCCTGCAGCCGCAGGAAAGGGGGGAACCACAGAATGCTTCTCCTGGGATGGTATCTCTAAGCTGCAGAAATGCCGGCATCCATCCGATTAAAGATGGAAGCCAGGATTCTGCATTTTAAAATGGGGGCAAGCTGTTATGAATGATTTGGGGCCATGATGGGACCCCTTGCAATTGACAAGTAACTCTGCTATTTGGAATGCTGGCACGCTGGGTGTTGATGTCAGGAACTATTACAATGGACCTGAAACTTGTTGTTGGGGACTGAACTACAATAATTCATTTGGTGGTTACTAGATCATGGTATATGCACTGTAATAATGCATCTGTGATAGAAGTAGGCCCTAGGATGCTAGAATTATCTAAAAAATACTGTAGTGACTTATGTGACAAAGGTTAGTCTTCTATACAATATTTATGGCCCTGCAATCGGCCACGTGTGAAGGCTCTGGCTTTATTCATGAAAGGGGGAACTAGTTTTATGGCTCTTTAAGAGGAGAAACAAAAGGTGTAATTAGAAGAAAGCCAGATGCCTCTATGCATCTGGAAAACATGTGGGTGAAGGAGGATAGCAAGCTATTTGCCTAGGAGGATGGGCTAGAACTGGGGGCAGTCTTTGGTGTTTTGTGTCATCTGTTTTTTTATATATCTTTGTAACAATAAAAAAAGTGGCCAGTCTGACTTTGGACACACTAAACACAGGTGGTGTCAGAGTCTGCGTGTACTAATCCAAGGTACATGGGTGTGATTCTTAGATCCTAAGAATAGGGGTCTGAGGTGCACGTCTCTGCAGTAATGATGCTGTCATCGGAAGTGTCTGCTGGTGTCGAGATCTGAACAAAAAGTTGCGACCGTAGAGAGAGAGAGATTTGGGGTGAGCGTGGTCCCCCAATTCCGGCGGTCGTGACAGCTGGGGGCAGCGGTGGGAGATCTCAAGCATTTTTACCAGCAGCAAGGATGACTATTTACAAAGGCAGAGAGAAAGAGAGCCAGGTGACATAGGCAAAGGACTGCAGAGGAATGGCCCTTCTAAAGCAATGGATGGCGTTCCCGGGATTGTGAAAGGGCCATGAGCTGTCAGGCTGGCTGAAGAAACTGGTATGGAAAGAGATTGCCTTGGAGAAACAGTATCATGCCAAGATAGGGGCTGTTGGTGCCCATGAAGAGGATCTCTATGTTCAATTGGAGCTAATAGATGGGCTCTGGGAGATCCTCTATGGTGATCCGGAATGTGGCATGGGGACTGTAAGAAGGAAAATTAACTTATTTCTTAAACGCTGTCAGGGTCTGGGACTATAACCATGGTCCCCGGAGGCTAATTTGCTGGAACCCCTAATTCAGCAAGAGCTGCAGCTGGAGGCTGAGTACGTTGAATTGCTGGATGAGGCATCCATGGAGGGGTTTTGGCCATCCAGTTGGGAGGAACCCTGTCAGGCAGACAGGGAGGAAGAGGATTGGTTACCAGAGGTCTGGGGAGAGGATATTGTGGACTCTGACCAGGACAATACCAATGAGGAGGTACAAATGGGCCAGGCCCAGTTAATTTTTGCTACAACTGGGACAGATGAGGAAGGTACCATACATTATGGGTACATCTAAAAACCAATGGAGTCTGAGTCTCAGACAGGAATAGCAGGCCAGATGGAGGGCCTGGGAGAGTTCTGGAAAGAGCCAGAGTTGGATTGTGAACCTATCATGGGGTTCCCGTGGATAACTACAGTCCAGGAACCAGCCATGGATACAGGGGCGAACACCGAGAACAACCTTGGGACTGTGTCAGACCAAGGGGGCCAGCCAGACCCAAATGGCTGGGGCACAATTGCTAATAACAAGGCAGTTGAGAAGACAGAGAATGTCTGTAAAACTGATGGCCCAAGGGGATGTCTGGATGAGAGCTGTGAGGTCCTGCCAGGGAACACAGTGAGCAAAGATCCCAAGGGAGGTGAGTGCTTTGCCCAGGCTGCGGTTCCAGAGAGAGGGGGATGTGATGTGCTGATCCAGATACCACATAGATATTTTGAGTCTTTAGACCAGACCACAACAGTGGGTGCCGGCTTCCATATCCGTCCAGTAAATTCCCCCTTGGAATTACTATTTTTCTGGGCACCCCAGGGGAGTGTTTTACCCATGAAGTCTGGCAGAAGAGTGTATGGGCCCTGGTTATTGGGGGTTGGACTGGCAATGACACCCTTGGACTGTATTGATTACCCTGGCACAAAGGACTGTGGGCAGAACCCAGGCCAAGCAAACAGTCTGGATAGGAGCAGCTATGTTCACTGTGCCCTGGGAATGCACTTTGGGCATAGCCTGGAGCTCCCGCTGATAAAAAATGTCAGAGAGCTAGCCACAGACAAGGGGGCAGGGGAGGTTATTATCCATGAGATACTGCCAAACAGAGACACTGCAAATCATTTAAAGAGGGACCACATTCCTTGTGTGCCCAATCCAGGCGAGATGGAATACAGCGCACCAACTGTGGTCCAAGGAGATGGAGAAATGGAGTCCCATGCACAGACCATTGCTCCAGGGGAGAGGGGTTACTGTGCCCATACTGCAGTGCAGGGGAAAGTGGGATACAGTGCTCAGGTCATGTGTCAACACAGGGGGGTGAAGGTTACACCCAAGGCTCAGGTTGCTAATGCCTGCCAGTACATCCTGGCAATGCCTGCTTTTGTTCCAAATGAAAATGATTATGCTCCTGGCCTAATAGCTAGGGATGAGTACTTGCCCTGGCCTGTTGAGGTTGTTCTGGCCAGGAATCCACAGGATTTTCCCCAGGCGTTTAATTCTTCCCTGGAGTTGGTAGAGGGGAATAATGACAAGAATCTGCCATGCACACCCAGGATCAGGCCCCGTGCTGGTGGAGGCCTGAAGAAATTATTTTCCACATTGGCCCAAATGGAGTTGGGTGGTCCTCTTGTTTCACCCGGACAGATGGGGTTACTGCTCAGGATTGGGGGGCTTGTACCGGTATTTGACCCTTCAAGATGCCTGCTAGCCTGGATGTATCACATTCTATGGATTATAATGGGGGTTTACAGGATGCTATTTCCTGCCCACCCCACTACTTGTTACTTCCTGCAGCCGCAGGAAAGGGGGGAACCACAGAATGCTTCTCCTGGGATGGTATCTCTAAGCTGCAGAAATGCCGGCATCCATCCGATTAAAGATGGAAGCCAGGATTCTGCATTTTAAAATGGGGGCAAGCTGTTATGAATGATTTGGGGCCATGATGGGACCCCTTGCAATTGACAAGTAACTCTGCTATTTGGAATGCTGGCACGCTGGGTGTTAATGTCAGGAACTATTACAACGGACCTGAAACTTGTTGTTGGGGACTGAACTACAATAATTCATTTGGTGGTTACTAGATCATGGTATATGCACTGTAATAATGCATCTGTGATAGAAGTAGGCCCTAGGATGCTAGAATTATCTAAAAAATACTGTAGTGACTTATGTGACAAAGGTTAGTCTTCTATACAATATTTATGGCCCTGCAATCGGCCACGTGTGAAGGCTCTGGCTTTATTCATGAAAGGGGGAACTAGTTTTATGGCTCTTTAAGAGGAGAAACAAAAGGTGTAATTAGAAGAAAGCCAGATGCCTCTATGCATCTGGAAAACATGTGGGTGAAGGAGGATAGCAAGCTATTTGCCTAGGAGGATGGGCTAGAACTGGGGGCAGTCTTTGGTGTTTTGTGTCATCTGTTTTTTTATATATCTTTGTAACAATAAAAAAAGTGGCCAGTCTGACTTTGGACACACTAAACACAGGTGGTGTCAGAGTCTGCGTGTACTAATCCAAGGTACATGGGTGTGATTCTTTGATCCTAAGAATAGGGGTCTGAGGTGCATGTCTCTGCAGTAATGATGCTGTCATCGGAAGTGTCTGCTGGTGTCGAGATCTGAACAAAAAGTTGCGACCGTAGAGAGAGAGAGATTTGGGGTGAGCGTGGTCCCCCAATTCCGGCAGTCGTGACATATATATATATATATATATATATATACACATATATAGTAGACTCTCAGTTAACCCGTACCCACAGGGATTGGAAGATAAATGTAGTTTCTGGTCGCTTGAGAGTCGCTATTAAAAGAAGATTAGCTGCACACAGGATGCTCTGCTAAGTATATTTGTTAGTGAAGGCTATACTAGCAGCAGCAGCAGCTTTTACTCCTCACTTATAAACAGGTACCATTGGCTGGAGGGTGCGGTGCTGAACCCGGGGAATGTAGCGCCAACACTTCACTGGCTCAGTCACTCATGCCTGACTGCTTCCAGATAAAATTGAATTGCAGAGACGTACAATGGATGAAATCTTGGTGCCTGTAAGCATTTTGTGTTATTACAATCTGGCTCCTGGCATTTGTTGAGACCGAAAAAATTTAAGTATTCAGTTTTTTTTCTGGTTACTTGAGTTCTGGTTATCTGAGAGTCTACTGTGTATGTATATATATATATATATATATATATATATATATATATATATACTGTATATATATGTCCCTCTGAGGGAATACCTAAGCTATCTTTGTTTACTAGCACGTCAGGTGTAAATCCAGCTGTGACCCCAGTGCTACCTTGTCTTGATTTAATGTACACATTTGTTTAAATGTTAAATGTAAATGTTATGCAAGAAGCAAGCCATGTTATCTGGAGCTAGTCCATCGGTCGATGGTAAAGAAGGAAATATTTGAAAATGTGTTAGACCAGTTGTGGGCTCCCATCCAGAACAGACCTTTCCTGATCTCCTGTTTAATTTCTCTTGTCTATATTAAAGTTTTTGTACTGGTTTATATCACTGTGTTGTACCAGCTACTGCCGTAACACAGTGATAGGAGCTTAGACAAAATCCTATCCACTCTATGCTTTAAAAATAGTTGTCAATGTTTTATTGCACATCTACTTATTTCATATTATGTCCTTAACATTTTGTTCTTTGCACTTTATCAGCTTGTATGGTGACTTTATCATCTTCTAATTATTGATTTATATCTATATATATCTTAGCTAGTCTCATGGATGTAATGTGCAATCATTAGGTCATATATGTGTATGCATATATAATTATTATAATTATTCACTATTGCAACCATTTAACTATTACAGGCCACTGTTGTTTATATCAGTGTTTCAATACACGAGAGCTGAAAGCTATGTTGTACACACAGACAGCAATGAGATTAAGGTCAAAGCCATGCCATGTAAATACCTTTCTGACTCTTTGGGGCTCATCTGAATACTCTCTATTTTTACTCTCACCTAGTCTCATAGTGACTTTCACTGAACACAAACATAGAGGAGTTTCATAACTTTTACATGTGTAGTAAATATTATCTTGCTATAGTGTTTAATGTAAAAAAAACAAATGTTTCTCAACTGTGATTTGTGTTATTAGTTTATCTTGCTCTCTCCAGTGTTTACACCAGTCTAATTAATGTATTTACTGGGCGGATTAATAGGTTTGTTTATCACACCTCCACATTAAAACTTTTCTGTTAAAAATGGCTTGTTATCGGGGCTTACCAATCTAAGAGTTACAGCAACCTATTAATGTAATAAATTTAACAAGTATAGAACAGATACATAACATGCTACAAACCAACGGAGAAAAGAAGAGTATTAACTGGCTCCAAGACCTAGACAATCACAACCAAGAAATGAAAACTGTCATGCAATTTGACATAACCTAAATATTACAACATATAGATTTGATAAAGTTTATTGAGCATTTTATCTATAGAGATACTAAGGGCCCTATTAAATTCGAGCTGCGTAAATAATAGGTGAAAACGCAAGGCCTACGTAGTTGAAAATTTAAACCGTTTCCGACGCTATTAAATTCAAAGTGCTGCGAGATACGAGCGATGGATGCGAATGCATACACGTTCGGATTTGCGCATGAGGTACGATATCTCGGATAACTTTGCGTATGAAAAGAGCGCGAAATACGTGATACGTACCACTTAACCAGACGGCAGTATGCCTTTAAAAGGGAGCCAAAACAGAAAATAATTGTCTGTGCTGGAGCTTTTGCAAGTAGATACACAGGTCTAGGCGTTGGTGGGTTTTTGGTGAGCAAGGAGAGAGAGAAGAGAGAGAAGAGAGAATTTCAATTTTTGATCTTTTGAACTAGCAGATAATTTAACCTTTTGTTTACAACACACATAATTACTGATATCACATAATTCACACACATAGATTAATACGTACACATAGCTACACCTAGTGGTAGGCCACTGCACACCTACACCCCCCCCCCCAAGACCTCCCCCCCCCCATACAATTACTGAACTACACATAATACTTGCATCTTTTTTTACCTCCTAAACCAACACACATATTATCTTGATTTATCGTTAATTTATTTTCAGAGGAGTTTAGAGGAGGGGAGGCGGTAAGGCAAGAGAGGCGCGGAGGAGAGTGAGGAGAACATCTGAGGAGAGGAGGAGGAGGAGGATGAGGAGGAGAGGAGGAGGAGGAGGGAGAGGAGGAGGAGGAGGGAGAGAAGGAGGAGGAGGGAGAGGAGGAGGATGAGGGAGAGGAGGAGGAGGAGAGCAAGGAGGAGAGCAGGGGGGGAGGGAAGTGCCCCCAGAGCTAGGAATCCAAGTTGAAGGGGCAGAGGGTCAGGGGCCTGATCCCTTGGTGGGAGGTAGTGGGGATGAGGGAGCGGCCCCAGGGATAGAAGAGGAAGACCAGGCACCGCCTGTAAGGCAAAGGGTTGTGGCAAGGCCCAGGGCCCCCAATTATAGCCCAGAGGAGATCCAGGTTCTCCTCAGGGAAATCTGTGCCCGCCAGGGGATCATATGTGGTGGGAGAGACATTAATGCCAGCCAGAGGCGGCAGGCCTGGTCCCAAATTGGCAGAGCTGTGTCGGCAGTAGGGGTCACTACTAGGGACTGGAGGACAGTGCGTCACAAGTTCGATGTTCTAAAGATGGCTGTCAAAAGAAAGATGTCCGATGAGGCAGCAGCAGCACGTCAGACTGGTGGTGGGCCAGCGGTCCCTTTTGTTTACAAGCAATGGGAGAGGACAGTGATGCGCTTTATCCCTTGTGAATCTGTGGTGGGAATACCAGGACAGATGGACACAGATCGTCCTAACACCCTGCAACGTGAGTATCATATCACACATGGTTGGCTGAGATTGTGGGGGGATGGGCTGTCCAAAAGCCTGCAGATAACATGCTGTATGTATGTTTGTATGTATAAATAGGCTTGTGTTCTGGCTGTTGTATATAATGAGCTGTATCCCTCTAGAACAGGGGTGGGTAAGGAGGGCCACATACATGCCAGCCTTTCAAGATTTCATGCTGCTTGTATGGATGTATGTATGTCTGTATGTATAAATAGGCTTGTGTTCTGGCTGTTGTATATAATGAGCTGTATCCCTCTAGAACAGGGATGGGTAAGGAGGGCCACATACATGCCAGCCTTTCAAGATATCCTTTTTGGGCACAGGTGAGTCAATCATGATGACTGAAAAGGCGATTGGCTCGCCTGTGTGGCCCTCCAGGCCCGAACCTGCCCACCCTTGCTCAAGAAGTATATGGCCTCCTACACCCCTGCCCACACACAGGGATAATTCACATACAATAGCACTGTAAGCCCTATGGTTGACTAAAAATTTATGGGGCGACAATAACCATTTCAGTCCTGGTAGCAAACCTATCATGTTCATAATTTGTCTCCCTGATATGTCAATTTCTAATTATATCCAGATTGATTGCAATAGAGCAGAGTGTCCAAAGTCAAACTTGCTGGGCTGCGCACAGGCCTGGATATGTGGATTTCCTTTATGTGAACAGATGAGTCAATTAGACTTAATGACTTGGAGAATGATATTCTCAGCTGGGTGCAGCATGGCTATCCACAAATGCAGGCCTGACTTTGGCCTCCACTGCGATCGAGAATAAAAATTTAGCTGTGCGGCATATGTGGATACAGACTCTGTAGCATTGCATGTGTGTCATATACTGTCCAAACCTGGCCCATGTCTCAGCTGCATATTAACAACCATTGCTGGAAACTTGTCAGATTGGTCAGTCTCACACACTGCACAGCAGATGCAGCAGAGCACATGTCTGAGGCACATGCAGTACACATTCATATGAGCCATGATCCACAATGCTCATTATGCCGCACGTTGCTCATCTGTGTAACACAAGCACCATAGTCACTCACAGGTGACCATGATGTCAATGATATGTAAATGCATAGCTGGCAATTGTGTATGGCAACCAACTGAAATATATGTTTATTCCATTGCAGTATCCACAGATTCAGAAGAGGAGGAGGCAGGAAGGGCTGAAGTGGGCCAGGACATTCAGGAGGGCCCGGGACCATCCACATCACTGGCTCATACGGAGCGGGAAGTGATGCCCAGGCCCTCTTCGGCGTGGCCACCTCAGGGCCTGCACCAGCCACACCATGCTGTGCCTCCCTCAGCAGCTCCCCCCTCAGTGGCTCCGCCCTCAGCGGCTTCACCCTCATCCTGGGCTCCGCCCTCATCTGGGGCTCCGCCCTCCTCCTGGCCTCCTCCCTCATCCTGGGCACAGACCTCATCATGGGCTCTGCCCTCATCTGGGGCTCTGCCCTCATCCTGGGCAACGCCCTCATCCTGGGCACCGCCCTCATCCTGGGCACAGCCCTCATCATGGGCTCCGCCCTCATCTGGGGCTCCGCCCTCATCCTGGGCACAGCCCTCATCATGGGCTCCTCCCTCATCTGGGGCACCGCCCTCACCCTGGGCTCCGCCCTCATACTGTGCTCCGCCCTCATCTGGGGCACCGCCCTCACCCTGGGCACCACCCTCATACTGGGCTCCGCCCTCATACGGGGCACCACCCTCATCCTGGGCACCGCCCTCATCTGGTGCACCGCCCTCATCCTGGGCACTGCCCTCAGCCTGGGCTCCACCATGGGCCCCGGGAGGAAGTGCCCCGTCCCCCGGAGGAAGTGCCCCAGCCCCAAGTGCCCCGGCCCCAAGTGCCCCGGCCCCAAGTGCCCCGGCCCCAAGTGCCCTGGCCCCAAGTGCCCCGGCCCCAAGTGCCCCGGCCCCGGGAGGAAGTGCCCCGGCCCCGGGAGGAAGTGCCCCGGCCCCAAGTGCCCCGGCCCCAAGTGGAAAACTTGTCAGATTGGTCAGTCTCACACACTGCACAGCAGATGCAGCAGAGCACATGTCTGAGGCACATGCAGTACACATTCATATGAGCCATGATCCACAATGCTCATTATGCAGCACGGGGCTCATCTGTGTAACACAAGCACCACAGTCACTCACAGGTGACCATGATGTCAATGATATGTAAATGCATAGCTGGCAATTGTGTATGGCAACCAACTGAAATATATGTTTATTCCATTGCAGTATCCACAGATTCAGAAGAGGAGGAGGCAGGAAGGGCTGAAGTGGGCCAGGACATTCAGGAGGGCCCGGGACCATCCACATCACTGGCTCATACGGAGCGGGAAGTGATGACCGGGCCCTCTTCGGCGTGGCCACCTCAGGGCCTGCACCAGCCACACCATGCTGTGCTTCCCTCAGCGGCTTCGCCCTCATCCTGGGCTCCGCCCTCATCTGGGGCTCCACCCTCATCTGGGGCTCCACCCTCCTCCCAGCTCCGCCCTCATCCTGGGCACAGACCTCATCATGGGCTCCGCCCTCATCTGGGGCACCGCCCTCATCCTGGGCACCGCCCTCACTGCCCCGGGAGGAAGTGCCCCGGCCCCGGGAGGAAGTGCCCTGGCCCCCAGTGCCCCGGCCCCAAGTGCCCCGGGAGGAAATGCCCCGGCCCCGGGAGGAAGTGCCCCGGCAGGAAGTGCTCCGGCCCCGGGAGGAAGAGCCGAAAATCGCCGGGCCGCGGAGTCGCCGGCTGCGGAGTCGCCGGCCGCGGAGTCGCCGGCCGCCCAGTCGCCAGCCGCCCAGTCGCCAGCCGCCAGACAAGCACCTCCAGGCCCTCTGCCACCGCTCTCTGGCCAATTACGGAACATCATGGCGCACATAGAACAAGAGGACCAGGCCCAAAGCCAGAGAGCACGGCAAATGCTGGACATAAGCGAAAGACAATTGGCTGTTAGTAGTGCCATCCTGGCTGGCAACAGGGTGATCTCAACCACCACCCGTGCTATATATGCTGAGATGAGGAGGCACAACCGAAGGATGGAGAGATATGAGGAACGCGCAAGCCGGGAGAGACGCGCATTGTTGCGTCAACTACGTCGCCAGCCCATACCTCTCCAGCCTTCGGTTGTACAATCGCAACCTGAGATGTCTGCCTCCTCATCTCAGACATCTCCCACTCTTGAACCCCAGCCACCTGCTGTAGTGGCACCCCCTGCTCCCACACCACGTCGTGGAAGAGGGAGCCGGCCTCGGGCACAGACGGTGGGGGCCCGCTAACTCGGAGTAGGAGGTTTTAGGACCATCCGAGAAGGCCTCCTGACCACTCCTCACAGAATACTGATTGTTATAGATGTTGACATAGTATTGGCTACAGAGTGTGTACATGTCTGGTTATGTTTAACATTTTAACAATTGATGTTCAATGTGGATTGACCTTGAGCTTAAATGCTGTATTTAATCATAATAGTGTTCGGAATGATACATTGTTTTTGTCTTTGTAGGTGTTAATAGCCAAATCTCACAACTCTGAAGACATTTTCTTCATCTTCGAGCAGTACAATACCATCATGTGAGTAAACACTCAACCCAGTTCACAACGGGCATTCTATCAGGGTTATTCACCACTGCAGATGGCTCTGAAATGCAATATATGACTACATATCTTTTCACTAAGAAACATGACTGTGTGATCTTCCATTATAATGAACAGTGTCCCGGCTATAGAGTTGCACAGTCCCATTACTATCTGCTAATCCAAACCAGCAATTCCACATAAGTTTTTGTAGCATTCCATCCCGTTAACATTATGAAATTGGATTCAGTTTTTTCATGTCATCCAAACCAAAGTGGCAATTTCCTTGGTTTGACATCATGATCAATGTGCATGTGTTTAGGGGTAATGTGAACAGTGTAATCTGTCTGGCCTTGGTACCACCCATTTAGAAGTGAGATGTGATATCAGCATGGCACAACTATTCCATATAGATAGTACATTTTGCTGAAGGATTGTGTTCACAGTGAAGCATGCCTTGTCGTATTCCACATCCTAAGCATATTCCTGGAAGGCTGACTGAACAGGATAGAATAAATATGGTTATTACTGCTCGGAAATGATGTTCATGTTAGTTGGTTTAGAGTAGTGTCCAAAACAAAAACAATGTACTCTAATAAAAGCTTATGATTGTTCTAACACCTCCTATCTCTGTTTTCCAGATTCACATCATCTATTGACCAATTCACACTGTGTGTGAAATCGCTTAGTATCACATGATCCCTGTTTTATAGTGTCTGTTTATTCTGGCAACCATATGGTTGTTGTATGCGCATTAATGGTTATCTTGATTAAATGTCGTGTTATATGCTGTTGGTTACTGTGGGGTCCTGACCACATGTGACCCTAGGAGATGCTATGCATTACCCTCATGATGTTGTCTGTCTCCTCTTCAGATGTCCTCAGATTTGCCACAGCCCCTTGCCATACTAGGATCTCTTCACAACACACCCATGATATTAATGCACAGTCTTGTCCATTTCTGTTTGTACTCTGTGTATGAAATAAAGTATGATTATGTTATACTGTTATCACTGTTTCTGTGTGTTTGTACCATATCATGCTTTCTAGTTGAGAGAATACAGATAGAATGAAGTGTCATTGTTCAATACATATATCTGTGTGTGTTTACATAGATACATATGCTACATTAATCTGTACCTTGCCAATATACATGTAGGTGCAAGTCGGAGGGGTGTGAATTCTGAAATCATGTCTATAGACATGCTGGGTTGTATATAATGACTTGAAGGGCTCAACTTGAATGATATGAATCGACATTCATGATTATGTAGTAATGTAAACGCAGATTGAACAGAATAGTTACACCACTAACTGATGGTGCTGAGCACATCTGACTTTCAGGGTAATTTACTTGTTACATGGTAAATATCCAGGATTACACAAACATTGAGTGAAAAAAAACAGTTTAATTGTTCACAAAGCCACACAGTGACAAATTACCACAGGCCTGCTCAGTATCATGGTGGAGGTGGGTAGGATACAGAGTTCCAGTAACACACGGAAATAGGGACATGGGGCCAGAATGCAGGCAGGGGGGATGACATTGGTATAGATGATCAGTTGAGGTGGGGATATACAGTGCATTATCCAACATGAGGCAATATCAGTTATATTATTAAATATATCAGGATAACATTCAATATTCAAACCCAACAATACAGAAGGAGATATGCTCATGGGGAGAAGTAATCTGTAGTCTTGTGTGTGCGCGCAACACACACTCCTATGCAACTGCAGAGGTAGAAGTGCTCAATCAGTCAATGTTAGAACCCCCGTAGGTCATGTCACTGGAAATGGCACTATGAGAGAAGACTCTACATACCTAAGTTTGGACACTCAGATGGGAACCTGACCAGGACCATATCAGTGTGTTCAAACTAATTTCATGTGTTAGCAGAACTACCAACAAACTGGCCAGTTTGAGGTGTATTCTGTTCTGTAAATGAGCATCTCTATTATCTGCTGTTGCATTTTCATAACTGAAGGTAAACAGAACCTCATTAACAGTTATGTTCCAAGGCTAGAGTTACTCTTCCCCATATGTACAGGGAGGATCACATCAGCACTGAGGAAGAGATCTGGAAGGAAGTATGATACAGGCTTCCCAATAGTCCAAGTAGAGGAGAGAATGGCATATCTAAAGCAATAGGTACATATAAATCGATGTAGAGGATGTGATATCACACCCGATGCAACACATGATGACTGACATATGAACATACATGATGCAATGTGACAATAGCATAGTCCTGGAATGTGGGAATGCTCATCATTCCTTGTTCTGACCGTGGAAAGGGACTCATCTTTGCGATCTGAAACATACAAGGAACATGTCAATATTTACATTGCACATGCTCCCGGAGCGCTTACTTCGTCACTTACAGTGGTTATAAAAAGTCTACACACTCCTGTAAACAAATTAGCCAATGAAAAATCATTTCAGAACTTTATCCACCTTTAATGTGACATATAAACTGTACAACTCAATTGTAAAACAAACTGAAATTTTTTAGGTGGAGGGAAGAAAAAAAACAAAGAAAACTAATGTGTTTGCATAAATCTGCACACTCTCTTATAACTGGGGATGTAGCTGTGTTCAGAATTAAGCAATCACATTCCAAATCATGTTAAATAGGAGTCAGCATACACCTGCCATCATTTAAAGTGCCTCTGATTAATCCCAAATTAAGTTAAGCTGCTCTAGTTGGTCTTTCCTGAAATGTTCTTAGTCGCATCCCACAGCAAAAGCCATGGTCCACAGAGAGCTTCCAAAGCATCAGAGGGATCTCATTGTTAAAAGGTATCAGTCAGGAGAAGGGTACAAAAGAATTTCCAAGGCATTAGATATACCATGGAACACAGTGAAGCCAGTCATCATCAAGCGGAGAAAATATGGCACAATAGTGACATTACCAAGAACTGGAGCTCCCTCCAAAATTGATGAAAAGACCAGAAGAAAACTGGTCTGGGAGGCTACCAAGAGGCCTACAGCAACATTGAAGGAACTGCAGGAATATCTGGCAAGTACTGGCTGTCTGGTACATGTGACAACAATCTCCCATATTCTTCATATGTCTGGCGTATGGGGTAGAGTGGCAAGACGAAAGCCTTTTCTTACAAAGAAAAACAACCAAGCCAGGCTGCATTTTGCAAAAAACACATCTGAAGTCTCCCAAAAGCATGTGGGAAAAGGGGTTATGGTCTGATGAAACCAAGGTTGAACCTTTTGGCCATAATGCCAAAAGATATGTTTGGCGCAAAAACAACACTGCACATCACCAAAAGAACACAGTACCCACAGTGAAGCGTGGTGGTGGCAGCATCATGCTTTGGGGCTGTTTTTCTTCAGCTGGAACTGGGGTCTTAGTTAAGATAGAGGGAATTATTTTTCAGTTCCAAATACCATTCAATATTGGCACAAAACCTTCAGGCTTCTGCTAGCAAGCTGAACATGAAGAGGAACTTCATCTTTCAGCATGACAACGACCCAAAGCATACATCCAAATCAACAAAGGAATGGCTTCACCAGATGAAGATTACAGTTTTGGAATGGCCCAGCCAGAGCCCAGGCCTGAATCCAATTGAAAATCTGTGGGGTGATATGAAGAGGGCTGTGCACAGGAGATGCCCTCACAATCTGACAGATTTGGAGTGATTTTTCAAAGAAGAGTGGGCGAATCTTGCCAAGTCAAAATGTGCCATGCGGATAGACTCATCCCCAAAAAGACTGAGTGCTGTAATAAAATCACAAGGTGCTTCAACAAAGTATTAGTTTAGGGGTGTGCATACTTATGCAACCATGTGATTTTCTTTGTTGATTTTTTCTTCACTCTAATTAACAGATTTCAGTTTGTTTTTAAATTAAATTGTCCAGTTTATAGGTCACATTAAAGGTGGAAAAAGTTCTGAAATGGTTTATCTTGGTCTCATTTTTTTACAGCACAGAAACATGACATTTTAACAGGGGTGTGTAGACTTTAGACCTTTTCGATCCACTGTACCGATATATGTTGCTCATTTCATACAAACGTCTTCACTGTTCTTTCCCTACATATGAAACGAGCTACTCATCTGGCTAATGATGTAGGAATATCACATAGATTACACATTAATGCATCTTTGGAGAGCCAAATGTGGTGTTTTACCTTGGACGCAGTGCCAATCTCATCCACGAGGTGATTTGTTTCACCAGGACACGTGCGCTGTGGATCATCATTAGTTATCACCGCTTACCTATCTGATGTATTCTGGAAAGAGATAGGCCGATATTAATAACGTGATTGATGTGTTATTTGTGTCCTTCTGCATACGTGGCCATATTATTACACAAATACTCACTAGGTAGTTCACATTGATGTAGCAGTTCTGTTGCTGGTCATGTTTTTCCATGTCTAGGTTGTTGAAAGAAGAGTTGACACACGACAGCAGCTCTGTAAGGTTAATATGATGTTAGGATTACAGTCACAAATTAGACAAAGTATGTGTTCTATTCGTATTGGATATCTCTTATTAATAAGAAGTCATTGCCGGTTAGTGAGTTATGCCATGTTGCTACAGGGTGCCAAAATCTGGATTTCGGCATGGTCTCATGTAAACAAGTCTAAAAAGCTGTGTCTGGATATATTTCAGTAGTAGTCACGCCTCCAGCCAGTCAGCAGCAGCCACCATGTTGGGTTTGGCTGGTGATCCATATTGGATCAAACTGAATAAAGTTGAATCATGAGGAAATAACCAGAGGACTCGGTTTTGTCTTATCGTGACTGGCTCTTGATCTGCAAAGTATGTGTGTATGGTATTTATCTACGACATTTTGATCCCATTTCATGTGGTTTGACAGGATCAGACAATGTGAACAATCCTGGTCTGTAGAGGTTTTAGGTGACTTTAAAAAGGGATTGGGTATATTTTTACATTAAAAAAGCAAACAGCCATTAGGTGCTATCCTGGATAAATAGAGAGGGAGTATTGATCCAGGGATGAATACGATCACCAGTATCTGGGGTCAGGAAGGAATGTTATATTTTTCTGCCCTGTGTAGACAATTGTCAAAGTTAAACTTTTTGTTTTTCTGTTACTTCCTCTGGATCAATTAACAATAAATCGCGTATTGCAGATCATAGATCTATAGAGGTTGAACCTGATGGACTAAAGTATTTTTTCAATCTAAATTACTAGATAACAATGTAACGTGGGGCATATATACATTGACATAGTGGGATATATAATCCACTCAAATTTCTATGCCATTGATGTTTATAACCGTCAGTACTTAAGATGTGTATGGGAATGTGTGCTTACTTACCTGTAACTGATCATGTGGCTTGTTCCAGTGTACAAACATCGACAATGTCAGGGAACTTTCCTCTACTGTGGACTGGTTGGAATTCTGTATGACAAGGACGATGGATAAAGGTGGATTTGAGAGTTAGGCATAATCCAGATACATTAGACTGTGTTCCATGCATATTGGGTATGTACTTACATGTGAAGTACTCACGAATTAGGCGGGCACTTTGTTGTGACCCCTGCAGATTATCCACTTCAGGGGGAAATAAAGGCTCTTCCTCCCCATGTAGCGGAGCCGCATCAATGTCCCCCAGACAGTTGGCCTGTACTGCTATATTGTGCAGACAGCAGCAGGCAACGATGATGCGACAAACTTTCTGGGGCTTGTATTGTTGAGCAACCCCAGTGGAATGTAAACATCTGAAGCGCATCTTTAGTACACCAAAGGTGCGCTCAATTACATTCCGGCAGGTTTTATGTGCAGCATTATACCGCACCTCTGCCCGAGTATGGGGATTGCTCACAGGGGTCAACAACCACGGCAAACACCCATATCCTGCATCACCTGGTGGAAATAAAATATGATGTTGATATGAATAGGATGTTGTGATGTTTGACAAAGAATATGCCCAAATATCGTCATCATGACCTATCAACACATCCCTGTGGCTAATACACAGTTAAAGATATATGTAAGGGAGATGGATCATGAATGCATCTGATAGGATAATTTGTAGTGTATTAACACATGTATTCTATATGAAGCTTCAGATCAATTACAATGTGATTTCCACAAATGTAAAATCCAGATGTTCACACCCACAGGACGCTTACATGAGGCGGAGATACAAGGGAAATACAACAGGGTACATATTGCGACCCTTCTGGTAGAGAGCAGGAAGTCACTGTTGCAGTTCTTGTACCGAGCACATGCCAGAGGTCTGAGGTGAAGCGTGATAGTGTATTCTTGTGAACGTAAATGTGATGCTAATTCAGATGGAATTTCCCAGGGGCGTACACGATCAAACGCAAATGCTAAAAGACCTTGGAGATTTTGATAACTTCAAGGTAAGCTAATTCATGTTTATTCCGGGATATATTCATGCAAGAAAAAGTTTGCCAAACACTATTAATTCTCCTCTATCAGATGAATTCTGAAGTCATCTCACTTACATAGCCCTTCCAATAACACACAACACTATATGTAGACTAGAGATGTCCATGTCACAGGATACAAGGGAATGCATCAGAACATAAACCTAATGATTAATCAATTGTGGTTTTTGTCATATGTTGTTGTGAACTGCATACTGTTTGGCCAAGCTAACACATGGTTATGGCCAGCAATGAGCTATTATGTTCTGGCTTTGTGAGTATTACTCCGTAATGCAAATGTGAACATCATAGCAATAGAGGGAAACATGATGTACCGAATGTGTTATTGTATCCAGTCATAGTAAGATATGGTTGACTGCCATTACTAATGTGTACTCACCCAGTAGCCATCCGGATGGAAATCTGCCGGACTCAAATATGTCACATATTCCGGATGCACGCAGGATATAGGCATCGTGAGCACTTCCCGGAAAGCCTGCATACACACCTTGTATGCGCATGTTCGCATCGCAAACAACCTGGACATTGATTGAATGATAATGCTTACGATTTCTGTACAGCGCTTCTTGCTCTCTAGGAGGTATCAGTACCACGTGTGTACAGTCAATAGCACCAAGCACATTGGGGATACCTCCTAATTGGAAGAAATCAAACTTCACCTTCGAGATCTCTTCAGCAGTGTTAGGGTAACTGATGTATCTGGCAGCTTTCCAACCAATAGCTGGGAGGAATGCACTCAGACAATTCGAGAGGCTTGGCTGAGACATTCCTCCGGCTATGCCCAGGGTGGTCTGAAAGCTACCAGAAGCAAGGAGGTGTATTGCAACTAACATCCGTGTCATTCCTGGGATGGCTCTATTTGCCCCTGAGCGAGGCTCAAGGTCCGCTCCGAGAACCTCATAGAGCTCCCCAAGACTGGCACGGGTCAGCCGAAAACGCTCATACACCTCCCCATCAGTTAACCCCTCTAATGTGAGTCTCTCCCTGTACACATTGGGTGCCCTTCGCCTCCTTACAGGCTCCTGGCCAGGCTCCTGGTCAGGCTCCTGGTCAGGCTCCTGGCCAGGCTCCCCCCCTTCTGCCTGAGCCACCACATCCTGTACTCCCCCCAGCAGCTGATCACCGACAACATTGTCAGCCTCCCTGTGTGCAGGTGGCCCTATATCCGTCTGTCCCTGTGCTACTGGAGCTCTCTCTCCTCCCTGATCCACCCCCACGATACTAGGCATGGCCTGTGGTAATTCCCTTGCCTGGCTTGGTTCTGCCCCAGCATGGATCACATCACCACTCACACCCTCATTCACTCCCAGACACTCCTCTCTGCCACTCCCCATCACCCCCTCAATCACATACCTTGCTTCCTGGTCTTCATACTGTGCTAGGTGAGATGCACAAAAGCATCTCAACCTCATCCGCCCACTCATCCTGTCCATCATCCCTCTCACATGATCATCCATGCTGATGACTTGTTGGGGATTGGGTTATATAGCTTGGTGATTGCATGACCTGTTATTAGGCACGTTAATTTCTGCTTTGCCATTGGTCACCTGTGGATCTTTACATGGCATTCCAGCTGATGATTTTACGTCAAGAAGCCTCTCAACTTATTACATACACACTTGGCCGCATGTAATTGGCTGTCCCAACACGGGCCGCCAAGTGCGTATGTAATAGGTTGAGAGTCCCAACGAGGGCCGCCCAGTGCGTATGTAATTGGCTGAGAGTCCCAACGCGGGCCGCCAAGTGCGTATGTAATTGGCTGAGAGGCTTTTGGCGGGCCAACGTGGCAATGGCGATGGAGCAAAAACCCGCCAAAAGCCTCTAAGCCAATTAGATACGCACTTGGCGGCCCGCGTTGGGACTCTCAGCCAATTACATACGCACTTGGCGGCAAGTGTTGGGACTCTCAGCCAATTACATACGCACTTGGGGGCCTGACACTATAAGTGCGTATGTTATTGGATGAGTCTGTTGGCGCGCTCGCAAGCTGATAAGGGGACGTCCTAGCGAGACACGCCTCTCAGCCAATCACGTACGAGCTAAGAATTTGATTAGCTTATAAATGTGATTGATACAAACCCATGCGCTGACTGTGTTGTAAGAGCCATTGGAGTTAGCACGCAGTTCCAGGAGCAGGTGGGAGAGAGTTTGAGTTGTGAAATTAGTGGTTTGGAGAGAGGTAGATTACTTTTTTGTCTTGTTTCTTGTTTACTTACTAAGTATTTACATTTAAGAAATACACATATTTACAGATTTCACATATTTGCAAGACACATAGATTAAATAACACACATAGAGACATATATATAGCTAGGACACACACCCCACACACCCATCCCCCCCACCACACCCCATCCCCCAACACACCCCATCCCCCACCACTTATTAAATACACATAGCACACACATCTTTTCTTTCCAACAGACATTCCAGTAATACTTTTATTTCTTTATCGTTATATTGATTTGTAGGCGCACTCTTTTTGATTGTTTTGTATTTTATTACTAGCATATTTACACGTAAGAGTTACACATATTTACACATTACACATATTTGCCTGACACATAGATTAAAGACACATAGAGACATACATAGCGTTAGGACACACACCACACACCTCCCCCCCCCCCCCCGCCCCAACCTTTGCACCGCATCCCCCAACAGTTATTAAAAACACATAGAACATACACTTTTTTTTTCATCACCTATATAACAGTTACACTTATTTTGAGTTATCCTTATTTTGTTATTATTTCAGCATGGAGGGAGGAGATAGGTGGAGAGAGGAGGAGAGGAGAGGAGCGGAGAGTGAGGAGAGTGAGGAGAGTGTAGTGGAGGGTGGAGGAGAGGTGGAGGAGGTGTCCCCGGAGGGGGTGGAGAAGGTGTCCCCGGAGGAGGAGGAGTGGTCCCCTGAGGGGGAGGAGGAGGAGGAGGAGGAGGGGTCCCCGGAGGGAGATGCCAGTGCAGGCACTTGGAGAGGAGGGACAGAGGGGCCTGTTCCCAGGGGGCGGGATAGTTTGGGGAAGGGACAGGCCTCAGGAAGAGTGCAGGGAGGCCAGGGTCCCCGAGCACAGTCGAGAGAGCAAGGGGCTATTGGCAAGGGCAGGCGCAGGGCGCGTAATTATACGCCCCAGGAGAATATGGTCCTCCTGGCTGCGATCCGTGACCGGCCCGTCATCCTTGTCGCAAGGGAAGCGAAGCCTGGGCCTAAGGCTCAGGCTTGGAAGGAGGTAGTGGAATTGATGAAGGAGGTGTCTACGGTTCCTATGGGCTTGAGGTCCTTGAAGCACAGATATGTGGATATCAGGGCCACGGTGAAGAGGAAGATGGCCAGAGAAGCTGAGGGACACAGTGTCACCTATAAGGAGTGGGAGAGATTATCGCAAGGGTCTTTCTGGGACCATCGCCCGCAGCTGGAGCTTCATCCCCGGAGGCCCAGCAGGACCCAGCCTCCAGTTCAGGTGAATATCACATACACCAACATGCCACCACATGTGCATCACACACACTACACATGGTGACCAACAAGGACACTGACATGTCAGCTCCATGGAATTAACAAGGGATGGATGGAAGTGTAATTAAATCCATGAAGCTGACAAGTCAATGTCATTCCTAGCCACCCCAAGAGTAATCAAGCAATAGAGTCCATGTACTGGTGTGCCCAATGCAGCCTATGCAGTTACAGACCGCAGAAGAAATACAGACAGCGTTAGGAGCCAGGAGAGGTCAAGACAAGAAACCAAAGAATAGATCCAATCTAGCAAATGACAGCTAATGTGAGTTGCAATTAGGAGAATCATCCATGTTCAGGCCTAGATGTCAGATAGTTAGGAGTGAAACCGCAGAAAAAATACAGACAGCGTTAGGAGCCAGTAGAGGTCAAGACAAGAAACCAAAGAATAGATCCAATCTAGCAAATGACAGCTAATGTGAGTTGCAATTAGTAGAATCATCCATGTTCAGGCCTAGATGTCAGATAGTTAGGAGTGAAACCGCAGAAAAAATACAGACAGCATTAGGAGCCAGGAGAGGTCAAGACAAGAAACCAAAGAATAGATCTAATCTAGCAAATGACAGCTAATGTGAGTTGCAATTAGGAGAATCATCCATGTTCAGGCCTAGATGTCAGATAGTTAGGAGTGAAACCGCAGAAAAAATACAGACAGCGTTAGGAGCCAGGAGAGGTCAAGACAAGAAACCAAAGAATAGATCCAATCTAGCAAATGACAGCTAATGTGAGTTGCAATTAGGAGAATCATCCATGTTCAGGCCTAGATGTCAGATAGTTAGGAGTGAAAACATATCAATGTATTGATCAGCATACTAATGACATGTACCTTTCTTTTCTCTATTTCAGCATCCAGTAGGAGGTCTGGGTCCAGTGATGAGCCACGGGCGGGGCCATCAGCCCCCGCCCCGCAGGAGACCGCTCAGGGGGAGGAGGCTACAGGCTCATCCGAGGGGCCTGGCTCTTCGGAGGGGGAGGTCGTGGTCGTTGACAGCCACCCTGTACAGAGCCTGACTGTCCCCCTCCTCCAAAGACTTGCCATCTCGCCGGGGCCCTCAGAAATAGTGGAATATGCCACAGCTCCTCCTTCCCCACACACTGAGCCACCGGGGACACCAACATCAGAGACCCGGTCTCCAGCCGGGTCCCAGATCCTCCCCACTCTCTCCCCGCCATCTTCCCACCCGGCCCTGCCAGCAGGACCCCAGCCCCCCCCCCCACCAACGACCGAGGTTGCGCTGCTGGAGTTGTTGGCCCTCGTGAGGAGGATTGATGCCAACATCTCTGGCATGAGGCGCAGCCTGGACAGGCGCTTTAGGGAGTAGAGGAAGCATAATCGGAGGCTGGAGCAGCATTTGGTCAGGCTGCTGGGAACGGGGCAGGTCACCAGCCAACAGCAGCCTGGCCCCTCCTCTCCTTCCACCATGCCTCCGCCGCCACCACCACCCGTGGTGCCACTACCTCCTCCAGCTCCCCCACCACCAACAGGGAGACGGCGTCCGGCCGCGGACGATGCAGGTCCTGTGCCCAGGCGGAGGAGGACCTAGGGGCTGTGGACATAATTGTGCCTTCTCAACAGCACTCCTCAGTGACCATCTATTGGTCACAATGCTGACCTCATCTAGCCTGGCTACAGAGTTTTGGATCTTTGCCTATGTGATGGTGATATTTTGTATGCAGATGGCTACCTCCCATCACATGGTCCATGATCCTCTTCTCTGTGGACACGTAGGGTTTGGTTGAACATGCCACGAATTGATGGTCACTGGGGAATGCTGTTGGGAAGGGATGCTGCAGTCCCCTTTTTTTTAGGCCCTTAGACTTTAGGTTTTCTCTTTGTTTTTCTTTCCATTTGTTTTGTTTTAGGTACAATTCAGGCCCATGAAGGCATCTCCTACATCTGCAAGCATTGTGGAGGAATTATATGAGGCGTAAGGCTTTCCAAGTGCCTCTCAGGTAGACATTACTCCAATGACAGCCCCCTCCTTAACATGTAGCTCCCACAATCTTAAAGCTATCATATTGCCAGATATCTCAGACATGATTATTGTTAGCTGAAATGTAGACTAATACCGCTATGGCGGTGGACTTGCAAAGTCTCACAATGGCATGTTAATGACAGCCAGCATTAATATATGCACTAATAAAGCATGTGATCCTGACCTCAATATCGGTCTGAGAACAGATCCTTGGGTCTGATGTAAGAAACAGTGAATCTGGCTGCTGACCTTTGTGTCCTGTCCATATTAATGGGTATTTGCCCATATTACTCATTATCCAGAGACCTACTGTAGCTAATAGTTAGTAATGCTTGCAGATGGGAATCAGGTGAGTTGGTATATTGGTACAGTATTTAGCACTTTACTGTACATGCATTGTCATTATTTTTTTTCTATCCTCCTCCGCCTTTTTGTTTTTTGTTGACCATTCATTTTTGTGGGCAATTTCACACACCCCACTGTATGTGTGAAACTGGATTTGATTACACAGTCCAGAGGTTGAATCATTTGTTCAATTGAACTGATCCATACAAGTTGTAAGTGCCATGCACTCTAATGGTTTCTTCAGTTAAATGGAGTGATTTGTGATGATCCTTTTTCTCATCATATTCCGGTGGCAGCGGTGACCGCATGTGACCCTGGTAGGTGCTATGCATCATGCTTATTCTAGACTATTAGATTGACCCCTGTAGGTATCCCCTTTTTTTTATTTAGCCCCTTGCTCTCTCGGGACCCGCCCACACCACACCCATGATATTAATGCACAGTCTTGACCACTGCTGAGTGTGGTCTGTGTCCAAAAATAAAGTTTTGTTATACCGTTCTGTGAATGCACAGTCTTGACCACTGCTGATTGTGGTCTGTGTCCAAAAATAAAGTTTTGTTATACCGTTCTGTGAATGCACAGTCTTGACCACTGCTGATTGTGGTCTGTGTCCAAAAATAAAGTTTTGTTATACCGTTCTGTGAATGCACAGTCTTGACCACTGCTGATTGTGGTCTGTGTCCAGAAATAAAGCTGTGTTATCCTGTTCTCACCATGTCGGTGTGTTTTCAATGGTTGGGGTTAGGGGACATCCACATGCATCACATTAATGTCACATTACTATAGCTGTAAACTAATGAGCACTAGTTAACCTGCAATAGATCCATACATACTAAGAGGAATATTAGTCCTAATAGCATTAGATATCATATAATGCATCTAATTGATCTACAATCTAGGCATAATAAAGGGTTAATGCACAGGCCAAGTACAATTAGCGGGACTGGGGAGTAGGAACATTCCCCTGAGGGCCTAACAGGATAATGATAGGTGATACTGCAGTGGCTTGTCAGTTCCTTCTCCAGTGATTTGGGATTTGTCCGTCCACTCTGCTTTCACACGCACTTCCCCAACATCACTTAGCAATCGAAACTAATGTAAATTGATGAATAGCAGAACATAATGGGAGGTCAACAAATGGGAATGAATGGACATCTTGGCACATGGCCACCAGCAATGGCGTGGGACTTCCATGGATAAGAGTAGTGGCGATTAGCCCTGATGGAGGTGAGTTGGCTGGTGCTCATTGTACCTGTGCAAACCCTCTGTGTGTGTTTGCTGCCCTTGTGGGTGGGAGAGTGAAAGCAGAGTGACAGCAGAACTGACAATCCACTCCGGTCTCACCAGCATAGGAACCTTGTAAGTAAGCAGTGACAGAGGGTCAGAGACAGTCAGACCCGACCGAAAGACCAAACAAGAGGTATTGTGTATTTCAATGAAGCTGTGAGCTATCCCATTAAGGGCCATTGTGGGTGGGAGAGTGAAAGCAGAGTGGACGGCCAAATCCCAAACCACTGGAGAAGGAACTGACAATCCACTCCGGTCTCACCAGCATAGGAAACTTGTAAGAAAGCAGTGACAGAGGGTCAGAGACAGTCAGACCCGACCGAAAGACCAAACAAAAAGGTATTGTGTATTTCAATGAAGCTGTGAGCTATCCCATTAAGGGCCATTGTGGGTGGGAGAGTGAAAGCAGAGTGGACGGCCAAATCCCAAACCACTGGAGAAGGAACTGACAATCCACTCCGGCCTCACCAGCATAGGAACCTTGTAAGAAAGCAGTGACAGAGGGTCAGAGACAGTCAGACCCGACCGAAGGACCAAACAAAAAGGTATTGTGTATTTCAATTAAGCCGTGAGCTATCCCATTAAGGGCCATTGTGGGTGGCAGAGTGAAAGCAGAGTGGACGGCCAAATCCCAAACCACTGGAGAAGGAACTGACAATCCACTCCGGTCTCACCAGCATAGGAACCTTTTAAGTAAGCAGTGACAGAGGGTCAGAGACAGTCAGACCCGACCGAAAGACCAAACAAAAAGGTATTGTGTATTTCAATGAAGCTGTGAGCTATCCCATTAAGGGCCATTGTGGGTGGGAGAGTGAAAGCAGAGTGGACGGCCAAATCCCAAACCACTGGAGAAGGAACTGACAATCCACTCCGGTCTCACCAGCATAGGAAACTTGTAAGAAAGCAGTGACAGAGGGTCAGTGACAATCAGACCCGAACGAAAGACCAAACAAAAAGGTATTGTGTATTTCAATGAAGCTGTGAGCTATCCCATTAAGGGCCATTGTGGGTGGGAGAGTGAAAGCAGAGTGGACGGCCAAATCCCAAACCACTGGAGAAGGAACTGACAATCCACTCCGGTCTCACCAGCATAGGAACCTTGTAAGTAAGCAGTGACAGAGGGTCACAGACAGACCCGACCGAAAGACTGAACAGGACATATTCACATACTCCATGTGCCCCATATTTGTGTTCCCAAATGTAGATGTGATGAGCAACATGTATACAAAATAACAGGGTTAATATGGCATTATTTTGAGGTTTTTGTGTTTTTATGTAATCAGGTAGTGTGTCTTTAATTTTGCTTTATGTAAGCTGCAGCATGGCTTTTCATTCAAAATGTAACAACTAATTGGTTGTATAATGCCTTTGCTTTGGTGGGGGGAGGGGATGGTGAAATCAATTGTAATGGCCTTCCATGCTTTTCCTCTGTTAAACTCACTTTGACATTTTTAAGTTGTCTGTACGTAATGCGTAAACCATTTTACGGGTGTTTTTTGTGCACTTAGCGATTTTGCAAGATACGAGCGTCTACGCAAGGAATTCTTTTCCGCTACTTACTACGTAGCGCTTTTCGGGAAGCAAATCTCGGCAAAGGAGTCCGAAATTACGCAAGTCTATCGCAAGTCAATCGCAAGTCGACTCGTATTACGTAAATCGCGTTACGATGCGCATTTGCGAGATACGATTTCATACGCAGCTCGAATTTAATAGGGCCCTATATCTCTGTAGGGGACCTCCACATGTCATACAATTCAATATGACACAAATATTACAATGTTTGTGACTCAAGAAAGTTTATTGAGTTCAATGATCAATTTATAGATAAGTTTATGCTTTGTTACAGTATAGTTTTTATTGGTACAATAGTAAATTTAGGAATAAAGAATTGGATATAATTACTTGTAAGTTTTGATTTTTAGATAGATGACAATATACAATATATCTTATGATTATTACAATCTCTTGTGAATGATTGGATAACAATTAGGTTTAACAAATTTTATATTCTGTTAGTACAATATAAAAATTAATAAGAAGTGTATAAAATCTTATCAAGTATGGATAGCAATCTATCTTATAACATTATATACTTGTTATTTCAATAAAGGAATCTTATAATCCTTAACTGATTGGATAACAATCTATTTTAAGACAATCTATATTTTATTAGTCCAATATATCGATCAATAAACAGTGTATATAATCTTATAAAGTTTGGTTAGCAATTTATCTTAAAGCAATAAGAAGTATTTGAAATCTTAGCAAACTTGGATTAACAATTTATTTTCAGACAGTCTATAGTTCAATAGAGAGATCATAAGCATAGTATAAAGTCTTATCACACTTGGTTAAATAATCTGTAAATAAATGTCTATTCTATGCAGTATATGTGGTATTAATACTCAGTGATATAATGTGCTACCCCATGAATAGCAAACTCAGGTTTAAAACCTACAGAGCAGAAGCGATATACTACTAGGTTTTATTGTATCTATAGCAGGCTAAATAACTTTTGTATATTGGTATTAGGGTGTTTCATTTGTGTTATAGCGTGTTTCTATATATGCAGTAAATAAATGATATAAAACAGTTTGGTTGATTATGTTGTTAAAGAAAGTATTTGTTGAGAATTGCTAAGTAGCTTTGAGCAGAGATGTATTTTAATAATAGTTTTTTGTAACAGAGTTAAATACCGTATATACTCAAGTATAAGCGAGTTTTTCAGCCCTTTTTTTAAGGCTAAAAAGGGCCCCCTCTGGTTATACTCGAGTCACTCTCCCCCCCGTGTCTCTCTATCCCCCCCATGTCTCTCTAAACCCCCCATGTCTCTTTACCCCCCGTGTCTCTCTACCCCCGTGTCTCTCTAACCCCCCCGTTTCTCTTTCCCTCCTCATCGTCAACCCCCCCTCATTCTAAACCTCCCCATCTCATTCTACCCCTTTAAATACCCCCACCCCTCTCCCTTTCCCCTCACTTACCTGCTTCTGAAGCTCCTACTCCGGCCTCCGCCCCTTAAGGGTCTTGACGTGGCGCGCATGTGACATCACGGCATTAGCATATACCGGGTGCCGGCACCCTGTATATGCTAATGCCGTGACGTCAAATGCGCGCCACGTCATTTGCATATACCGGGTGCCGGCACCGGTATATGCTAATGCCGTGACGTCACATGCGTGCCACGTCATTAGCATATAACGGGTGCCGGCATCCGGTATATGCTAATGCTGTGACGTCACATGCACGCCACGTCAAGACCTGAAAGGAGCGGAGGCCGGAGCAGGAGCTTCAGAAGCCGGTAAGTGAGGGGAAAGGGAGGGGGGGTGTATTTAGAGGGGTAGAATAAGGAGGGGGGGGGTAAGAATGAGTGGGGGGGTGAGGGTGAGGAGGGAGGTTGAGGAGGGTGGTTGAGTAGGGCGTTGAGGATGGGGGGGTTGAGGTTGAGGAGGGAGGTTGTGGAGGGGGTTGAGGATGAGGAGGGTGGCTGAGGATGAGGAGGGGGGTTGAGGATGAGGAGACGGGTTGAGGATGAGGAGGGGGGTTGAGGTTGAGGATGAGGAGGGAGGTTGAGGAGGGAGGTTGAGGATGAGGAGGGAGGTTGAGGAGGGAGGTTGAGGATGAGGAGGGAGGATGAGGAGGGGGGGGTGAGGATGGGGGGGTTGAGGATGAGGAGGGGGGCTGAGGATGAGGAGGGAGGATGAGGAGGGAGGTTGAGGATGAGGAGGGGGTTGAGGATGAGGAGGGGGGTTGAGGTTGAGGAGGGGGTTGAAGAGGAAGGGGTTGAGGATGAGGCTGTTGAGGAGGGAGGTTGAGGATGAGGAGGGATGATGAGGAGGGAGGTTGAGGATGAGGAGTGGGGTTGAGGAGGGAGGTTGAGAATGAGGAGGGGGGGAAGAGACACAGGGAAGGGAGAGGGGAAAGAGACACAGGGAAGGGAGAGGGGAGAAGAGACACAGGAGTGAGAGGGGGACACAAGAGGGGGACACAGGGGGCACAAGAGTGACACAGGGGGCAGCACATTTCCCACCCTCGGCTTATACATGAGTCACTCATTTTACCCATTATTTTGTGGTAAAATTGGTAAGCTTATACTCGGGTCGGCTTATACTCGAGTAAATACAGTAGTTATATTATTGAAAAAAAGTCAATCAGATTGTTGTAGGGAATATGGCACTGATTAAAATATATTGATTAACACCTACAGTGCGGAATGCAGGTGCTAATTAGTCTTTGTTCTGTGACCACTTCCAAAAAGGTAACAGAATGATTATGGATTATTGGACTATTTTAACTTTACTACACTTTTATACATTACCGATGTATAGAATTTCAGGGTAACACCTGTCTTATTTTAGAATCCCTTCTCAAGATAGTCTGAAGTAATCCCCTTTTGTGTTAGTGGTTCTTTTTATTTAGGAAAGATAGTATGAAAATTGGATACATACAGATATAGTAAAGTATTATAGATAGAATATAAGGGGGCATACTTTTATGCCAGAGAGTGACAGTCAGAAATTAGCCCAGAGCAAAAAACCAGAAAAAAAACCGACAACCAGGAAAGACCAGAAAATACAGAAAAGCCAGAAAAGACTTTGGTCCTTCTATCTGCCTATTAGATAAACTATTTGTCTTGCCCCATTACGAGGTTGGTCTTCACTAATTACTGATAGCCTCCTCCCTGTTTGCATGTATAGGCATAATATGGTGGATGCAAATTTGGTGGAGTTGTGTTTGATGTTCTCCTTGCCAGGATGCAGTCTGGGTACATGTATTACAATGATTTTATTATGAAATATATGTGACCTGTGTCCCATATTGTGTCTGCCAACAATTTTTGGTTAAAGACTAGGCCATTGTGCACCTAATCTTAACACCTGCTTGATAATGTTATTTAGAACAATGGGTTAGTGAAGAGAGATGCGTATGTCTTAGCACACAATATCTTAATGTTTCATGTTGAAGGTCTTCTCACCCATTAACATATTTTGGCCTTGTCTCAAGTGTCATTTGAGGGACTTGTTTACTAGACTCAGAAATGTAATTTGTACAAAGGAAAAGGATTTAACCCCTCACATGTGAAAAGAGTATACCATACATTTGTCTGTGTTTACAATGGTAGCAGCAACACCAATGGACAACCATATAATGTAAATAATATATAGATATAACCTCTTTCTTTACCCAACAAATTGTACGACAAAACAAATGTTTATGAACATAACGCTCTAATATATGCAAAATATACTCAAAAAGGCAATATTCCGGCTTAAATTGTGCAATAATAGTAATCTCCTTTTAGTAATCTCCTTATAATCAAGATGAAACAGCAGAGTGCATACGTACAATATTACCTTCCCCTTATATGAGAATTAATAATTTTAACAATGTAAAGTTAAAAGTTGTATGTGATTATAGAGGTAAAATGACAATCTAAATAGTGGAGCACAGTTCAGTACAGTTAGTTACTGGGGTGGTAGTCTCTTTTGCTGGAATGCACAGTCCCCTTGGGCAGTCTTCAACCAAGAGTCACTTAAACAAAAACCCTACACCATTGCAACTATGGCATATCCAACCAATTGCATAGTATAAGGGATACAGTGAGTACCTAAAATAGATATGAAAGATTTGCATACTGGTACAGAATGTGTAGAGGGCCCTGCTCTTTTAAGAGCTTACAATCTAAGTGGTAAGGGTATTAGACACTAAAGGAAAGGAGATCGCCTGTCTTTTGTCCAGTGAAGCAGCAGGATCCATGGACATCACATGGTCATTCTCTTGTTTGAATCCCTGATGTTAGGTAACAAGAGGCCTATGCTAATCCCTGAAAAATCAATTACAAGTGGCATAGCAGCACAGTAAATCCTACATAGCTATGTTAATCCTCCATCCCTAAAACATTGAGAGAGAACTGCTGTGGGTCACTGCTTCCAGTGAACTTAACCACAAAGCCAAAAAGCAATGCAAAAATCTCCATTGATTTTTGCACTGATAAAAAATGACAAGTTACTCTGTGACACTTTGACACCCAAACACTATGCTGATAAGATTTTATAGATCACTCGCAAATAAGGGCACTGTCGTTACTGCAAAAAGCAGTATAAAGATTTACGTGTACAAAAGACCACTTTCAAGTAGTTCTCAAACCCTTGTCCCCCATAGCATTTAAATTGACAGTATAGCATAAAAAGCACAGCAAAATCATGACATTGCAACATTATTTGACACTTAACAATCTGATATTTGTAATTAAAAAACATGATATGTTAGTATAAAGCCCATTTTATGATATAAAATCCAGGGTAACAAAATGGGTTAATACAAAACCGCATTGCCTAGGAACAAACACTCACTAATGCGTTTTCTATAAATATATAATATTTATTTTAACACAAAATAAATACATCTTTATGTATTGAAGCTATAAATACAATTATCACATCTTTTTAATATCAATATTTATCAACTATAATAGTTGTCAATCTGCAAGTTGTTGTCACAACTGTGGCCCTCGCTAAGAGAGGGACGCAGTTGCGGGGGTGGATGCCGGTTAGACTTGGCTGCAAGGAGCGCCAAAGGCGAAGCGATGGACGCAGTTGCGCTGGTGGAAACCCAAAGGACTTGGAAGAAATGAGAGCAGGAGGCTCTCATTGCAGCCTTAAACAGCGGCAAAGCGAGGGACGCAGTTGCGGAGGTGGAGGCCCGCGGGATTTAGCTGCATGAGCACCAAAGGCACTCATTGCAGGGGTGGAGATGAGCGCAGCAGGTGCTCATCGCGTCGCCTGCCGGACTTTGCTGCATGAGCGCCAAAGGCGCTCATTGCAGGGACCGAGAGGCAGCTGGCTTCAGTGCGTAGCAGTTTGGCTCTGATAGCGAGGCACACAATACTTTACGGCACGCAATAATTTGCAACTTTAACGGCCGAATCACCAAACAATAAAGACCACTAAAAAACGCCAAATATAAATAACTTACTTACACACCTCACAGGGGGATAGCCAGAGAACCTGTGAGTGAGTTTGCAAGTTCATTTGAACTGATGAAAATGAGGCCGAAGGCAGTAAAAACGACCCAGAAGCCAGTAACACCTAGTGCAAGAAAGTACACACAATTACGAAGCCAGTAACACTTAGACAAAAAACGCAAGCAACGGCACTCATCGCGAGCCATGCAAAAATGCAGCACAGACAGAGAGGTGAAAGACACATGGGGAGGGAGAGGGAGGAGAGGGTGGAAAGAGACACAGGGCTGAGAGACATATGAAAAGAGACACAAGTGGGGAAGTAAGGAGAGAGGGGGAAACAGACACAGGGGTCAGAGACTGGGGAGAGGCTCGCAATAAGCACCGAAGGTGCTCATTGCGAGCCATGCAATGAGCGCCAAAGGCGCTCATCGCGGGGCTTGTGATGAGCACCGAAGGTGAACATTGAAAACCACGAAAGCTGTGGGTTGCCAGAGGGAGAGCACCTTTGGCACTTAGCGCGGGGCTCGCAATGAGCGTCGAAGTTACAGCATTCCCAGCCTTAACATTTTATTGCTGTCATTTTTAATGGGCAAGTCGCTAGTTAATTAATGAAAAACAATTACTTTATATATATTTCTGCTTCCTTGCCGCAGCCTAGTTATGGCACTTGTTTGCATTTCCTATTGGCTCCTAGAGCCGTGTCTCATCCATAAAGCTTGGTGTGGCTACTCTGCACACATATCTGTTGCAGCTATGGCAAGATTTACATGTGTAGTAGTAGGGAAAAAAAGCTCCTGCAGCCACATTTAACCCGTTTTCCTGTCGGTGAAATCTGTTTTATACATATCAGATCTAATCTTCAGATATTCCCCTATGTGCCCCCTTAGGTCTTCCTACGATATACGTCTCTTGTCATCTGTTATCACCTCCTCACACTTTTAGGGCTCCAAGTTCTTGGCTCCTTTGAATAGATGGATTTTCAGGGAGTGTTTGAAACTGTTAAGAGTGTGTGAGAGTCTGACAGAGACGGGTAGAGAGTTTTGCAGGGCGTGGGCTAAACCAGAAAAGCCTTGGAGACAAAAGTGTGAGGAGGCGATGACAGATGACAATGACGTATATCGTAGGAAGACCTAAGGGGGCACATAGGGGAATATCTGAAGATTAGATCTGATATGTATAAAACAGATTTCACCGACAGGAAAACTGGTTAAATGTGCTGGAGTATAACCATAAATGCTGACATTTTTCATTTATATATATATATATATATATATACATTTTATAACATATGCATACATGTTTCTCTGAAGGGGTGTCTAAGGAATGTTTGTTTAAGTGTCTTGAAGGAGGGCACCTAAGATATACATAAAGCTACTGTCTTAGGTTACATTACTGATACATTGCTAGTTATGTTTTTTTATAATTTGATTTTTATTTTTATGAGAGCTCTCTGCCTAGTTATATAATACTTATGTAATAGCTAATTTGTTCTATTGTGCCTTTTATAAATAGAGATATATTTTCACTTTAGTTACTAGGCTCCATAGAAATCATTTACTGATGCTTCGTAACCCCAGGATTCGGTGGAACCCTGTCTTTGAATCACCAGTAACTGGAGATCTGTCTATTGAAGATATCTGCTGAAGTGCCATGGCACTGGATCAAGGAGGATCCTGCCTCATTAGTGCTACATTGTCTTGATTTAATGTACACATTTGTTTAAAGGTTAAATGTAAATGTTATGCAAGCAGCAAGCCATTGTAAATAAGGAAATATGTGAAAATGTGTTAGACCAGTTGTGGGCAAACCTTTCCTGATCTGTTTGATTTCTCTCTTCTATTAATGTTTTTGTACTGGCTTATATCACAGTGCTGTACCAGTTACACAGTGATATGAGCTTAGACAAAAACCTCTCCACTCTGTTATTTAACCACAGATGTCAATGTTATATTGCACATCTACTGATTTCATATTATATCCTTAAGATTGTTTGCTCTTTATCAGCTAGTATGATCATTATATCTCGCTGATTATTGTCAGCCCTGAAGTTATCATCTTCGTATTATTGATTTATAGTTATATATATATTAGCTAGTCTCATAAAATACAATCATTAAGTCATATGTTTTTTACCTAAATATTAATTAGTAACAATGTTTAGCTTGTTCTCATTACCCTTAGGAAGATCTCTAAAAACACATGAGTATATTTTCTAATGTGGTAATATATATGAAACAAAAACACAAGCAGAGAGCGCACGCCACTTCCTAGTACAATTTGTGTGTTTTTATATCTTCTAGTTTCTGAAAACCCTGCGGTGACAAGAGTTTTTAAGAGAAGCTGCCCCACTATACTATAGATCAGGAGAAGTGGACCTCTTTATGATCAAGTGTGAACTATACTGAATAAGGAAGTGGAACTTCAATCAATCACTCCACTCCATTTTCCCCACTCCAGGATAATTCAAGTATTGACTTTTTGACTTTACCACTCTATCTGAGAAACCTTTTGGGTACTTTTGACTTTATTACACTATCTGAGAGACCTTTTGGGTTATTTGGGATTATGTGTATTACACTATTTAAGAGTGACAGTCTTGTGGTTATAATTTCACATTTTGTCCTCATTGATATACATTTTTAAGTGGTATATATTACCTTTGATTTGTGTGTATATATCAATTATTATATATATACTAGCGACTTGCCTGTTAAAAATGACAGGGCAATAACATTTGAATGCTGTTAAAACAGGCATAGAATATATATTTTTTCAATATTACCTCTTTTAATTGTCATATATGGAATAACAATATAACAATGTCTGACATTTTCATGAATACATATTGTAAACCATAATATAAAAGCTTGTAACATGCAACTTGTATTTTAAACAATCTTGAATCATTTGTTTTAATAATACTAACATTTTGAATTGATAGTTATCCATGAATAACAGAAGACTATGTAAACTTTCAGTAAATAACTATTTAGAACAATTACATGCTTTGTAACATTCATTTTTGTTTTTAAACTTTTGTTAAACTAAATCGGCATTAAATCCAGAGGCAGGCAAACAATCAAAACCCCCATTGCAACTTGGCCAATTGTATCAAAGAGGGAAAAAAATTAATTCCTTCCTGACGCCATTAACTGGCGATCGGATTATACCCTGAATCAATACTCTGTATTTAATTATACAGTTCAATGTATTAACAAATGGTGAAACTTGTAGTAACATAAATCCTTGACTATATACAATATACAATGAACCAACTTTCCACAACTTTGAAAATACAATGTTATCATGTGAAATAGTAACATAAAACAATAACATTTAGCCTTTAAAGTTAAAGAAAATGCCACACAATTGTTTTGTGGGGCCATTCATGTAAAAAGGTAACTTATAACACATTCCAATCTGTATAACCACTGTTTACTGTTGTTTTTCTTTTTCTTTTATCTTTTTTTTGTTCTTGTTGTACTTTGCACAAATGGCACATAGAGTTTCCTAAGTGAAATAGTGGTCCCCTATTTCAAGAAACCCAGTGAGCTAAAATTTTGTCCTGGAAGTAAAACCACTGTTCTTTATGTTTTTTTGCCATTGCATAGAGTTTCTTATTGAAATAGTGGTCCTCTAAAATCAGTCCGAGTAACATAAAATGTTGTAGTCGAAATGAAACCACTGTCCTCTATGTTTACAGCACCTCATAGTATACAATGTTTTTGGTAAAAACGCATCCATCTTCCAACAAATCACACTGACTTGGGTTGTCTTCAACATGTACTTTAATTTCCTCTGGATTATTGGATCTTGAAAATGCAACATATAGTTGACCATGTGCAAACACAGGTTCCTTCAAAAAAATACACACAGACTTAAAAGTTTGTCTTTGGGATTTATTGATGGTTATGGCAAATGCCATGATAATGGGAAATTGTCTCATTTGAAGGACAAAAGGCAAACCACTTTAAATTGGAGCCAAATCAATTCTTGGTAAAAGAACTGGTTTGCCTTTATGGGTACCACTCATAATTTCTGCATGTATAAAATTATCCTTTAAATCCTTCACAATTAATCTGGTCTCATTACAAAGTCCTTTTTTGGGATTCATATTTCTCAGCACCATGACAATTGCCCCTTTTTTAAGTTGCAAACATGTGGTGGTATCCAGAGGGAGTTAAAGAATTAATAAATTCAATAGTAAAGTTTGCTTCACTATCTTTGTCATCAGGCAGAACAGAATCTGCACTGTAATAGTTTTTTTGGGGTGCATTGATTAATTTTAATATTTCATTGTTTAGATTCAAGGCATCTATATTTTTTGATGTCGATATGACTTTGCTTGCAATGTCTGAGTAATCCTCATTATTGATGGTATTGAGGAAGATTGTCAAAATTAGTGGTTCTTTTGCAATCATTTCTGGTGGAATTTGAACAGCATCATCAGGTAAATTATTTATTTTTGGCTGATTTCCTTCTCCAGTCTGAATGAGCCAATCATTGAATTGATTTTGGCATTTAGATCTTATATTTACTTCTAATTTAAGGTGTGTAAATATTTTCCACAGCTTACTTCTTTTTATACACATGTCAACAATGTCAGTCCGATTGCCATGTGGCACCACAGGTAATGTTTGCCTAAAATCTCCTCCTAACAACATAACCTTTCCACCAAATGGTAAATTCATAGCCATAACTTCTTTTAATAATCGATCAATACATTGCAGGGCATGACATGACATCATAGTTGCCTCATCTATTATAATTAATTTACTTTTGTGAATTTTTTTTGCTTGTAATGAATTCATTCGAATATCTGACACTGATGTTTCCAGAATTGAAACTGGCAGTTTAAATCCACTATGCACAGTTCTACCACCTTCTAACAAAAGTGCGGCAATTCCAGTGGTTGCAAATGGCAGTGCTATTTGACCCTGTGCTCAAATGCAACTCATCAACAAGTTATATAGATATGTTTTTTCCTGATCCACCAGGGCCATCCAGATAAAAATAACGCTCTTTGAGCATGTCATCTTCTATTGCATTTATGATGCCGTTAAATGCTTCCAATTGCAATGCATTTAAAGTTCCAATTTTTTCTTGTGTTTTTTGGTATTCAATCTCAGTGTCATACTCATCAAAGTTAATTTCAGCTATAATTCCTGGATCAGGCAGATTAAAATTGGCACAATTTAATCCATGACAAATAAAGATTTTCTGTATTTCCATTAATGCTTTCAATAGTGCAATGGTCTCATTGTAACGTTTCAAGAAATTTTCACACATATGTAATTTAAATGTTTCCCACAAAGTTAATGCATCAGGTACATTGCAAAAGATGCAAATGAAAGCAAATTGTTCTCTCATTTGCTTTGGCATTTGACATAGTGCTGCTTCCTAGAGACATCTCTCCCATTCTGTATAATCTGCCAGAAAGTTTTGATGTCTTGCAGCTAACTGGAAAGTATCCTAAACTGTGTCATTGACTGTGTGTAAATGTTCATAACTTTGTGCACCGGGAACATGTAAAAGAAGTAATCTTAAACTGAAACGCTCAATGTCTCGTGGGCTGACGGTATAAACTCTTGGGATCATTTTATAATTATGTTTTTTTCATTGTCTCCATTCACCATTTACAAATACATAGTGATTTGGAATGTCAATGTATAAAAATCGTCTGGCCTGAGTGTCCTGACAATTTAATTGAAACCAAGCAGTAAGCGTTGTTGCTCTATGTTCACTTCGTGCTAAAGCATTTCTTTCCTTGTCTGCAGTGAAGCAAACAAATTCACTTTGTGGCAAAAGGACAGCTAATCGATACACAGCATGTGACCGATCATGCATCTCAAATTTGAGAAGATGCCACATTGCTTCTGGAGCACTTACATAGCAAGCATCTAAATAAGATGAAAAGTTCATCATGTAAAAATGGATTTTCTTTTTCATTTTGTGCACCTTGCACAACAACAATTGCTGCATCATATCCTTTATATATGTATTTATACACATATTTAATGGATTTGAAAGAAGTGCAAGCTTCCACATTGATATGTGCACTGTACTTCATCAGCAAATGTGGATTGTATGGAACCACATATCTATTATCCACCTTTTGGCCATGGATAATAGCTGTTTGTCCTTCTCTTCTTTTATACAAAGGGTATCTATCACAATTAGCATAAGTCTGCATTTTAAATTGTTTTGGAAACTCTTTTATGCTTTTTTTATTTTCTATACATGGTGAATTTGGATTGATATCTCCACATGGACCATGTATCATTCTATGAGATACAATCTCATAAAGTTTGGAATGTTTCTCTGGATGTGGCAGTACAGCAGTAATTACCAAATCCACTCTGTCTGTCAATTTATCTTTTTCTTGCAAGATTAAAAGTATATGTGCATGTGGCAAGCCTCTTTTTTGAGATTCAATGGTATAAACAAAAGCCACACATTTCCCAAATAAGTCTGCTTTAGTTATATCATGAATTAATGAATTTAGTTTTATTTTGAATACTCTTGCCACCAAATCTGGTCGGTCAGAAGTAGTTTGTCCAAGCTGTAAATTTTCTTTGATCTCTGGCCATTGTGGATTACATGCAAATGTAATGAATAAATCTGGTTTGCCAAATTTAGTAACAATAGCCATGGCATCATTGTATCTTTCTCGCATATTGCGAGGAGATCCTTGGAAAGAGGATGGCAAAATCATTGCTCGTCCAGCAGGAATGTCTCTTTTTGCAGCCAATTCAGCGACATAATACTTCAATCCACAATATTGTTCTACTCGAAGCTTGTTTTGTTGAAATTTGACAAAACTTAGATTATTTGCTTCGTCTTGTAGATAGGAATCAATAATCCATTGTTGTGTAAATTTACCCCCACATAAATTAGGATTAAAATGATCCCGAACAGCAGTTTGTGCCACTTTATATTCCAGCATGGAAATATTGTTTCTAACACGAACTTTACTATTGGGATAACTTTTCAACTGTAATTCTGGTTGCCATCCTGGCTCCCCTTTTGGAAAGAAAATGGGATATGTCATTGGATGCAAATTTCTACTTAAAATATTTATGTTTATAAAAGGTTGCTCTTGATTGCGTGGATATATTCTAATATCCTGCTCAAATGATGGTTTCACATCATCATTTTTAAATACCATGGCAACCTCATTTGCTGTTGGTAAGCTATACCATCTTTGATCAGTATGGCGATCTCTTTTGAGAACCATGTTCACTCTTGGAATTGGCAATTGATGTCTTTGCGCATGTGCCAGTTGTTCTTTTTCAACCTCAGCTAATTTTTTGTATGCTTTACTATATGGGATGTTGGCCATAATGTTATCAAGCTGTTCAAAGACTATGGGTAAGCATTGTTTATTTTCAGGAACATCATTCGTTCAGCTTCCATTGTATCAAGGACATATAAATGTGCAAATTTCCTTTGTTCTCCTGCTTGTGGGTGTAAATGTGAAATCCGGTGGTATATTTGTCCTTGGACTTTAAAACAGTAAGGACAATGTCCTGGGACATTTTCGGCTAATGTTGTACCCATTGAAGCAAATGAAATTGCACTGTTATAGGACAGAATGTTTTTCTTGAAATTGGTGTAATTTGGAAATGTAGGATCACTCATTATACTTTCTAAATATTCTGGAAATGTGTGTCTTTCTGGAAGTCTTACCTTTCCTTTCTGACAGCAACTAATAAATTCTCCACCAGTTGGTCTTTCTTTCAGAAAATGATCGGCCCCACAAAACTGACAAACCACATACATTAATCCACAATAATGAGTGTCTACTGTTAGTGCTCTAAATAAAGGACTATCATGATCTTCCTCAATATAGATCTCAGTACAACTTTCTATATCTACATTAGTGTAATCTCTATCAACATTGATGTCAGGAGGCAATATTGGGTCATTAGAGAATGTTTGACATTTTTTGAGACATTTTTTGTTTACTTTTTCTTTTCTTTGAAGCTCCAGCAGACTCATTTTGTGCTTTTTTAGCCATTTTTCTTTTATTTAGAAGTCTCTGTCGATCTTCTTCTCTTAAACGCTATGAAGTCTCAGGGGGCTGTGCATCTCTCCATTTCTGCTTCCTTTCCCTTACCATTATTCTTTTATATTCTTTCTTATCTTCTGCGTTGTCCGCCATTGTAATCTATTATTGGAAATAGAGGTGTAAGAATTGCATTTGTTTTATTATACATATTTTTTAACCTGTCATATATTTCTAATTTTTTTTATGGTAATCTGACTCTGTCTCTCTGTGTGTCTGTGTCTCTGTGTGTGTGTGTGTCTCTGTGTGTGTGTGTCTCTGTGTGTCTCTGTGTGTGTGTCTCTGTGTGTCTCTCTCTGTGTGTCTCTCTCTGTGTGTGTATGTGTTTCTGTGTGTGTGTCTCTGTGTGTGTGTCTCTCTGTGTGTATGCATCTCTGTCTGTATCTCTGTGTGTATATCTCTGTGTGTGTGTGTGTGTGTGTCTGTGTGTGTGTGTGTGTGTCTGTGTGTGTGTCTCTATGTGTGTGTGTGTCTGTGTGTGGGTCTGTGTGTGTGTGTATCTGTGTGTGTGTCTGTGTGTGTCTGTGTGTGTTTCTGTGTGTGTCTCTCTGTGTGTATGTGTCTCTGAGTGTGTGTGTGTCTGTGTGTGTCTGTCTGTGTTTGTGTATATCTGTGTGTGTGTGTGTGTCTGTGTGTGTGTGTGTGTGTGTCTGTGGGTGTCTGTCTGTGTCTCTGTGTGTGTGTCTCTGCGTGTGTGTCTCTGCGTGTGTGTCTCTGTGTGTGTGTGTCTCTGTGTGTGTCTGTGCGTCTGTGTGAGTGTGTCTCTGTGTGTGTGTGTGTCTCTATGTGTGTGTGTCTGTCTCTATGTGTGTGTGTGTGTGTCTTTGTGTGTGTGTGTTTGTATCTCTCTGTGTCTCTGTGTGTGTGTGTGTCTCTCTCTCTCTGTCTCTCTCTCTGTCTCTCTGTGTCTCTCTCTCCTTGTCTCTCTCTCTGTGTCTCTCTCTCTGTGTCTCTCTCTCTGTCATGACTGCAAAACCATAAACAGTTAATCATGTGTTCCTAAAGAAGGGCAAAGCAAAAGAGCTATTAGCAAACTATAGATTGACATGTTCTGAAGTGTAATTGTCATTCATGTAAAGATAAATGTGTTTTCATATATGTATTTTTTAATGAATGACAACCTGTGAATAATGTTGATGAAAAAAACACTTAGAGACTTATTAAATTGCTATTTAATGAATTGAATAGGGCTCTATATAACCACAGAGCATATTTTGGTTATGAAAGTTTTTAGTTAGGTAACTTCTATCCAAAAGCAAGGTCTTCACTAGGTAAGAAGTTGTGTTAAATAATATGCTGTGTGCTTATATAGAGCTTTATTTAATAGGGCAACTTGCAATTTAATAGGGCTGGTAATCCTGTTTTTATAAAGAATGTCATCAATAATGATACCTGTCAATTAGATGTGATATCAACTGAAATACTGCAGACGTCACTCTGTGTCTTCAGGGAGATGCAGAGATGATGGATCTGTAAAATGACATATAAAGGGTTTGTAATATTTTTTTTAAATTAATTTCTGAATCATTGAAAATATCCATTTTAATTGTCATACATAACAAATGTAAATTCTAATCATCAATATATGGCAAATGCATTGTAAAATGTTAAAAAGTGTCCTAATATAATAAATGTATTTAAATATTTAACTGCTTCTAAGGTCCTTTCCCTGTTAGACAATAAGCAGTAACATAATGATGAATTAATGAATGAAATAATATGACTGCAAAATCTAAACATGTAAAGATGTTTTCGTAAAGAAGGGCAAACAGAAATAGTTATGAGCAAAGTATAGATTGGCGGAAACCCTTTTTTTTGGTATTACATGAATTAATCAATAAATCAAGATATGATGCGTAATTAATCAATAAATCAAGATATGATGTTAAAGTGTAATTAGTTAAAACATCAATAGCTAAGTATATATGTCTTCTTTTTTTTTCTTGTAATAATTGATTAATTTTTAAAATTAATTACTTAAATTAATTAAGCAATATCTGTCATCAATGGCCTTCAAAAAATACTTAATGCTATATTTGTAAAGAATGTCATCACAAAATCATATACCTGTGAAGTAGATGTTCTATAATGTGAAATCCTGCAGAGGCGACTCCTGTGTTCAGGCAGGTGGAGAGCTTAGAAATCTGTAAAAAGATGTAAAAATCATATTTAATTTTTTTGTTTGAATGAATGTATGAATCAATGAAAGTACTTGTTGTCCTTGTCATACATGCATCTAATAAAAGGAATTTAAATATTGAAATGGTTACAATGTCCGATGCATTGTGAAATAGACAATCTCTATTTTTATAACGATTGATTAATTCATAAATTAATAACATTGCTGAAGCAAAATCAATAATCCTTACAGCCTTATGAAATTGAGATTCAGGCAATTTAATAGAGCTGTATATAAGCACAGAGCATATTTATTTAGATAAGTGTTTTATTTACTGAAGACCTTGCTTTTGGATAGAAGTTCACTAACTGTCAACTTCTGTAGTAAAAATATGCTCTTTGGTTATATAGAGCCGTATTGAATTTGACGAATGTCAATTTACTAAGGCTGTTAATGATTTTGTTGTAAAAAAACTGCATAATTAAATGATATACCTGTAAAGGTGATCTTATTGCAGATCAAATGCTGCAAACGTCCCTCTGTGTAGTCAGGTGGTCAGATGATCAAACTGTGAAAAAAAATAAAAAGCATTGTTAAAGTTAGTATGATGTTTAATTGGCATACATGCAAAATATAACTAAATGCACTATAACATTTAATAAAGTGATCTAAATATTTAAGCAGTTTGAGGACCGTATTCCTTTGAGGCAATGAGCAGCAACAGATAAATATGATTAGACTGTAAAATCTACCTATTTTGTGATGCATTTTAGCACATTATTTTTTTTTTTTAAATAAATGACTAATTAAATAATTAATCATGAACATTAATAATTAAGCATTAACACAGCAAAATAGGTGCATTAATAATAAAGGCTGAAAACATAGATATAATAGCAATGTAGGTGCAAAATAGGTGCATTAATAATGAAGGCTGAAAACATAAATATAGCAGCAATGTAATAATGAAGCAGCAACACTGAAATGTAAGTGCAGTGCAAAATGTACGTATGTTTTCAGGCATTTAAAAAAAAAAAATTGTTCTATGAATGATCAGTGAAGTAATTAATGAACATTAATAGTTGAGCAGCAACCACAAAATGTAAGTCCACTGTGAAATATACATCTTTTTTATCCCTTATTTACTAAATGTGCTATTATGACTAATTATTAATTAATTAATGAACATTAGTAATCTTAATGATAAATGAAGTAATAAATGAACATTAATAATTGAGCATCAACCCCAAAATGTAAGTCCAGTGTGAAATATACATATTTTCTGATCAATTTTTTATTAACTTTCTTATTATGACTAATTATTTATTAATTAATGAATGAACATTACTAATTAATCAATGACTAAATATATTATAAAGAGTTAGTCAATAATGTAATCATAAAGTAAATGTAGTGACAATGTTAATGTTAATAATTATTAATTAATAAATTAATGTCCATTAAAAATTAATTAATTAATTAATAAACATATTTGAAATTGTTAATGATTAATATCTTGATAAAGTACAGGTATTGCAAAATGGAGTAATGTAATATACTTTTTTTTTTATTATTATTTTTTTAATTAATAAATAATTAACTAATTAATATACTTTACCTATTTATAATAAATAGCCAGCTAACAATCTCTTTGGATTTTCCGGCAGCAGAAAATGTCCAGTCAGACTGTCATCACGTGAGGAGAAAGTGTTAGCAGTGTGGCAAGTGTGCCCTATATATAGGCTGCGTGCGCAAGCCAGAACCGTTAGTTTAGGCGGGAAAGCCGCCATTTCAGATGCGTTATTGTGTAAATTGTCATAAAATAGGCAGCGATATTGTATGTGTTACGCGCATCAGAAGAATTTTGGAGTCTTTAGTAACAGTCGGTTTTAGCACCTCGTACATGCCTTGTCAAAGTGCTGCATGTCTGGCTATGTATTGTGCGCTTCACGGTCCTGTAGCCTCGTTTTCATTTTTTTCGGTGCCCATTTTTTTCCTCGTTTAGGCGATTTTCGAGTGGCGAAAATCGTCTAAATCGAGTTAAATTCTCGTTCCAGCTCACTCACAGACGTCCTGGCTGCTGCCCCATGCTCTGTGTGATGTGTTTGTAATTTTTTCGGGTGTATTTAGTGTGGTTTTTGTGTTTTTTGGTTTGCGCGTCTCGGCCGGTAAGTTCGTATTTTTACGAATCGTGTTTTGTTTTTTCTAAAACACGAGTCGTGTGTATATATATATAGATATATATATATATTTACTTTATTTTAGATTATATCCAATGCAGGGGCTCAGTTCTCATTATCCATATTGATATGTCTGTTTAATGATTAAAAAACTGATCTTATTTGATCTATTTTATATTTAAATGAGTTGCGCGCTACAGCCTCGTTTTGCCTTGCTTAAATTTTTTTTTCCAAGTCGTTCGTCATGTGCTTGCGTGTTTGTAGGCTAAGTCCTGTGTGTTTGATCGGCTAAGTGCTGCCAGTTTTGTCCGGTGGTGTGTGGCGCCATAGGAGTAAGTGCTGCGAGTTAAGGTTTGTGTGTGGGAGTTTTGTGGGTTGGTTTGAAGCGCCGTAGGAGTAAATAGCTGCTGAGTTTTATATGGTGTTTTGAGGCGCCGTGCTGTGAGTTAACAATGCGGGGTTGTGTTGTTAGTGTTTTGAGGCGGCGTAGGACAAAGTGCTGCAAGTTAAGGATTATGCGGGGTTGTGTTGTTCCAAAGTCATGCTCCTTAAAGCCTTCACCTTCCGCAAATGCGGCCCCTAGCTTTGCAAGAGACCACATTTGAGGACCAAACTGCGTCCCTCGCTTTGCAAGGGATGCAGTTCTTGCAAGCTCACTTCGCGTGCTCGCAAAGCGTGACGACGATTCGTAGTTTGACAACTATTATATGTGATAAATATATATCTTTTATTGGTATTCTTTTTTGTGATCTCCCCTGTTATATTTAGCGCTGTGGTTAGGTCAGGTGCACTGTGTTTTATCATTCGTCTGATCTATCTTGTATTTATTTGGTAAAATATATGGGTATTCTTTGGTGATGCAAAAAACTATTTATTCGTAATGTAAAACATCAGGTTAGCTGCCTTATTTTCAGAGCAGGTTAATTAAGTTGCTGTTGCTACCCAGTTCTTATTATCTTTTCCACTCTAAAAACCATTGCGAAGTCAGATATGAGATTGAAATAAGGTTATCATAGGTTCCCTATTACAGTTTCCTTGTTCTAAGTCTTTAACTCATTTCACTTCTAGAAGCTTTCTCAAAGTGATAATATGTTTGTAAAAGGCACCTTTCCTTACTGTTGGAGTATTTAAATATTTCACAATTCTATGGAAATGCCTGAAATGCTCACACGTGACATTGCAGATGTGTATTTGCATACACCGTATTGGTCCGAATATAAGCTGCACCCACATATAAGCTTCACCTTTAAAATTCAAGGGGAAAAAAATAGAAAAAAGATAGTACTCAAATATAAGCCGCACCCTTAAAATTGGAGAGAAAAAGATTTTCTTCAAGTGATAAGCCGTTGCAAGAAACAGGCTTTCTAATTACTACTGTAACTTTTTTTGCAGGTTACAGGCCTTACAGGATGTTAGAATCACTAAAACCGTAAATCGATATTCAATTGCTGCAATATCGCAGTCTCAAGTATGCAAATCGGCACCCTTAACTCGCAAGCTGGCAAATCGGCAGTGAATATAAGCCGCACCCGTAACTCGCAAATTCAAAAATCGGAAAAAAGGTGCGGCTTATATTCGGACCAATGCGGTACTTATGATGCAAGATATATTGTTTAAGCTTATCTAGTAACAAATGGAAGCAATAAAACAAATATACTAATTAGGTCCCATGTCTTTGTATTTCATGTGATGATAAGGTTATTGATCCCTCTTTGATGTGCTTAATTAATTATTAATCATTTAATAATAGTTGACCCTTTTTTTGTTAAGTGTATATGCAAACTCAGATTATGTAATTAAATTTACATAGTAACAGAGAAAAAAAGATAAATAGCTACATTTGCATGTTACTGATATTTTTAGAAAGATTATATATAGTCAACAATATATATTTATTGTATAGTCATATCATTTTCCTGTAGATCTTTTCATCTGTATGGTTTCTCATATCCCTTTACTAAAAGTGTGCACGAGAGTTTGTTTAAACACATTATCTAAACATTATAGAGCTCTTAGAGATTTTAGAGTGCACACATAACATTTATTATTGATCATTGTCATTTGAAAATAATAAATATTAATTTGTGGTGACCAAAAATAGTGTATTCCATGACATTAGACACACACACATATATATATATATATATATATATATATATATATATATATATACTTTATTTTAGATTATATCCAATGCAGGGGCTCAGTTCTCATTATCCATATTGATATGTCTGTTTACTGATTAAAAAACTGGTCTTAATTGATCTCTTTTATATTTAAATAAGTTGCGCGCTACAGCCTCATTTTGCCTTGTTTTCATTTTTTGCAGCCGCCATGTTTTTTCTCGCTTAGCCGACTTTTAATCTTTAAAAAATGACAAATATGCCTTGAATAACCTTGCAACTTCACTCACAGGCTTCCTGGCTCTCCCTCTGTGCTGTGTGTGAGTTTGTAAGTTAATTTGAGACATATTTATGTTTTTTGGTTTGTTTTTTGATTTCCACGGTTCAGCCGTTAAATTCCTATTTTTTCGAGGTTGGATTTTTTGCCCCCGAGATTCTGAGGTCGGAATTTGTTTTCTAAGTCCCGCGTTCCTCAACAGCTTGCAGCCTAAGTCTCTCGTTCCTCAACTTCATCCAGCCTAAGTCCTGGGTGCCTCAACTGCTCGCCTCGCTTTGTGAGTCTCGCAGGAGCTTCTTCAGTGCTCATTTTAGCCTAAGTCCTACCTGCTTCAATGCCTCAACTGCTCACTTTGCTACACGAGGCTTGCAGGACAATGAGCGCCTCGCAAGTCTTCAATTTCTCAACAGCTCACCTCACTTCGCGAGGCTCACAGTTGCGGCTCTCTGGGCCGCAAACGGCTTGCCTCGCTTTGCGAGGCTCGCAAGAGTGACGACAAATCGTACTTTGACAATTATAATATTTGATATGTAAAAATATATTTTGCATAAGGAATAAAACAAGAACACATTTGGCACAAGTAAGGTTGGTCTTAAACTCTAACGGCTTTCCATTTGATTCTCATCATAGTGTGTGATATATTTATTTGAAATCAAGAATATTTGATGTGTTTTATATAGAGTTAACATTCCTTATTGATACCTGGGTACGACTGTAGAGTTCTACCATTATTCAGAAGGATTTTAAGATATTTATTTATTTTTGGTGCTGAAACATTAGTACATTGTCAATGGATATTTTATTATTTCCAGTAAAGGTATTGATTAACTATGTTAATACAAAGTTAGCCGATCTCAAAATAAAGATCTATCTGGTGGTAGACAGATATCATCATTATAAACTAAATTGTTTGTAATTCCTCATAAAGATGTAGATTGTTCCAACATTGGTATGGAGTTAAATTGTTAAAAATAGTCATATCATCACATCTAAAAACATGCACATAGAAGAGAGTCTTATATTTTGTCATCTATAAGAATACCATGTAGTTGTTCGCTTTGTTCATGCCATTAGGGTATACAGTATTCAATTTGAAGATCCAATGGGTCACTTTTTGTAAAAGTATTGCAAAAAATTTTTTTTTCACATTGGTTAGATTTTGCTTGGCAATTTTAATATTCCTTTTGTGCTCTTGCACTCTCTTGAGGAGAGCTCTTGTTGTCATACCAATATATAGCAGATTTCATGAGCATGAAAGGCTTTTAGAAGTGAAATGCGTTAGTTAAAGACTTAGAACAAGGATACAGTAAGAGAGAACCTATGATATACTTAATTCAATCTCATAACTGACTTCCACAAAGGAGTTCAAAAGGCAGAAATAATATTATTTAACTGGGTATAAAAACCTGATTTTAATTACATTTATGATCTTCTCAAATGTCAGATCTTCTGATAACCTTATTACGTTACAAATCTGTAATGCTAGCTGTCTGCCCATAGTAGCAGCTACCTTTCTGGTACTAAAGGGTTTTAAAAAAAAAGATCTTCTGACAGCCTCTATATGTTATATATCTGTTAATTAGTGATGTCCCGAACAGTTCGCCGGAGAACTATTTGCGACGATTTTCGCATGTTCGCGTTCGCAACGAACGGCGAACACATGCACTTTTCGGTCCGCCCCCTATTCTTTATCATTGAGGAAACTTTGACCATGCACCTTACAGTCAGCAGACACATTCCAGCCAATCAGCAGCATACACTCCCTTCCAGGGCCTTCCATCTGAAGGACAGCCTCCATTTCAGAATCATTCTGAAGCTACATTCGTTGAGAGAGGACATATATTCTAGCTGCTGCTGATTTAATAGGGAAATAGATAGCCAGGCTGTGTATTTAGCTTTCACTACACACCTGAAGGACTCATCTGATATCTGCTGCAAGGACAGCAACCCAAAAAGCCCTTTTTAGGGCTAGAACATCATTTATTTTATTTTATTATTTTTTTCTGTGTAATCTAATTGCATATGCCTGCCTGCTAGCGTGTGTGTGAGGCCTATTGCATCTTCTCTGCCAGCTTTTGCCAGTGCACAGTGACACTCATATCTGGTGCAACTGTAGTGTACAGTGACATAAAACAACCCTTTTTTGACTGTAATCGATTGAATATCAGTTGCCTGTCTACAGGCGTGTGTGTGAGGCCTATTGCATCTACTCTGCCAACTTTTGCCAGTGCACAGTGACACTCATATCTGGTGCAACCTAGTGTACAGTGACATAAAACAACCCTTTTTTGACTGTAATCGATTGAATATCAGTTGACTGCCTACAGGCGTGTGTGTGAGGCCTATTGCATCTACTCAGCCAACTTTTGCCAGTGCACATTGACACTCATATCTGGTGCAACCATAGTGTACAGTGACATAAAACAACCCTTTTTTGACTGTAATCGATTGAATATCAGTTGCCTGCCTACAGGCGTATGTGTGAGGCCTATTGCATCTACTCTGCCAACTTTTGCCAGTGCACAGTGACACTCATATCTGGTGCAACCGTAGTGTACAGTGACATAAAACAACACTTTTTTGACTGTAATCGATTGAATATCAGTTGCCTGCCTACAGGCGTGTGTGTGAGGCCTATTGCATCTACTCTGCCAACTTTTGCCAGTGCACAGTGACACTCATATCTGGTGCAACCTAGTGTACAGTGAAATAAAAAAAACCTTTTTTTTCTGTAATCGATTGAATATCAGTTCCCTTCCTACAGGCGTGTGTGTGAGGCCTATTGCATCTACTCTGCTAACTTTTGCCAGTGCACATTGACACTCATATCTGGTGCAACCATAGTGTACAGTGACATAAAACAACCCTTTTTTGACTGTAATCGATTGAATATCAGTTGCCTGCCTACAGGCGTGTGTGTGAGGCCTATTGCATCTACTCTGCCAACTTTTGCCAGTGCACAGTGACACTCATATCTGGTGCAACCTAGTGTACAGTGAAATAAAATAACCCTTTTTTTTCTGTAATCGATTGAATATCAGTTGCCTTCCTACAGGCGTGTGTGTGAGGCCTATTGCATCTACTCTGCTAACTTTTGCCAGTGCACAGTGACACTCATATCTGGTGCAACCGTAGTGTACAGTGACATAAAACAACCCTTTTTTTTCTGTAATCGATTGAATATCAGTTGCCTGCCTACAGGCGTGTGTGTGAGGCCTACAGCGCCGACTATGCCAACTTTTGCCAGTGCACAGTGACACTCATATGTGGTGTCACAGTAGCTTGCACGCATAGTACCACTAATCGGAAAAAAAATGACAGGCAGAGGCAGGCCACCCCGCAGGGGCCGTCATGGTTGTGGTGCTGTGATTCACTTTGGCCCTAGAATAATGCCCAGTTTTCAGAGGCAACGTACCCTGAACTTGAAAAGTTCTGAGGACATGGTTGACTGGCTAACAAAGGACACCCAATCTTCTACAGCTTCCGCTCGGAACCTAGACGCACCATCCTCCTCCAGCTTAGCTTCGGGCACCTCTCCAGTTACCACTCGCCCATTTGCCGCCACCACCAACACTAGCACCACAGCCGCTTCACTTGATCAGTTATTTATACATCCGGTGGGAAGAAATGAGTGATGCACAAACATTAGTGCCAGAGGATGTAGATAACAGGGATATGTCCCAGTCAGGCAGTATTACACACATGGACGTACGGTATGATGATGATGATGATGATTTTGTAAACGGTGCTGCTTCTTTTGTTGAGTTGTCAGATACAAGTGAAGCGGTTGATGATGACGATGCGTCCGTGGATGTCACGTGGGTGCCCGCTAAAGGGGAGAAGAAGAACAGGAGAAAAGTTCAGATGGGGAGACAGAGAGGAAGAGGAGACGAGTTAGAAGCAGCGGGAGGTCGTCGAAAGTAGCTAGTGGCACAGTCAGACAGCATGCATCGGCACCCGGGGTCAGCCAGACAGCACGCCAGTCAACGCATGCTGTTGCCACCACCAGAATGCCGTCATTGCTGAGCTCAGCAGTGTGGCAATTTTTTCGTGTGTCTGCCTGTGACAACAGAGATGCAATTTGCAACCTGTGCGAAAAGAAACTGAGTCGTGGGAAGTCCAACACCCACCTGGGTACAACTTCTTTGCGAAGGCCCATGATGTCACATCACAAACGCCTATGGGATCAACAAATGGGTACAAGCAGCACACAAAGTCAAAGCCGCCATCCTCCTCCTGGTCCAGCATCTACAGCCACGTCAACCACTGCTGCCCTGCTTGCCCCCTCTCAACCATCCACCGCTCTGTGTCTCGCCCTGAGCAGTCCCTGCTCATCTGCCCACAGTCAGGTGTCTGTCAAGGACATGTTTGAGCGGAAGAAGCCAATGTCACAAAGTCACCCCCTTGCCCGGCAACTGACAGCTGGCTTGTCTGAACTCTTAGCCCGCCAGCTTTTACCATACAAGCTGGTGGAGTCTGAGGCGTTCAAAAAGTTTGTAGCTATTGGGACACCGCAGTGGAAGGTACCCGGCGGAAATTTCTTTGCACAAAAGGCAATCCCCAAACTGTACTCGATTGTGCAAAAGGAAGTAATGGCATCTCTGGCACACAGTGTTGCGGCAAGGGTCCATCTGACCACGGATACCTGGTCTGCAAAGCATGGTCAGGGCAGGTATATCACCTACACTGCGCATTGGGTAAACCTGGTGACTGCTGGCAAGCATGGAATATGTGGCTCTGCAGAGGAGTTGGTGACACCACCACGACTTGCAGGCAGGCCTGCTGCCACCTCCTCTACTCCTCTTACTCCATCCTCTTCCATAACTCCTCAGCTGAGTCCTCTTCTGCTGCTGCTATGTCTTGCTCCACATCAACGGCACCCCCCCAGCTCCACAGGTACTATTCCACATCCCGGATACGGCAGTGTCACGAAGTCTTGGGGTTGACTTCCCTGAAAGCAGAGAGTCACACCGGACCAGCACTCCTGTCCGCCCTGAATGCACAGGTGGATCATTGGCTGACTCCGCACCAACTGGAGATCGGCAAAGTGGTTTGTGACATTGGAAGAAATTTGTTGGCGGCATTGAATTTGGGCAAGTTGACACATGTGCCGTGCATGGCACATGTGAGTAATCAGAATGTACAACGCTTTGTGCATAAGCACCCAGGCTTACAGGACGTCCTGAAGCAGGCCAGGAAGGTGTGTGCCCATTTCAGGCGTTCCTACACGGCCATGGCGCACTTTACAGATATCCAGCGGCGAAACAACATGCCAACGAGGCGCTTGATTTTAGACAGCCCGACACGTTGGAATTCAACACTCCTAATGTTCGACCACCTTCTCCAACAAGAAAAGGCCGTTAACGAGTATTTGTATGACCGGGGTGCTAGGGCAGCCTCTGCGGAGCTGGGGATTTTTTTGCCACGTTACTGGACGCTCTTGCACAATGCCTGTAGACTTATGCGTCCTTTTGAGGAGGTGACAAACCTGGTCAGTCGCACCCAGGGCACCATCAGCGACATCATACCATTTGTTTTCTTCCTGGAGCGTGCCCTGCGAAGATTGCTGGATCAGGCCGTAGATGAGCGTGAAGAGGAAGAGGAAGAGTTGGAAGATGATTGTGAGGAAGAGGAGAGGAGTCAGAGGAGGAATGTGGCTTTGAGGAGGAGGAGGAAGACCAACCACAACAGGCATCCCAGGGTGCTCGTTGTCACCTATCTGGTACCCGTGGTGTTGGACGTGGCTGGGGGAAAAAACATACCTTCAGTGAGATCACTGAGGACGAGGAACGGGACATGACTAGCTCAGCATCCAACCTCGTGCAAATGGGGTCTTTCATGCTGTCGTGCCTGTTGAGGGACCCTCGTATAAAAAGGATGAAGGATAACTACCTGTACTGGGTGTCCACACTACTAGACCCCCGGTAAGCAGAAAGTGCCTGAAATGTTACCGAATTACCACAAGTCGGAAAGGATGCAGCACTTCCAAAATAAATTAAAAAGTATGCTTTACACAGCGTTTAAGGGTGATGTCACAGCACAACGGCAATCTAACAGCGGAAGAGGTGAACATAATCCTCCTCCTCCCACGACCACGCCGGCAAGGAGAGGACGCTTTACAGACGTGTTGTTGATGGAGGACATGCAGAGCTTTTTAAGTCCTATGCATCTGCACAGCCCTTCGGGGTCCACCCTCAGAGAACGACTCGACCGTCAGGTAACAGACTACCTCGCCATAACTACAGATATCGACACTATGAGGAGCGATGAACCCCTTGACTACTGGGTGTGCATGCTCTCCCTGTGGCCTGAGCTATCCCAATTTGCCATAGAACTTCTGTCCTGCCCTGCTTCAAGTGTCCTGTCAGAAAGGACCTTCAGTGCAGCAGGAGGTTTTGTCACTGATAAAAGAAGTCGCCTAGGTCAAAAAAGTCTAGATTACCTCACCTTATTAAGATGAATGAGGGATGGATCCCGAAGGGACTGACAGTGGGCGATACATTCGATAAAAAAAGGCCTGGTAGATGAGCTGCCTTGAGCTAATAATGGTCCACACGCTGCTGTATTTTATCCCTGAATGCCAGATGACTTGCGTGACTTATCCGCCACCAACTAGGGTTCAAGACGCAATGTTTTAGGGCACTTTCTGCCTGGCAAACTAACATCAATTTTTCTGGTCGCTGCAACAATACCTAATTTTTGCATTTAAATTCTTTTATTGTCAGAAGGCGTACAGCATGTAAGGAAAAATAAAGCATTTTTGAACAGTCTAGCATAACAGTTGTGCAAAAATACATATTTACAATAAAGACATTTTGTGAAAGTTAGCAGGCTATTCCTTCTTATTTTTACTTTTTAGGTTAATCATTTTTCTTATTTTTTACTGTGATTGCAATTTAAGAGATACCTAAAACATGGTAAAACAGACAATAGTAAAGAGTATATCTGCAGGAAACAACAAAGTCCTATTAGCGATCATCCCTCCAGCAGTATTAGCTTATTATTTACAATATCTAACCTGGGCAATCACCCTTGGGTTACCCTAGGGCAGGCTTCAGTAAGCGACCTCTCCTTTCCTGGGATGATTTTGCCGCCGGTTGCTTCTGAAGGGTCTCCAGGGACCGGTGTCCCCTGTTTCTGGGTCAGGGAGTGTGTGAAATGCCTCAGCCTACAGTAATTGTAATGTTCTGACAGCGGTAGCTCATGCTTGTCCCTCAGTTCCTCATAGGTGAGCATCTGGCCCTTTACTAACCAGTCTCACAGTCTATCTAGTTTCCTTGACCTCCACCAGTGTTGTGATGTTGTGCTCATGTGTTTCGGGGGCCTGAGGGTGGTCAAGAATTGGGGTCATTTGGGTGGATCCAGGGAACAAACCCGTGTGTTTCTTGGCCCATTTCCAGTATGATAGTGAGTGTCTGATTAGGGGGTTTGGCGAGTTTTTAAGGCTCTGAGGCAATTCTGATAGCCAAGCCACCTTGTCCAAGGTTAAGGGCCTTAAAGTGTGGTTCTCTAAATACACACAGGCCGGTTGATGACATATAGAATGTGCTAATGGGAGGAAAGTTAGGTGACATAACAGGTATTAAACTGATAGGAATAAATAGTACAACTGAACACACCACTCCTATCTTGTGGCACCTTAGATTGCAAGCGCAGTGTCCCAAATTCAAAGTCTTTTTCCATCTCCCTGTTCCAAAAATCAATGCCATATACACTTCCCCTAATAGTGGACGTAACAGGGATTAAACCGATAGGAATAGTACTACTTAACAGTACACACCTTATAATAACACAGTCAGAGGCAACGCAGAGAGAGAAGTCTGAAGAAGAGGAGTCAGAGGAGGAAGGTGGCTTTGAGGAGGTGGAAAACCAAACACAGCAGGCGTCCCAGGGGGCTTGTTGTCACCTTTCTGGGACCCTTGGTGGCTGGGTGGAGGAAGAGACCTTCAATGACATCAGTGAGGACAAGGAACGGGACATGGCTAGCTTGGTATCCAACCTTGTGCAAATGGGGAGTTTGCGGTTGTGCAAAGGGACTGTTTGCGGTTGTTTGCGGTACATTAAACGGGAAGATTGGTCTGTTACTGTGAAGCGGGTGTAACCCTTACACTACCTGATCGATACAACATCATACCTGATGTTTTAAAGCATGGTATTCCAAACAATTTAGGAATGTTAGGTGATTTATGCCCTTTATGGCTTAAAACCAGACTCCGTGGGAGTTTTGCCCCCTTGAAACAACTTTCCCATCACTATTGTGGCCAGAAAGAGTCCCTGTGGGTTTTGAAATTCGCCTGCACATTGAAGTCTATGGCGGTTCGCCGATGTTCGCCCGTTCGCGAACATTTGATGAAATTTGCGTCCGCTGTTCGCGAACCGAAAATTTAATGTTCGCGACATCGCTACTGTTAATACAAGCATGAAGGTTTTACAGAAACAGATCTTCTGACAGCCTCTATATTTTATATATCTGTTAATACAAGCATGGACCTCTCCGGTATTGCAGGAATCATACAAATAGTTATCTCTTCCCTTTGTAATGAGAACAAGCTGGCACACTGTTTGAGAAGATTGCCACAATGTTGATACACAAATAACACAATCTGAAACCTCCCCTATTCTCTGAAATACAGTCAGCAACATTATATCTGGGTATTTAATCTTACCCCCAATGCTAAAGATTTTCACACTTTTGCAATTTATAACATTGCATTGCATCAGCAACTTGAATAGCCTGCTCTGACAGTAAATCAGATAACTTGTTTATTTACATCACAAATAAAGAGTTTTTATATTAGAACATGTTCTGATATAGCCAGTTAGTAACTATTCACTATTATCCTGATGCATCTATCACCAAAGAACTCCCATATGTATTATTACATTGGGAAAATACTCATTTTTAGAGAGATTTTCCCAAGGCTAATCAGCTAGTCATTGTTACTAATTCATTTTGAGTTAAAATTGTATGGCTTCTTGATTATATAGTCAACTCATGAGACTAGCTAAGATATATACAACCTTAAATCAATAATTAGAAGATGATAACTTCAGGTCTGAGAAGATTCAGCTAAACTTACAACAAGGCTACTTAGAACAAGCCTGTTAAACACATAGGGGGTTTAATTTTCAAATTGGAACACTATCCCTCTATGTTATAGACCAATAAATACCAGAGAGTACCTTATTATTTTAGGCTATTACTGTCTGTGGGAATTGACATAGATTTTACCATTTCAAATTCATTGTATAAGACAATTTATCGCAGGAGAAAAAAATATTTTCTTCTCTCAGTTAGTTTACCATATGATACCTGAGTGTCATTCTTTTGTTTTTATTGCACCATTTTATTTTAACCACACACTATTCAATTTTTATTAGATATCTGAAAATAAAAGTTATTTTTTTAATATTATGCTATGTAGAAATAAAAGAGCAACTCACTTTCCACAGCTGAGGGCACATTTATCCCACTAGCTTTCTGTTTGTCTATTTTTTTATATCTGAGCGATTAAAGTAGGAGCAGCACCGATACTAATAATCAACAGATTTTGATATCTTATTGGCATTTTAAACATAGTCTAGTGCAGGTGATTTTTGTATATTACTTTAAAGTCCCACCTGTAGTAATATTGTCACCATACTTCAACTAAGATATGGCATCGGAAGTCAGTTCAGGACAATTTAACTAATATTATATATTTGTGTATGTATTGGATCTATGGTTTGAAAAGTAATGTCTTACCTGTTTACCTGTTTCCTGTAACATGTCAAGAAGTCAAATGTCTGCCTGTGTCCTGTTCTGTTTCACTTTGTGGTTCTGACTCATTGGCCCAAATTCCCTAGGGTGCATAAGTAATGAGGAGTGTTTTTTTTTTTTATGGAAAGCTGTGATAGAAGATTTCTCTAGGGAAATTACCTTCAGAGCTCCTGAAAAAGGTTTTATCCACTGTCTGTCTTTTGTACAACAATATACACCTTAGTAGCTAGGTAATATTTCTTAGTAGCTAGGTAATATTTCTTGCAGATGGAATTACTTTGTAGAGTTGTACTGTTTGTGGTCAATCAGTTATTATATGTGTGGTTAGAAGGTGCTAACAACTTGCTTAACAGTTACTGTATATCATGGATGTAATAAGTGCATAAAGTACTGTCATTGATTAACAATATAATTTAAAATAACATATCACCTTCCACCCTAACACACTTATCACCTCTCTCTCCCTCTTTTACCACTCACTATACCTTAGATTGTAAGTCTGCAAGTTTCTATCCTAAGTACGGTACTTTGGGAATTCACCATGGACATTGGATTCCTAGCTCAAAGACAGGGCCCTCCTTCCTTTGCTAAATGTTAATCTGCATTTATCATTGTCTGAACCTAATTTATGTATAGCGCTACAGAATATGTTGGAGCGTTATAAATAAACTATAATAATAATCCGTATTAGAAGTACAATAGTAGGCTATACGTAGATAATAAAGTTAATGCAGTTACTTATGTGACAAAGGGTTAAATACTCTAAAGAATGTATATGTCCCTGCGATTGGCCACATGTGAAGGCTCTGGCTTTAGTCATGAAGGGGGGAGCTAGTTTTATGTGAGAGAAAATGTGTAATGAGAACAAGAAAGCCAGACCCCTCTATACATCTGGAAATCAAGCTATTTGCCCAGGAGGATGGGCTAGAACTGGGGAGAAGTCTTTGGTGTTTTGTATCATCTGAAAATGTGTTTTGAAAAATAAAGAAGTGGCAGTCTGATTTTGGACACACTAAACAAAGGTGGTGTGGGAGTCTGCTTGTACTAATCAAAGGTACATGGTGTGTGATTCTTAGATCCTAAGAAAAGGGGTCTGATAATGCCTGTCTCTTCAGAAATGATGCTGTCATCTGAAGTGTCTGCTGGTGTTGAGATCTGAACAAAAAGTTGCGACCCGTACAGAAAGAGAGAATTGGGGTGAGCTTAGTCCCCCAAATCTGGCGGTATATGAGGGGGCTAGGTGTGGGGGCAATAGGGGCATTTGACAAAAAAAGTTGTACAGTATTGTATATATACACACACAGATGACCCTTGACGTTATTGGGTTTCACATTTGCGGATTCCACATTTGTGCTTTATTGCTGTAACTTACTTTACATTTTCACAGGAGATTTGCCGTGAGAATTGTATTGAGACAGAAAACTATGTAAGATGGGTCCAAAATGTTGTTATAGCGGAAATGTTGCAAATGCTAAGTAAAGCAAAGTCAATTGTAAAATATATAAAGACAGAAAAATCCAAATCTGTTCAGCTGTTGCAGTAGCTACACCAGTGGGAGCCCAAACTTTACAGCAAGTGGAAGATCCACATGTCTACCGTGCAGAAAGTACAGTTTTCTGTGGGTGCAAGACTGCTATAAAAAATATTCCTGTAGATTTAATCTAATAAAAGGAAAGGCTGAGGTAATAACATATGGAAAACATGAAGAAGATGTGCAAGATAAGTTTACCTTGAACAACATAGCAGAGGGGCTTCGTTTGGTCAAATCTGTAATGCATTATTTCCACAACATAGACCAATGTTTGGCACATTCCTTGCACATAAAAGGATTGGTAGATGAGGCTGTGTGAACTTACCCATACAACTTTAAATTTGATAAAAAAGCGGAAACGGCAAAGAGAGGTAGTAATGTATTTCAAGAAGACAACACCAAGAATCCCTGCCTCCCCTTCAACTCCTTCTATCTTTGTCACACCTGAGGCACCCAATTCTGCTCCACCCACCATACGCCTACAAGACCAGGATGAAGACCCTGATGATCCACTTCCAATGCTCAAATACATAACAATAGTGCTTTAGAAAATAAATGTGTTTTATTGTTCTGTACATAGTCAACGAACTGCGTTGCAAGTCTCATATTGACAAATCGAATGAGAAAGAGAATAATACATTTTATGGTGCACTCATGATTGAAGTTAACATGAAAAAAATATCTAATAATACTGAAATATTACTGTTATTCACCTAATTTTTGAAATTGGTATATGTGATTACTGTATATACAAGTTCCTCTAATTTACCATACTCCATATAACTATATTATCTGTTAAAGGTAAATTTGAGTATTCCTATTTGCCTTTATATTGGAGAGGAGTCCATGCTCTAATTTTTTTCTCTCTTAAATGGAGAGCACATAAACAACACATAAACAGAGACAGCACAGACAGCACACAGATACAGCACACAGAGAGAGCACACAGATGGCACATAGAGACAGTACACAGAGACAGTACACAGAGACAGTACAGAGAGAGAGCACATAAACAGCAAACAGACAGCACACAGACAGGGACAGCACACAGACAGAGAGAACGCAAAGACAGCACAGAGACAGTACAAAGACAGAGACAGCACAGAGAGAGAGCACACAGACAGCACACAGATAGAGACAGCACAGAGAAAGGGCACATACAAAGAGAGCATAGAGAGAGAGCACACAGACAGCACACAGAGAAAGCACAGAAACAGCACAGAGCTATAGATACAACACAGAGCGACAGAGACATTGCAGAGAAAGAGGCATCACATGGGCAGCTCATTAAATATTCAACATTTTATGTGTGGAAATTATTTTAAATCAAATAACAAATTTACAAATCAACTAGAAATCATTGCAAGATGAAATTACTGAAAACATTGTATTGTACATATGAATCTACTTGTAATCATTTTGTGGGGAAAAAACATAAAAAGGAAGTTCTTTTTTAAATTTATTTCAGTGGGCATGATTTACAAATGTTTGCAAAATAGTGAAAGGTAAACAAAAAGGGTAGAGGTGCTCAATCTGAGAACAATACCTTAGTTGGTTTGCTCTATAGATCTGGTTACCTACTCAAAGAGCAACCTCTTTTAGCTCACTTGTGCCCTTCACAGGTTGAAATATCCTGTAGTTTATCGGTTTGGTCTCACTCAAGAGTGACCCAATACCAGGCAATTCTACCCTGAACAGCAAACTTCAGATGTACATTTTGGCCTCTGTGGACCTTGTCAGTGAGGTAGCTGCACTCCCTAAGAAAAAGTGAGAAAGGAGTCCATGTCTGGATATCCTATCACCCGTAGGGCGAGGAAAACTAAGCAAAAAGAGTCAGGCTCATATAAGAGCGCACAGAGAGAGAAAGTGCACAGAGAGAGAGACAGCACTGACAATTGAAGATAACATTCTATTATACCATACATTTCTCTTTCAGGCTGCTCTGCACATTCCCACACACCCTCTGTCTGGCTCCAAGCTCCTGGCTACTAAACATAATTTTTCCCAAGGCTGCTCTGCACACCTCCACACACCCTTTGTCTGGCTCCCAGATCCTGGCTGCTAAACATCAGTTTACCCAAGGTACTTGGACATCTGGAGATTCTCTAACTTATTGTTACTGATTATTAATTAATTAAATACCTGTTTTTATATTTACTGACATAGCTATTGTATCTATATATATTGTCTGCCTCTCACCACCTCTGTACCCCCCCCCCCCCCCCCATTGTTAACACAGGCTCCAGCCCATGTGTTAGTGATTGATATAAGAACACAACAGCTAAATTCATTAATTTCTCTTTCAGAGTAAGAGGTGCTCAATCTGAGAATGGACACAACCCCAGCAGGATCCATTCTGCGCATTCGTACAATAACTGACACTGAGAAAGAACAGTATGGATAAACCAACGGGCCCCAGCCAATTTATTAAACAAACATATATATGTACCAACATGGTATAACAAGTGGGAGGAGCCCAACCAGGGGCAGCAACCTCTTGACCCAGGGTTTACCTACTTTTGCACTGCACCCGCCCAAGAGGAAGGGACAAGCCCCTTTTTAATTATACCCCTGGCCCGGGCAACTCCCCAAACCGCCACTGTGGCCATTAATTTTACTTACAAAATAATTGAAGGTATAACATTTACCCCATGACATGCATTACAACAAATTCTCACAATACCTTATATATGTATATATATATATATATTTTTATGAACATAACACCACCAAAACCTAACCATACCCATGACCTAACCACCCCTTGACGCCTAAATCCTGGGAGGGTGGGAGGGGATCCGAATGCTGGCCGGTCGCAGAGTGAGCCAAAATGGCGCTGAATGAGCGCCAACACCCCTCCCGGCTCCTCCCCGTGGCCAGCTAGCCCACCAACCAATCAGCGTGCGCAGGGCTCCGCCGGGTCACAAGACCCTCCATGCTACAGGAGCCCTGCGCATTACGGGCCTCCAGTACCTGAAGCAGGTTTGTCCTATAGGTCTGGTTATCTACTCAGAGAGCAGCCTCTTTTAGCTCACTTGTGCCCTTCACAAGGAGAAGAACCCTGTAGTATATCAGTCTGGTCTCACTCAAAAAAGTGACCCAGCCATGAAAATCTACCTTTTGTAAAGTTAGCAAAAGTGCAACAATGCCAGTTGACAGTTTATATATATTCAGCTCTCCATTTAAAGAACCCCTTTCAACATCTCAGTAGATCTTGCCCATAGAATTTATATACAAAACATAATTTACAATTATGTAGCTTTTCAAGCCTGATGGAGATACCTTGAAAATATGAAGTTAGTCACCTAATTTCATTCATACTATTTTGTATATATACGTTTTGTATATGTGTAACATATATTTTTTGTGTAATACACTAAATAAAACTGCATGCATCTTAGAGTCTTACCCAATAAAAATGACTGTAATATCTGAGCAAAGATTTTTGTTTTTTAAATATAACCTTTATAGCAATTGTGTAAAAGAATTTCTTACTTTACTATGGGCCTCATTAAATTGCGATTTGGCCAATTGAATAGGGCTCTATATAAGCACAGAGCATATTTTTTTATAGAAGTTTTTAGTTAGTGAACTTCTATCCAAAATCAAGGTCTTCACAAATTAAAAACTTCTGTAAAAAAAAAAATGCTCTCTGCTTATATAGAGCCCTATTCAATTGGCCAAATCGCATATGAATGTGGCCCTATGACAGTAAGCAGAGGTATCATGTTAGTATTAGCTTGATAGTAAAAAGGTATCTAGTAGTGTTGCAAAATTATATGATATTACCAGAGAAAGGTCTTGTCCTTATTGGAATAAAATTCCACACTATTTTGTACTTTGTGATGGTCAAATAATTCTAATTCTTAGATATTTGAACATAATGAGCCTCATTCAATGGAGCAATTGTTGTAAGTTACTGTAGCCCGTAATGAAGCCTGTAAGCCATTTTGCTTTTCATATAGAGTTTTTTTGCTAGCCGCAAATGGGCTACGTGTTACAGGCTTGAAATCCCCGCAGTTGTTAAAACCGTAACTTACACTCCATCTAAGCCTTTGATCTTTCCAGTCCGCAAGAGTTACAATTGCTAAAACCGGAAATCGTTATTCAATTGCTACAATTCTGCAGCCCGCAAGTGTTTTCACACCCGTAAGCAGCAAATGTAAAAGAAAATCCTACGAGTGCTAGATGATACCCGCAAAGGGGTTAAAGACATGTCCGTAGCACTGTAAATGCAAAAAAAAAAAAATCAATGCTGCACTGTAAATGATGGGGAAAGTGATTCAAGACATTAGAATAAATTGCATAACAGTCTCAAACTCACAAATCTGCAATCAAATTTATTTTTTATGTATCATATCGGGGGTTATATCGATCTTAGGAATCAATGAGTTAATACATATTAGGCCACTCACATGGACTAGAACAGTATTGGCATTAATTTTTATTATTTTGTATTTAGAGGGTTTGCAAGTCCGATCGTATATCTGACCTCTAAACGCTAATTGATTGACATGCAACCTCCATCTTTTACTGCCGTAATGATGGCGGTCTCATTTTCTTTTGGCTCTTTCAAAATGGGTAATTAAGGCCTTGCTTAATTGATCATGTTCCCGTCCTGAACTGCTACGTACGCGTGCATGGTTTAAGGTTTGCGGGCTTGTTCAACTGAACAGCACCGTACTTGTAGCAGAGTGCAAGCCCGCAGCAGGCCCACAGACATATGGCCTGTATACCTTGAGATGCGGGCTTCTAATTGAATAAGGCTCAATGTATTTGAGGGTCAAATGCCATCCGTTAGATATAGTTAAATAAATGTTTTGCCTCTTAAGTGCATAAGACAGCTGAATAGTTTTCAATAATATCTTAAAACATTGCATTCATCTTAATATGATATTACTGTAAGAGGCCCAGTTCTAATTACATTGTCACAATTTTTTAATATTAATTGCTAATCAAGTAATTCTGATATTTACTTATTTCAGTAAAAGAGACGCTCAATCGGAAACTAACCGTAATATGTTAGTTCTATGGACATGATAACCCACTCTGAGAGCAACCTCTTTAGCTCACTTGTGCCCTTCACAGGGAGAAATATCCTGTAGTATATCAATGTGGTCTCACTCCCATAACATCTAAGGCTTTAAGCTTATCCTTATTTGAGCAAAGATGGGTTAACCAATATGATTAATGCACCTGATTATCATTTGTATACCCATTGTGATTAAAGCCTTTGTAATTAACCCAAATGTGATCAAGTAAGTATACTGCGCGCTGTCTTTTACACTTCCACTTAAAGTCGATTTAATAAAACCATATGATGCAGTGGAGGTTCCAAGGATCCAATTATTGTCTAATTAAAAAAAAAATAGTTAACAATGACTAGCAATTCAATGTTACTAAAATGCATTTTGCAGAAGGAAACGGTAAATCATTAAGCCTTCTTGTTAATCCACCAACATATAAGTGCTATCTTTTTTGTTAATAAGAGATCATTACTAGTGATGTCCCGAACAGTTCGCCCGCGGACTATTCACGGCGATTTTGGCATGTTCGCGTTCGCAGCGAACGGCAAACACATGCGCTTTTCCGTCCGCCCCCTATTCTTTATTGTAACGGAACCCATCACTGTTTTAAACTGTTTTATGATTATTATGGTTAAAATATGATCCTACTATATATATATTGGTTGATGTTCTACAGAATATATTGGCTCAGAATATTAGCCAGACTTTTGCAGACCTAGGCTAATAGATAATCCTGTTACAGAGGTTCAAGAGATAAGAAAGTTGTAAAGGATCCTTGCATTTTCCAAAGTGTTTTCATTCTCTGATAAGAACAAAGAATGATCTAATTAATGTCTGATTGTATCCAAGTTGCCAGGGAGGTGTGACTCACCTATTGTCCTATATGTGTATTGTATGGGGGATATGTGCAATGTCTGTGTGTTATGTGTAAAAACATACTTTTACTAACTTTTGAACCCCTGGTCTGATTCATGCCATTTTTGTATATGTTGTTCCCCTGGGTGAGAGATATTGAATGGTGCGGGACTTAAAGGTGTACCCCCTGTATTTGGGGTACATCCAGAATGTGGTTAAAATTGTGTCTGTTTTAATTGTGTTACCTGTTATCTGAGGGGAGGAGACGTGGGGGTTGAACCATGCAGATAATTGGCTGTTGTGATAATTATGTGGGTGTAGCCCTTCAGAGGGCAACATTGCATAAAAGGAGATTCCCTGTCATTAAAATATAGTTCTACTTGACCCTTCAAAACGTAGCCTTGTCTCGTTATTTGAGGGGATCACTATCATCCTGGGGATTGCTATGCTTTTGCATACTCCCTTGAGCTGTAACTACTGAACTCTTGTTCCTGTCGTACTATCCTTGGAGTCTGTGGTGGTTTTGGTGTCCGGTGCAGTGCTTATAGGCCTCGGCGCAAGCTAGGAGGCATCCATCAACGGAGGTACCCGGTCGGGGTGCCAGTAGATCCGTTACATTGGTGGCAGTGGTGGGATGGCGTCCTAGTAAGAGGAAAAGCAGCACGGAGACACCGGTAACGTTTGGAGTTACAAATTGAGGGCAACGCTAGTATCCGTACAGCGCCCCTGGCTACAGCAGGATGGAACCGGCTAGTTTTCAGACAGCGTTTCATGATGAGGAGGAGGAGGCGGCCGCGGACTACAGGGATGCAGACAGAAAGGAACTTTGGTATGATGCCCTGGAAAATGCCCAATGGCGGCGAGGTGAGAGTCTCCCCAGTGATGAGCAGCGGCTACAGAAGCGTGTGGCGATGCGGATGTATCTATTGGGAGAGCAGCCCCTGGATGAGTGGGTGACAAGACTAGAGACTCTGGTATGGCGAGAGCTCTGGCTAGACAACGCATACCAGGCCCTCTGGTGGCATACCGTTCGACTTACCCCCTGGACGGCTGAACACGACTTACCGGAGGGGGATGATTATGATGGCCCGGGTTTATTATGGGATGCCTTGGAGGACGATATTGATCTTGGCAGCACGGAGGGGTCTAGGTTTTGGGACATCTACGACTACCGGATGGGCATGTATGTCTGGGATGACGAAGGCGAGGTGAGCAAAGACATGACCCACCTGGTAACGAGAGAGTGGGAGCTGGAGCAGGACTACCAACACCTGCTCAGCCTTGTGCAGCCCCAACCTACTCGACAAGCAGAACCAGACTTCATTGACTGGTCCTGGGATGACCTCCAGATGGCAGGTAGAGATGGGACCGAGGTCTCTCTACCGGCCCTACAGAGGGCAGAAGGTGTCATCCTTCCCCCCCAGCGGCAGTGTGACCCCCAGAGGGCAGAAGGTGTCGTCCTTGCCCCCCAGCGGCAGTGTGTACCCCAGGGAGCTGAAGGTGTCGTCCTTCCTCCCCAGCGGCAGTGTGTACCCCAGGGAGCTGAAGGTGTCGTCCTTCCTCCCCAGCGGCAGTGTGTACCCCAGGGAGCTGAAGGTGTCGTCCTTCCTCCCCAGCGACAGTGTGTACCCCAGGGAGCTGAAGGTGTCGTCCTTCCTCCCCAGCAGCAGTGTGTACCCCAGGGGGCCGAAGGTGTCGTCCTTCCTCCCCAGCGGCAGTGTGTTCCCCAGGGAGCCGAAGGTGTCGTCCTTCCTCCCCAGCGGCAGTGTGTACCCCAGGGAGCTGAAGGTGTCGTCCTTCCTCCCCAGCGGCAGTGTGTACCCCAGGGAGCTGAAGGTGTCGTCCTTCCTCCCCAGCGGCAGTGTGTACCCCAGGGAGCTGAAGGTGTCGTCCTTCCTCCCCAGCGACAGTGTGTACCCCAGGGAGCAGAAGGGTCCGTCCTTCCTCCCCAGCGGCAGTGTGAACCCCAGGGGGCAGAAGGTGTCGTCCTTTCCCCCCAGCGGCAGTGTGAACCCCAGGGGGCAGAAGGTGTCGTCCTTCCCCCCCAGCAGCAGTGTGAACCCCAGGGGGCAGAAGGTGTCGTCCTTTCCCCCCAGCGGCAGTGTGAACCCCAGGGAGCAGAAGGGGCCATCCTTCCTCCCCAGCGGCAGTGTGAACCCCAGGGGGCAGAAGGTGCCGTCCTTCCCCCTCAGCGGCAGTGTGAACCCCAGGGGGCCAAAGGTGTCGTCCTTCCCCCCCAGCGGCAGTGTGAAACACAGGGGGCAGAAGGTGTCGTCTTTCCCCCCCAGCGACAGTTTACCCTAACCAGGGGAGACACCAATCTCCCAGACAGCGCAGATGGGACCGTGGTCTCTGCGCCCACAGCTTGTCCAGATCCCCAACTACCGTCACTGGGACAACGGGAGGAGGGGGTAAGTACAAATTCCCCTCCCCAGCTAACTTCTAATGTGGCCCCAGGGTTAACAGAGGAAATGTTAACCCCCACTGACCCCCACGTTTCCCTGGCTACTGAGCCGGAATATGTCCCAAGTACCCCAGCAGAAGAGCTGACAGCTGGGCAGAGTGCAGTCGGCCTCTGCCCTCCCTTTGTCCCTTGTACAGAGCAGGATGTCCTGCAGGTTATACCAGCAGAAGAGCTGGCATCAGGGCAGAGTGCCGCTGGCCTCTGCCCCTCAAGTCCCCTCAGCGTGTGGCCCCATCACCACAGCAAAATATCCAGGTACCTGGTTAGACTTCCCCCCAAAGGAGAGATGTGTGACGAAGTGCCCTTCGCCACTTTGGCTTGGAGAGGACTGTTTGCCAGCCTCCTGCCCTGCGACTATGGCCCTGGTACATATTGCCCTTTGGAACCAGTGTTCGGCCATACCAGAGTGTAAGTCACTCATTCTGGCCCTTTACATACAGGGGGGTCATTCTGTACTTGCCCTGTGTGAACCATGATACCCCAGATAACTGTGCCATGAAGTCCATTCATATAATGAAAGACTATGGGAAAGACTTTAGCTACATGGCAATTGAACTGTGTGAAGAGGATCTGAGCGCGATTCGGTGGTTTTGTGCGCTCAGATCCCAGCTATCTGGGGATATGGGAAATGTGAGTAAATGTGAATTGCAGTAATGCTGATGGGTTGTCAAACTAGAGAATTGACCAACAAATACTTTTGTCCGGACATCCCCAGGCCGATCCGTTGGGATCAGACCGTGTATGCCGGCTTATGGTCACGGGGGAGGTGTGTAACGGAACCCATCACTGTTTTAAACTGTTTTATGATTATTATGGTTAAAATATGATCCTACTATATATATATTGGTTGATGTTCTACAGAATATATTGGCTCAGAATATTAGCCAGACTTTTGCAGACCTAGGCTAATAGATAATCCTGTTACAGAGGTTCAAGAGATAAGAAAGTTGTAAAGGATCCTTGCATTTTCCAAAGTGTTTTCATTCTCTGATAAGAACAAAGAATGATCTAATTAATGTCTGATTGTATCCAAGTTGCCAGGGAGGTGTGACTCACCTATTGTCCTATATGTGTATTGTATGGGGGATATGTGCAATGTCTGTGTGTTATGTGTAAAAACATACTTTTACTAACTTTTGAACCCCTGGTCTGATTCATGCCATTTTTGTATATGTTGTTCCCCTGGGTGAGAGATATTGAATGGTGCGGGACTTAAAGGTGTACCCCCTGTATTTGGGGTACATCCAGAATGTGGTTAAAATTGTGTCTGTTTTAATTGTGTTACCTGTTATCTGAGGGGAGGAGACGTGGGGGTTGAACCATGCAGATAATTGGCTGTTGTGATAATTATGTGGGTGTAGCCCTTCAGAGGGCAACATTGCATAAAAGGAGATTCCCTGTCATTAAAATATAGTTCTACTTGACCCTTCAAAACGTAGCCTTGTCTCGTTATTTGAGGGGATCACTATCATACTGGGGATTGCTATGCTTTTGCATACTCCCTTGAGCTGTAACTACTGAACTCTTGTTCCTGTCGTACTATCCTTGGAGTCTGTGGTGGTTTTGGTGTCCGGTGCAGTGCTTGTAGGCCTCGACGCAAGCTAGGAGGCATCCATCAACGGAGGTACCCGGTCGGGGTGCCAGTAGATCCGTTACATTTATCATTGAGGAAACTTTGACCCTGCAACTCACAGTCAGCAGACACATTCTAGCCAATCAGCAGCATACACTCCCTTCCAGAGCCTTCCATCTGAAGGACAGCATCCATTTTAGAATCATTCTGAAGCTACATTCGCTGAGAGAGGACATATATTGTACCTGCTGCTGATTTAATAGGGAAATAGATAGCCAGGCTGTGTATTTAGCTTCCACTACAGACCTGAAGGACTCATCTGATATCTGCTGCAGGGACAGCAACCCAAAAAGCCCTTTTTAGGGCTAGAACATCATTTATTTTATTTTATTATTTTTTTCTGTGTAATCTAATTGCATATGCCGGCCTGCCAGCGTGTGTGTGTGACAGGCTAACACCTAACAGCTTCTATTGTGCTCAGTGAAATAAAACACTTTTTTGACTGTAATAGATTGAATATCAGTTGCCTGCCTACAGGCGTATGTGTGAGGCCTACAGCGCCTACTCTGCCAACTTTTGCCAGTGCACAGTGACACTCATATCTGGTGCAACCTAGTGTGCAGTGACATAAAAGAACCCTTTTTTGACTGTAATCAATTGAATATCAGTTGCCTGCCTACAGGCGTGTGTGTGAGGCCTACAGTGCCTACTCTGCCAACTTTTGCCAGTGCACAGTGACACTCATATCTGGTGTCACAGTAGCTTGCACGCATAGTACCACTAATCGAAAAAAAAATGACAGTCAGAGGCAGGCCACCCCGCAGGGGCCGTCGTGGTCGTGGTGCTGTGATTCCTTTTGGTCCTAGAATAATGCCCAGTTTTCAGAGGCAACGTACCCTGAACTTGAAAAGTTCTGAGGACATGGTTGACTGGCTAACACAGGACACCCAATCTCCTACAGCTTCCGCTCGGAACCTAGACGCACCATCCTCCTCCAGCTTAGCTTCGGGCACCTCTCCAGTTACCACTCACCCACCTGCCGCCACCACCAACACTAGCACCACAGCCGCTTCACTTGATCCGTCAGCAGAGTTATTTACACATACGTTGGAAGAAATGAGTCATGCGCAAACATAAGTGCCAGAGGATGTAGATAACAGGGATATGTCCCAGTCAGGCAGCATTACACACATGGACGTACGGTCTGATGATGATGATGATGATGTTCTACCCGGTGCTGCTTCCTTTGTTGAGTTGTCAGATACAAGTGAAGCGGTTGATGATGATGATGCGTCCGTGTATGTCACGTGGGTGCCTGCTATGAGAGAAGAAAAACAGGAGGAAAGTTCAGATGGGGAGACAGAGAGGAGGAGGAGATGAGTTGGAAGCAGGGGGAGGTCGTCGAAAGTAACTAATGGCACGGTCAGACAACATGCATTGGCACCCGGGGTCAGCAAGACAGCACGCCAGTCAATGCATGCTGTTGCCACCACCAGAATGCCGTCACTGCAGAGCACAGCAGTGTGGCAATTTTTTCGTGTGTCTGCCTGTGGCAACATAGATGCCATTTGCAGCCTGTGCGAAAAGAAACTGAGTCGTGGGAAGTCCAACACCCACCTAGGTACAACTTCTTTGCGAAGGCACATGATGTCACATCACAAACGCCTATGGGATCAACACATGAGTACAAGCAGCACACAAAGTCAAAGCCGCCATCCTCCTCCTGGTCCAGCATCTTCAGCCACGTCAACCACTGCTGCCCTGCTTGCCCCCTCTCAACCATCCGCCATTCCGTGTCTCGCCCTGAGCAGTCCCTGCTCATCTGCCCACAGTCAGGTGTCTGTCAAGGACATGTTTGAGCGGAAGAAGCCAATGTCACAAAGTCACCCCCTTGCTCGGCAACTGACAGCTGGCTTGTCTGAACTCTTAGCCCGCCAGCTTTTACCATACAAGCTGGTGGAGTCTGAGACGTTCAAAAAATTTGTAGCTATAGGGACACCGCAGTGGAAGGTACCCGGATGAAATTTCTTTGAACAAAAGGCAATTCCCAACCTGTACTCGATTCTGCAAAAGGAAGTAATGTCATCTCTGGCACACAGTGTTGGGGCAAGGGTCCATCTGACCACTGATATCTGGTCTGCAAAGCATGGTCAGGGCAGGTATATCACCTACACTGCGCATTGGGTAAACCTGGTGACGGCTGCCAAGCATGGAATACGTGACTCTGCAGAGGAGTTGGTGACACCGCCACGACTTGCAGGCAGGCCTGCTGCCACCTCCTCTACTCCACCTACTCCATCCTCTTCCATAACCTCCTCGGCTGAGTCCTCTTCTGCTGCTGCTATGTCTTGCTCCACATCAACTGCACCCCCCCAGCTCCACAAGTACTATTCCACATCCCAGATACGGCAGTGTCACGCCGTCTTGGGGTTTACTTCCCTGAGAGTCACACTGGACCAGCACTCCTGTCCGCCCTGAACGCACAAGTGGATCAGTGGCTGACTCCGCACCAACTGGAAATCGGTAAAGTGGTTTGTGACAACGGAAGAAATTTGTTGGCGGCATTGAATTTGGGCAAGTTGACACATGTGCCGTGCATGTCTTGTATGGTAAAAGCTGGCGGGCTAAGAGTTCAGACAAGGCAGCTGTCAGATGCCGGGCAAGGGGGTGACTTTGTGGCATTGCCTTCTTACACTCAAACATGCCCTTGACAGACACCTGACTGTGGGGAGATGAGCAGGAACAGCAAGAGGCGAGAGACGGAGTGGCGGATGTTTGAGAGGGGGCAAGGAGGACAGCAGTGGTTGACGTGGATGAAGATGCTGGACCAGGAGGAGGATGGCGGCTTTGAGTTTGTGTGCTGCTTGTACTCATGTGTTGATCCCATTGGCGTTTGTGATGTGACATCATGTGCCTTCGCAAAGCAGTTGTATCTAGGTGGGTGTTGGACTTCTTACGACGCTGTTGTCAGAGGCAGACACACCAAAAAAATGCCACACTGCTGAGCTCTGCGGTGACGGCATTCTGGTGGTGGCAACAGCATGCGTTGATTGGCGTGCTGTCTGGTTGACACCGGGTGCTGATGCATGCTGTCTGACTGTGCCACTAGCTCGTTGCGATGACCTCCCTCTGCTTCCAACTCGTCTCCTCCTCCTCTCTGTCTCCCCATCTGAACTTTCCCGCTGTTCTTCTTCTCTTCTAGTGGGCACCCACGGGACATCCACGGACGCATCGTCATCATCATCACCCGCCTCACTTGTATCTGACAACTCAACAAAGGAAGTAGCAGCGGGTACATCATCATCACATCGTACGTACATGTGTGTACTGCTGCCTGACTGAGACATATCCCTGTTATCTACATCCTCTGGCAATAATGGTTGTGCATCACTCATTTCTTCAAACTGATGTGTAAATAACTCTTCTGACTGATCAATTGAATCGGCTGTGGTACTAGTGTTGGTGGTGGCGGCAGGCGGGCGAGTGATAACTTGAGAGGTGCCAGAAGCTAAGCTGGAGGAGGATGGTGCGTCAATGTTCCAAGCGGAAGCTGTAGAAGATTGGGTGTCCTGTGTTAGCCAGTCAACTACGTCCTCTAAACTTTTCAAGTTCAGGGTAACTGGCCTCTGAACACTGGGCATTATTGTAGGGCCAAAGGGAATCACAGCACCACGACCCAGACGGCCCCTGCGGGGTGTCCTGCCTCTGCCTGTCATTTTTTTTCCGATTAGTGGTACTATGCGTGCAAGCTACTGTGATTGGATTGGTTGAACTTGGCACAATACTTGTAAGCCTGACACACACACTTTCTAGCGGTCAGGCAAATGAACTTAGATTTAAGAAAATAAAATTATTGTTTTTTTAGATGTAAACTGCTGGTACCCCAACTAGATTGGATTGGTTGAACTTGGCACAGTATTTGTAAGCCTGACACACACACTGGCTAGCGGTCAGGAAAATGAACTTAGATTGGAGGTCAGGCAAATGAACTTAGATTAAAGAAAATAAAATTATTGTTTTTTTACATCTAAACTGCTGGTACCCCAACTAGATTGGATGGGTTGAACTGGGCACAGTACTTGTAAGCCTGACACACACACTGGCTAGCGGTCAGGCAAATGAACTTAGATTGGTGGTCAGGCAAATGAACTTAGATTTAAGAAAATAAAATTATTGTTTTTTTACATGTAAACTGCTGGTACCCCAACTAGATTGGATTGGTTGAACTTGGCACAGTATTTGTAAGCCTGACACACACACTGGCTAGCGGTCAGGCAAATGAACTTAGATTGGCGGTCAGGCAAATGAACTTAAATTTAACAAAATAAAAGTTTTGTTTTTTTAAAAGTAGACAACTAGTAAACAAGATTGTATTGGTTGCACTGTGCACACACAGTATAAGCTGTGAGCCTGTCACACACACTTGCTAGCAGGGGCTAGCAGGAGACAGGCAAATGAAGTTAGATTAGACAGAAAAAACAAAACAAAAAAAAAATGATGTTACAGCCCTAAAAATTGCTTTTTGGGGTGCTGTGTTTACAGCAGAGATCTGATGAGTCCTTCAGCACTGCAATGGACACTGAATAAACTTGCCTAGCTATTGATTTCCCTACTCAATCAGCAGCACCTACACTCAGCTTCCTCTCAGTAAGACTGCAAGTTAGTTATGATTCCAAAATGGCTGCTGTCCATGAGGTAGAAGGCTCTGGAAGGGAGTGTATGCTGCTGATTGGCTGGAATGTGTCTGCTGACTGTGAGTTGCAGGGTCAAAGTTTGCTCAATGATAAAGTATAGGGGGCGGGTCGAATATCGCATATGTTCGATGTTCGCCACGAATGCGAACATGCTATGTTTGCCGGGAACAGTCCGCCGGCGAACTATTCGCGACATCTCTATCTAGGAACACATCTACAGAGTTAAAAGGGATATGCCTGTATTTATATACAGGTATACCCTGCTTAATGCTCCCCCTTTTAGCATTGTTTCACTATAACACTATTTTGACCCATAATTTAATCCCAGTTTAATGCAAGGCAAAACCGTTTTAAATGCTCTGATTCCCAAGAAAACCCAGAATCCAGGATGAGCCAGAAGATTCAACATCCCAAATGTAATGTTTATATTTTTGCTAATGTTCAGTTTGTGTTGCTGTTATTTTGGCTGTTTGAAGTTCATATAAAACAAAAAAAGTTAAAATTTCAATTGCATATGTGTATTTTTTTTTTCATAAGTTCCCCTACCCTATGTTAAAATGACCCTTTTTAGAGCGGATTCACTTAACACTCCTATTGCTTGGAACGCTTCAACAGCGTTAAACGAGGTATAGCTGTATATATATATATATATATATATATATATATATATATATACCGTATATACTAGAGTATAAGCCGAGTTTTTCAGCCCCTTTTTTTAAGGCTGAAAAGGGCCCCCTTGGCTTATACTCGAGTCACCACCCCGTGTCTCTCTTTCCCCCATGTCTCTCTTTTCCCCCGTGTCTCTCTTTCCCTCCCGTGTCTCTCTTTCCCCCCATGTCTCTCTTTCCCTCTCCCCTCCCTTATCATCCTCAACTCCCCATCCTCATCGCCAACCCCCTCATCCTCAACCCCCCGATCCTCATCCTCAACCCCCTATCCTCATCCTTAACCCCCCATTCTCATCCTAAACCCCCCTCCTCACTTTAGCCATCTAATTACCTCCCCCTCTCCCTTTCCCCTCACTTACACTACATCTACAGCAGCTGCTCCTCCGCTCCTCCATTTTCTATGTTGTGCGACTTTTTCAGAAAATCCGTAGCTGTTTGGTTGTGTTTTGCGTATTTATTTTGCTTGTTTAGGGACCTTTAGCCTCGTTTTCGTTTTGTTCGGCTGCCATTTTTTCTCTTGCTTAGGTGATTTTTGGGTCTCTGAACTCCGAAATTTGTGCGTAAATCGAGGTGTAACTTAACTTGCACAGGTCCTGGGTGCCCCCCCTTGCTGTGAGTAAGCTTTGTATGTGTTTGTTGTTTGTATTTATTGTGTATGTTTTTGGGGTCGAGCAGGTTGCGTCCTTGTTTTTTAATCTCGTAGGTGTTTTCCGGCAAAAACGTAGATGTTTGGTGGTGTTTTGCGTGTTTAGAGTCCTGTAGCCTCGTTTTCGTTTTGTTCGGCGGCCATTTTTTCTCTCGCTTAGAGAATTTTTTAGTGTCTAAACTCTTTTATTTTGAGTTAAATTGAGGTGTAACTTAATTTTTTGAGGTCCTGGATGCTCCCTCTTGCTGTAGGTAAGCTTTTTATGTATGTGTTGTGTGTATTTATTGTGTTTTTCATTTTTTCATGTCCGCGGGTTGCGGCCAATTTGTGCGAGGTCGTAATTGGTTGTAACGTGTCTCGTACTTTTTTGCGAGGGCTGCAGTTGCTGGCAAGGAGCGCAAGCATCAGCAATGGCTCGCATGCTCACAACTATATATGTGATATATATTATATATATACATATATATATATATATATATATATATACACATGTAAATACAAAATATATACCAGGGGGTCCAAGGGGGGCTCTGGCGGGTTGGGCTGAGATAGGTGCCTGTTTTCTTTCATTAAATTACAATCAAATTAGGCGATTATTCTTAATCAGGCCATTACAAAGAAAGAGGTTGTGTAGATCATTTGCAGTGCATTGGTAACAGTTTAATTTAAACAATTAAGATATTTTTTCTGTGTTTTTCTTCATGGAGCAGGCTATTTTTCCCTGTATGGTCCAACTGCAATTAAAGTTTAGAATGATGGTTCTACGGTTATATGTATGTATGTTTATATGGTTAGTTAATGTTTATTGTTTTGGTTTGTTTGTTTGCTGTTCTTTTTTTCTTTAGTCTTCCTTTTTTAAGCTATGCATCATAAGTCTATATATATGTTACAGTTGTGGATAATACTATGAAATGTATGATTAGCCAAAAGAATGTATAAGGTCCATGAAACATTTATAATGTGTTTATATGTATGTTTTTTTTTTTTATATTTAAATGAAATTAAAAAGAAAATAAAAATTTTCTTAAGTTTTGTATTGTAAGCAAAGTAGAAACAAAATAAAAAAAAAAATGACAAAAAGGTTGATAAAAGTTTCTTAACCACTAGACCAGATGTTTACATGCTGCTCAATCTGGATATATAATGCTATATCTAATCTACAGCTACATATTGGAATATAATGTGGCCACCTAATTTAAGACATTTTGTCACAATCCAAAGATGAGGGGATCAGGTACACCCCAACACCTCCTGGTTGCAGTTTACATGACCCCCCTAGTGAAGTCAGTAGTGAAGTTTTTGTGGTCTTCTCTGCGCCAGCATGCCATTTCAAGAACATTATTCATGGAGAAGCAGCATAACAGGTGTATTGCTGACTGCAGCTTATTCCTTTAAGATAGCATAATAAAGAATACAAGAAATGGAAGCTCACACCTGTGCTTAGTGCATCAAACTGAGACATTATTCTCCTTAAACAGGTATTTTAAAAGACCACAAAAGAACCACTGCCCCATGCCTTTCTCCTCTCTCTTAGATATAACTGATCTTGTATGTTTTGATTGTCAATAGATTAGGTAGGGGTAGATTTCCCTGATCTCTTTTACCACCTTAGAGGGGCAATAAACTAACTTCAAACTTTATGACTATTTATAGCCAGAGAGGGGATGCCTGGATGCTCTGAGTGGCCATATATCCAAAAAAATGATTGCAGAAACTTTGAGTTAACTTAGCAGTTACTCTTCTTGTGGCCTTAAATCATTTTTTCTACTCCACTTTAGAACTCCTTCAAAACTATAAACTATTATTTTGTTTTGTACAACACCCCTTTTCTCCCCTACCATGTGAACCCTGTAGGGAAAAGCTTGGACAACATGCAATTTCCACTGCCTTTATCTACTACTCTTAACCTCCTGGTTAATCATTTTTGGTAAAGTTGGTCAGAGATGCACCTTCCTAAATGTGCCTGTGCCACTTGTGACCTCCAGACCGTGTCTTATATGTCAGGTGTAAGTACTCTGTGCACAGAACGTCACTCACATATTTGCATAAAATGCTGCAACTATATGAAAAAATACAACTATGCAATTATACAGCACTGACTGCACTAATGTGAGACTTATAGGGCAATGTGTTATCAGAGAAACCTGTATATTATGCTAGTGGTATAGCTGCATTCAAGTGTACAGTCTCAGTGTAAGGTTCCTTCATGTTCGGGACAGTTAATCCAGCATTTCGTAGCAGTACAGTTATAATAGTAACCACACTCCCACCAAGAAGCCATGACAAACAGTTAAATGCCCACAGGGTCCCAATGTTCAGAAAGTTGTGACAAACATTATAATAATCCTGCCTGATAAGGCCACATACCCATATACTGTCATAGTCCTGGGTAAAGCCCCTGATCCAGTGGTTACCAAGAATAGAGTGCATAACAGGTTTTGGTTCCTAAATGCTGTTTTAAAAGGGGACTTGGGGGGTCCCAAAAGTCAGTCATGACACATTTACTTTTACCTCTTCCTCTAAGAATCACTCTGACATTTGAAATTGTGAATAAGGATGTTTAAAGAACCATGCATGTAATAATTTGGTGACACACATAATTAGGTATTAAACAGTATAGATAAATGGCTTGTCCTTAAAAATAGTTGGTTCTTTATGAGAAAATATACACTGAAAATAGCTGGTTTTCCCCCAGAATTTTTGTTCTGGAGCTCCTCACATCTTTTCCAAACAGTTGCAAAGTATCACAATTATCATGTAGCTGCCTATTTACTGCACACAATTTAGGAAAATGAGCTACAGACTCTGTCACAGTTTGAAAAAGATAACAATAAGTATGACTGAATATAATAATATTTTCAGTTTTCTCACATATGTTCAGAGTTTTAATAACAGTAAATTAAACATTTTTTTTTTTAAATAATGAAATGTGTGGACCATTAAAGGAGGCCTTTAAGCTTTAAGGAGTGAAATCCTAACTTGTATTACACATGTGGAGTATTCCAGTAAATGTATATGTATCTCAGTTTTTTATTTGATGGTTAAAATAAATATTAGTGTAAAGGTATATTTTAGGTGTCCTGTAATGTTAAATTAGGAGTATTGTTCTGAATACTTCTTATGAGCAGTCTGAAATTAATATTTGTAAATGTTTGCTTGCAAGTCATATGTGTTAGTGCTGCTACAGTTAAAAAAGTATATTGTCTCAATGGAGAAAAAGGCATCTTATGTACAGTAGTTTGTCTTGGCATTTGGCTTCCTGGGAGACTCCCTGATAGATATTCCCACGCTCTGTTACTTCCCTATAGCCAAAGTACAAAGCACAGGATCTTGTCTCCAATGCCAATGGCTAAAGGCAAAAAGCAAAGGTATCTGCTCTTTGCTTGTACGAAAGGTTCCTACATATAGGATTCACTAAGTTATCAAAAATTAGTATATATTGTGTGCTAGAGTACTCTACTGGGAACAAGCTAAGATAGTCAGTTCTGATGGGGAAGAGCTTCAACTGTAGTCACCGATCAGGTAAAAGTGAGAGATTATGGGTTTCAGTGAATTCCGTACAAATGTTGTGGTCGCAAAGTTAACTCCTTCTGTCCTAACAGATGCATTTAGTATACTGAAATACTGTATTACTTAGTCATTATAATGATAGTGCTTTATTTTGACATCGTAAGAATTAACACATCTGATCTTTTACCACAACTTGTTATACTTTAATCTGATATTTCGGCTGGTTGTATAATACTGTCCAAACATATTCTCCCTTGACCTCTGCATACGTGATTATGTAGGTAATTCATAAACAACGTACCTTTTCCCATAAATAAAATACAGACACTGATATGGGAATAAAACTGGTCACAGCCTTTATTTGAATGAACAATTAACCAAACAAAACTAAAGGTGATTGCTCACGTCCATCAAGGGGAGCCCAACATTTGAGGTCCCCAGAAACCCTGTGCCCAAGAGAACTCACCAACATTCCAGGTGTATACCACCACCATAAATCTGCTCCCCCTTAACAAGAGCAATCCCCCCCGCCACCATCTAGCCCTTCACAGCTAGCACCGCCCAACAATAAAGGCAAGGCCTGCTGAATAACCTCCCTCAGCGCATAATTCAAAATTCTCAGGCCCACCTCATTAGGGTGGACCCCATCCTTCAAATAATATGAGGGCGCACATGCCAACTCTAAATCACGATGTCTGATCATGATTCCACCCAAATGCCTAACAAATGATCCCACTGTCTTATTCAACCAATTTCTAGCCTTATCCAATTTAACGGGATCCAACACTACCCTCCACTTTATTTGAGGGACAATCCCAGACCAAATGATCACCACACCAGGGAACAATACTAGCAACCTATGAAGGTCACACTTAATGCTCATTACTAAATCTTTTAATGGAACTGACTACAAGTCGTTGCCTACCTAAATTAATTAACAACCTCCCACCCCCACCCCCGGAGGCCCACAAACGTTCTAGCATAAGACACAACCTTTTCTACTAATTGATGCCACCGCATGCCCCTGATACCTAACCACTTGATATCCAAAATTTCCAGGGGGAAACCTAGCTGTGTTCCAATCATCTTAACTGCAACCATTCCTCTCACCCAATAAATGAAAGAGTGGCCGAAGATCCACAGGAGTATGGGTGAACCTAAAAGAAAAAACATATTAAACTAACAACTGTGGACGTTTGTAAGCACAAAAACTTCTAGACTCCCATCTACCTATCTTTTTTACTGTGTCAATGTCTAAACCTAACCTAGCTGCCTCCATGGCTGCTCCAATCTTAAAGGAATATGTACCAAATTGGAGAGGGTCTAGCTGCAATGCTGAAATGCAAGACTTAAACATAGATGAAAACTGAAATTTTGATAAACTTGTACCATCCTTATGAACTAGGAGCGAACCCTCCTCTGCAGGGCGGCAAACCAAAAATGTTGCTAGTGATAGAAGAGGGCAACAACTGCTACCTGGAACAGAATATATAAAAACCCTCCTACCTTTTCCCAGCTGATCTACTTTTGACCTCCTAATATAGATCAAAATAACAGAGTCGTCTGCAGAAACATAAACATAAACAAACCCCCAGCCACTAATCTGGATGCTGCCACTAACTCTGAAATATGAAAAGCCCAAAGAAAGCTAACACAAAAGCCACCCTAAATAACAAAAACTCATACTGTGAAACACAAAGACCTTTTAATGAATCAACTATTCTCTACAATAGGTCAAATGAAACTGGCCTCCTCCTATCTTCCAATTTCTTACTCGCCCCTCTATGAATACCCTTAACTACCTGTCTTACAATAAAATTCTTAGTAACATCCTCCATACCCCGAAATGTAAAGTAAAAGTTGAATGCTGATAAAACTTTTGTCAGGGCAGTCAAAGAGATACCCTGCACATGTATTTTCATGATGAATAATAACAGGACCTGTACTGTGCTGCATTGCAAATCGTGATGACTCTCATCTGTACTAAACATTCCAGGTATCCCTAGCCAAAGAGTTGCGGACCAGTGCAGTTATACCTGGCACGCTAGCTTCCATAAGTGGCATCAGGGTTCTCTGGACCTCCGCTGCTTGTGCCGCCTCCCGGGATCTCTTCCACTGAAATCGAGAGAGAGCATCAGCTATAAGATTATATTCCCCAGGAATGTGCACAGCCCTGAAAAATATATTAAGGAGCAAGCATTTTAAAAGCAAATGTACTACTGGCATTGATGATGCAGAAATGGAAATAATGGCCCGCACAACACCCATGTTGTCACAATCCTGGAAGCAATATTCAATTTACAGAGCAATGACTGCATATCTTTGAGAGTTACCTTCTTCATATCCCTCATCCGTCTCACCGATTCCAACATGTCCGACACCTTGTCCAAAGGAAGGCTGCACATCATGTTTTCTGTGTCAATTTCAATACCCAGGAAACTCAAAATGTGAGGAGGGCCCACCGTTTTTCCCACCGCCAAAGGAATACCAAAATCTGCAGCAATCTCTGAAAAAGTCTGAAGCAATACCACACAGTCAGAAGAATCCTGCAAACCAATAAACAAAAAATAATCTAAATAATGAACCAACGATATCAAACCTGACCTTTATACCGTAACCCAATGAATAAATGAACTAAAATTCTTGAAATAGGAACAAGAAATTGAAAAGCCCATTGGTAGGCACAGATCAACAAAATATTGGTTATCAACATGACAACCCAATAAAAATTGGGATGAGGGATTCACTGGCAGTAAACAAAAAGCAGATTAGATGTTGACCTTTGCCAACAGCACCCCTTTTACTGCCTTCCTTACCAGATCCACCATCCTAGAGAATGGGGTATACGACACAGCGCCTAAACTACTACCGATACTGTTGTTAACTGATGAACTCTTCGGGTACGATAGATGATGATTTAAACAAAAATGACCGGGCTCCTTTTTCGGCACCAAATCCAATGGGGACACCCGCAAGTTGGACAAAAGAGGTTCACAGAAAGGGCCTGCCATCCAACCCTTATCTACCTCACCAAGCAGTTTTTCTAGCACTAGTGCAGGCTTTTCTCTGGACGATTTTAAATTGGGAGGACACGAGTATGCGGCACAACAGAAGAGGAGATAAAGAAACCCGTCCAAGAACCTGGACAACAATAACTTGCAGAAACTGCAGGCCGAAGCTTACCGTACTCCTTTAACCGAGGCTGCATCTTTTCTAGCAACACCGGTGTCCTCCCCGGTCTTTGAGGCTTTGTTTTTTTGAAACAGCGGGGGAAAAAAGGATGCCTCAATACTTACACGCCGCTCCCCATTTACATACACTCTCGTTGTAAGCGAAACAACATCACCCTTTCTTACACGTTGGACCCCGTCCCCGACTTAGTGACGCTAGGTGAGACCAGACGTAATGGGTTCACTATCTTCAACCAACTCCCCATATCCCTGTCATTCCACTGCATACTAGGCGAGACTGAGAATCTTTGTCTGAACTTAACGTCATAGTGCCACCATGCCAATCCACGATAAGTTCTAAGGTCCCATCTATCTCATCTAGGTAACAGAACAGGGAGGAGCAGCACTCAGGATGTTTTCCCGCTATTATGCTGGGGAAAATCACAAAGACATTAAGCCAGTTGCTGAAAGTTTTTGGAATTTTTCTATAACGCTACCTGCGTTTGACCTCTTCTTTTTTTGAAACCTTCTTCCTCTCCTCCACTTTTAAATCTATGAAATTGTCTAAAGGAAGCAATGAGAATAATTCAATAAATTCACGGTGCCATATTCTCTCCCCAATGTCCTGTGGAACATGCTCGCCAATAGGCCCAATTGAACAGAATGAGGTCTTCTTAAGGGCTGTATCCGCTACCTTAAGGATAGCGCATTGAAGTGCTGTAGCCTCCAAAACTACCTTTTCAACTGTACCACTGACCGCTGATTCCTGTGAAATACCCCCTGCTCACCAAGAACTATATTTGTGGGTGAGCTGACTACCATAGAATTTTGGTGGATAGGAGATGGTCCCAAATAAGCTTTGCTGACCCCACTATCCCTACTCTTACCTTCTAGACTGGCAATAAAATCTTTTAAACCTTCCAATACATTTGTGAGTGTTACAGCCTCCGAGGCAGCAGATACCTGACCTGGCCGGCATGCAGTATGATCCTTGTCCGCGGCCACGTGGTTTTACGTTCTTGCCTGCCTCTGCTGTTCTTTCTCTTTGAAGGTGAAAGACCATCACATCTGCAACAAGAGAAATAGGTTGTGGGGAAGCAGGTCTGGTCCTGCTTAAGACTGATATTGATTGTGACCTTGCTCTGGTACTGAAGGCCCTTTGCCTATGCAGCCAAACTGCATGCCCATCCTGCCTTGGTGACCTGGATCTAGACACTTTCAGATAAGAGGACAACGGGCTTGTCCTGTCCTGAGTCCCATAATTCTGTCTGCGTCTGACTGGGGAATGTCTTTCCCTCCAGTTGTTATGTGCTGGACTGTACCTTTTTCTAAACTGTCCGCCCGGGTCCTTTCTGGTTGGTGTCCTCTCCTGTTAAGACTGCTTCTGCGCCTGGACCTATCTTCGCTCCCCCCCCCCTGGATTGGGAGAACCGAGTCTCCTGCGGCCTGCGGGGCTGTACCTCCGATGCATCCTCCATGGTAACATGCCTCCCCGCTGCTGCCTGTTGTCTGGCAGTAAGAATTGCAGAGCATAATAGATAATGCAAGCAGGTTACCTCCTGCTATATCGCAAGGCTGAGCCAAAATCCCACCCACCTCCAACAATTTATGAACACCCAGCAATAACAGTCAACTGACCACCAAGGAAGGCGGGAGAAGGAAAGGGAAACAGGAGGACAGCAGGCTACAAAATAAACTTTAATATAAATAGGAGCCATGGAGAAAGGCAGCCCCTACCCCCACACACACGCACAGAGACTCCCGAATCTGTGCTCCGGACCGTTGCTTAATGCTGCTGTATTACTGCTGTCCCTCAGATGCTCCTCTTCCTCCACCGCCATGGTAAGTGTCTGGTCACCTTCTTCCTCTTCCCCAGCTGCACTCCTTGTGCCCCTGTCCTCTTTTTCCAGGCTATCAGATGTGTCCTCTCGTGATCCTCCTGCACATCTCCTTCTTGGCCTGCGATCCCCCCTGTATGCTCCACGCTGCACTTCTTCTCTGAGTTCAACCGCTGCTCAGTCACTCTGGTGAGGCCCCACACTCATAGTACTGGTAAGCAGGGCTGATCAGGAGGGTGATACTGCAGGGGCTGTGATGTTTACTTCTGATGCCTTCTTCCTCCTTTCACCTCTCCCTGGGGCCAATGGTCTGGAAGGGCCCTGAGTATTAGTGTTGTCTCTCCTGTCTCGTGACACCTCTGGGCTGAGCCTCACAGGGGGTCTGGATTGCTTCACCGGGAGGCCTGCATTACTCCTGGTACTCAATGACATTGTACTGACCAAGGACGGCAGTAGCTGCTGCAGCCAATTAGCCCCATGCTGAGATGTTTGCTCCCTGATGAGGGCGACTAGGTCCGACATGCTGTTTCCATGCTCGTGGGGATATTCTCCATGCTCCCCACCAAACTAACTGTCAAGGGTACGACATCTCAGTTCTGCTATCCGTCCAAAACTCCTCCCCCTGGTAGCCAAACCCTCACACTCCCAAACACTTGCCCGGTCAAAGCCCCTTCCCCCATACTGTTTCCATTGGCTGCCTTTTCCCTCAGAGAGAATTCCACAACACATAGTGCAAACTGTGAGATTCAGATTTTCTTACATTTTATTTAAATATAATATGTGTTCATATATTATATTTTCTTTATAGTAGCTTACTTGTCTACCATAAAGCAAACAGGTGCCTTATTGCTCTTATGGGAGCAGCACGTTTTGTGTTATGCATTAAGACATATGCCAATACATAGAAATAAAGTAAAATGCTTTCTTTGGAATAATTACACTAAAATAATGTATCTGGATTTTATAATTAATTGTAGAGTTAAATGCATTTTAAAGTGAAAGAAGAGAACACTACTTGTTTTTTTTATCATACAGTGGTTTTTGTCACTGTACTATAGTCATAAAGCACAAAGTTCTTGTACAGGCACCGATCACACTAAAATAATGTATCTGGATTTTATAATTAATCGTAGAGTTAAATGCATTTTAAAGTGAAAGAAGAGAACATTACTTGTTTTTTTTATCATACAGTGGTTTTTGTCACTGTACTATAGTCATAAAGCACAAAGTTCTTGTACAGGCACCGATCACAGTGCTGCTACCACCCCATACTCACAGTGGTTGCAGTCCATACAAGAACTCTCTCAAGTCACGTTCCTTTCTTTCACCCTTTCCTAGGCACGTTTACTAATTGTTATCATTATTGAAACACATTCAGACCTCTCTTTAACTATGTATAATCACAAAATGTTTGTATATTATTCAGGTGCATACTTGATAGTGTCATGCTGTAATTAACTAAGGCCCTCATTCAATTGCAATTTGGCCAATTGAATAGGGCTCTAAATAAGCACATAACATATTTTTTTAAAGAAGGTTTTAGTTGGTGAAAACCTTGCTTTAGGATAGATTTTTACTAACTAAAAACTTCTTTAAAAAATATATGTTATGTGCTTATTTAGAGCCCTATTCAATTGGCCAAATCGCAATTGAATGAGGGCCTAAGTATGCATACAGAGATCTACCTGAATACAAAAAAAAATTGTCATACAGTTCACCTTAAAATACCGCCGCAGATTAAAGTTTGCTTGTATGGTTTAGTTGTAAAATGATCTTATCCCACATACTCCAACTCTTATTATGTGAAGGTTTCAGTTCTAAACCTACCATATTTCACTAGAAATGGCTTCTGCAGGTTCTAACTCAAAATAAATTCTATTGGATATTTTTTTTTTTTTAATCAGATAAAATGTATCTTGCCCCAAAATACACAATAGTCAATAATATATAAAGCTATAACAGATATATAACACAACTGTGAGAATTAAAGCCCTCTATAACAAAAACAGTATAGCCGAAAAATGGACAGTAATAAATATATAAAGCACTAATAGATATATTACACAATTGTGAGAATTTAGGCAATGTAGTATACAGAACAATAAAAGACTCAAAACATTAAAAAAGAGCCTAATTGCCCAACATGGGCAAGGCTTTCATATCCTTAAGAGTTTACTAAAATGCCTAATTAATGCTAATATGCAGGATTGTAAAAAAACATGCAAACACCTTAGCCAACCATCCTGAAAAGGGTTAAATAAATATATGCATACAAACCTCTTATCTGAACATGCAGGAGATAACGATTAACAGCCTTATTAAATTGCGATTCAGCCAATTGAATAGGGCTCTATATAAGCACATAACATTTTTTTTACACAATTTTTTAGTTAGTGAAGACCTTGCTTTTGGATAGAAGTTCACTAACTAAAAACTTCTGTAATAAAAATATGCTCTGTGCTTATATAGAGCCCTATTCAATTGGCCAAATCGCAATTTAATAAGGCTGTAAATATGTGCCACAAGAGATAGGAGCCAAAGTGCTTAGTGTATGACATGATTCTTTTTTGCTAGATTTCTTTTAATCCACAATAAAAAAAAAAAAGCCTTGAGAGAGAATAATCTAGTCTACCCATTGTAGTTTAAGGATAATTAATCCTGAGGTATATCCAAGACATTCTTTAACTGCATTTGTTCCTGCCACATCTGAAGGAAGACTGTGCCACTTATGCTGTAAAATAGTATGTATTTGGTAGTAAAGTGCATCAAATGGAAAGAAAAAATATATTTTTACCTCATTAATTTATGAATGAGGCAGAGATAGATATCTACAGCCTTATTAAATTATGATTTGGCCAATTGAATAGGGCTCTATATAAGCACATAGCATATATTTTTTACAGAAGTTTTTAGTTAGTGAACTTCTATCCAAAAGCAAGGTCTTCACTAACTTAAAACTTCTGTAAAAAAATGTTTCCAGGACACAAAGCAGAATCTCGCAGTGCATTGAACACTGTAGTCATTTACAGGTAAAATCATCTGCTTTATTGTGAGAATGCAGTGAAAGCGACATTACTTGTCTTGCATGTGTTATTAACCAGAAACGAAATCTTCATAAAAAAATTAGAAATAATCTAAGTTATTAAGTGAGAAATGTGAAATAATATACTGATGTTAGTATATGTAAGGATGTAAAAAAATATGTTGAGGTAGGTCTAAGGCTGAAAGCTGAAATGCTAAGTCATAAAATAGTATAATGACAATTAATACTAACTGATGAAAATATTCCAGAGTGTTGGAATAGCTGATAATAACTTTCAACTAATGAAAAAGACCCTGTGTCACACTACAAAAAGAAAATGAAAAACAAACATATCACCTATGAGGAGAGGTAACACATAATCACGAACATAAGAGACATATTAATAATGTGGGACAGGAAAACTAGAAAAACACAATTAAAGAAGACAGAAACAGAGAGAGATTGTATTTGCAATTACCCAGGTTTCAGACTACATTGTGGGCTCATCCAAACATTCCTTGAGAAAAACAGCAGATGTGGCTCATTCTGACCAAACCTGATCTATTCCAGGGTGCACACTCCCAGTGAGCAGATCATCATACAGTTATTCTTTCCCATCTTGATTTAATTGTCCAGCAAGATTTGTATTTCATCTGTGATGGAGCTGTTGTCTAGTTTTCATGGTGTATGTTACATGAGCAATGATTCATATCCTTACATACTGATCACATTTATCATTATGAATGATGACGTGATGTTAGTGCAGCTTTTGTACAGGGAACATTGCACCCTGCTGGCTATTTGACATAATGTGAAACCTCAACAAGTGTGCTGATGTCTTAAATTAGGTGCTGGGCTGAGATTTGACATATTAAATGGCCATTGAAAGCATTTTTCTCCTTTTTTTCTAGCAAGGCAATACCAGGTGGACAGGATGGAGACAATGGGGAGCATGGTTTGGGAGGGTATGTGGCAGGTCTGAGGGAGGAGTAATTAGGGTTGCATTTAAACTGGGATCTCAATTATTCCCTTCAGAACACTCAGGCCACCACACAAGGGAGCAGATAAGCGGGACGTTAGTCACAGTAACTTCAGGTGTTGTTCGCTGACGAATGGTGGCTGGAAGCAGCCTTGGTTTAATTACAGCTTCAGTACTGCCTGTGAGGAGAACTGGGCCTTTTATTGGGTTTAGTTTTCAATAATGCAACAATCAGAGGACATGGCAGTTTAGCTCAAAGCCAAAGTGATGCCAAAATAGTTTATTTTTTCTATGACTATAAATTGGTTTATATGTTATGTTGACAAAATGTTGTTTGGTTGATAAAAGTTGCAGCTTTGGCCTCCTTAAATCCTAGCAAGTACATGACAGCAAAAACTAGCCATATGAAAATATCCAAAAATCACCAGTCCCTTGTTTCTGTACCATTTTATTCTCCTATAAAGTCATTACATTCTAATATCTGAGTTTAAAAAAGTTACCCTCTGAGGGCATGTAAGTCCTCAGATTGTTGAAAAATCCTCCAAATACTCAGATGTAGCTGTAGAGCCATACAAATTCCTCTGAAAATGAAACAAGTGTCAGATCTGGTGCTATGATCAGTTTAGCACCCTAATTGAGTCGGAAATTAGGCTTTACTTCTCATATACAACATAATTAAGGGGTTAATAATTAAGGGGCTAATAATGCCCCATACACCCAGTATTCCACGTGCCGAGGAAAGCCCAGAGAATTCTCTCCTCCCATGTGCTAAACCCCAGATGGCCACATGGGGGTCAATATAGAACTTCATGCCAGCTAATTGTTAAACTCCTGTCAAAGAGGTCCTTAGAAAACCTCCATGACAGCTAAAAATGAACACCCACCATGGGGGTTCCTAACTTAAATTGACTTGCTAAGCCCTGTTAGATACAATTTCCTAAACATATGAGTAAATGGATAAATGTGTGTGATTTCACTAGTTGATACTAACAGAGATCAGTGAGATTACACATTCTGTTTCCTGCAATACACTCTGGCATACCATACATAGTTCAGTTTCCTGAAATGGAACATGGGCACACTAGATTAATAGGCATGTGGTTCATCTGTGGTCATTGGGGTTCACTTATTTCAAACTATTTTTTTTCGGTTTTGCCTGCAGTGCACAATTGTAAAGTTAGCATCATAAAATTGCATAATATAAATTAGAATTTCTAATAATCATCCATAGAAATTTATTTAAGGTGAATACAGATATGCTGATTAAACTGTTGGTTATCATTCAAACAAAATATTGATAATTTGGCTGCAATTCATTAACCATTTTATACAATTTTATAAATTATTTTATTCAGTATATATGCCGACCCTGGGTTACAGAAACAACCGAACCAACCCCTACTCAAAAATGTGCTCCTAAGGCTTTTTGTCTGAGTTTTTTCATGTTATGATTGTTTGTTTTATTGCAGTACAGGGGTATTATTATTATTACACTGTGGAAAAAAATGGCCGCCGAAAAAAATGAAAACGAGTCTCCACGACCCCGGACCGCTCAGCCACATATAACTTACCCAAGAAGGGATCTGAGATAAGTTCGGAAACCCGCATTAACCCCACAGGGTCTGAGATAAGCTTGGAAACCTGCATTAACCGCACATTAACCCTCACAGTGGGGGTCCACGATCGCAATGAAAATTCAAATTTCCGCCTTACGGGACCTTAAAGGACCATAAAGGTCCTTTAAGGACCCGTAATAATAAAAAAAATTAAACCCTATCACTCATGGGGCTCTATACAGAGCCCCATCAACCCCTAAAAAACCCTGTCACTCATGGGGGTCAATACAGACCCCCATAAGCCCTTCATTAACCCTGTCACTCATGTGGGGTCAATACAGACCCCCATAAGCACTTAATTAACCCTGTCATGTATGGGGGGCAATTCAGACCCCCATAAACACTTAATTAACCCTGTCACTCATGGGGGTCAATACAGACCCCCATAAGCACATAATTAACCCTGTCACGCATGGGGGTCAATACAGATCCCCATAAGCAGTTAATTAACCCTGTCACGCATGGGGGTCAATAAAGACCCCATAAGCACTTAATTAACCCTGTCACTGATGGGGGTCAATACAGACCCACATAAGCACTTAATTAATCCTGTCACGCATGGGGGTCGATACAGACCCCCATAAGCACTAAATTAACCCTGTCACTCATGGGGGTCAATACAGACCCCCATAAGCCAATATATAACCCTGGCACTCATGGGGAGGTCAATACATACCCCCATAAACCCATAATTAACCCTGTCACTCATGGGGGTCAATACAGACCCCCATACGCCAATATATAACCCTGGCACTCATGGGGGTCAATACACACCCCCATAATACATTAAGTAAATCTGTAACTTATGGGGGTCAATACAGACCCTCATAAACCCTTAATATACCCTGTCACTCATAGGGGTCAATACAGACCCCCATAAGCACTTAATTTACCTCGTCACTCATGAGGGTCAATACAGACCCCCATAAACCTATAATTAACCCTGTCACTCATGGGGGTCGATACAGACCCCCATAAGCACTTAATTAACCCCGTCACTTATGAGGGTCAATACAGACCCCCATAATACATTAATTAACTCTGTCACTCATGGGGGTCAATACAGACCTCCATAAACCCTTAATTAACCCTGTCACTCATGGGGGTCAATACAGACCCCCATAAGCCTCTATTTAACCCCATCAGTCCCATAAGGGTATGTTATGACCCTTATGGGGCTGTTACAACCCTAACATCAACCACATAAGTGCCATGACGGTCCTCAAGGACCATCATGACACTAAGTACAAACACGACAATGCACTATACCCCCCAATAAACCATTAAATCTAAACTAACCCCCCTCTACACTAACCAAGTAACACCTACACTACCTACCTACACTACCTACCTACCCCCTAATAAACCCCCACCACTCTAATTAGAGAAAATAAAAAAAAACATAAGTCACAAAAAAAAAATCTACATTACAGAAAATAAAAAAACCTAACTCACAAAAAATAAAAAATCTACATTACAGAAAATATAAAAACTTAAGTCACAAAAAATAAAAAAAGGAACATTAAGGAAAATAAAAAAAATACATTACAACAAAAAATTACACACCTGAAAAGGAAATACATATAAAATACATACAATACAATACAATACAAATAAAATACAATACCCCTATCTATCTAACATACAATCAATCCTATCTATCTAAAATGCATCCCCCAATCTATCTAATATACAATAAATCCTATCTATCTAAAATACATACCCCTATCTAACATACAATAAATACTATATAATATACAATAAATCCTAACTATCTAAAATACATACCCCTAACATACGATAAATCCTAACTATCTAAAATACATACCCCTATCTAACATACAATAAATGCTATCTCCATATACAAACCCTGTTTTTTTCTGTAATTAGAGTGGTGGTGGGGGGGGGGGTTGATTAGGGGGTAGGTAGTTTAGGTAGGTAGTGTAGGTGTTAAAAGATTAGTGTAGAGGGGTGTTAGTTTAGATTTAATGGTTCATTGGGGTGGGTTTAGTGCAGTGTAGTGTTTGTACTTAGTGTCATGATGGTACTGGAGAACTCTCATAGCACTTACTGGGTAATGTTAGGCTTCTAACTGTCCCATGAGGGTCTTTAAAAACCCTTATGGGACTAATGGGGTTAAATAGAGGCTTATGAGGGTCTATATAGACCCCCATAAGAGACCAGGTTAAAATGGTGTAGTGTTTACACTTTGGGTCATGAGGGTCCTGGATGACCTTCATGGCACTTATAGTGTTATTACATGCATTCATTAGTGTGTTATAGGGGTCTATATAGTTGAGGCACACAGTACACAGTACAAACAGCATTACAACACTTTTTTATTGCCCCGTCATTTTTGACGACCAAGTCGCTAGTATATATACTGTACTACTGTACGGTGGAGGGCTTCTATCGCTCTTTTGCCCACCATATTATATATGATTGTTGTGGTGAACTACCTACTCATAATTTCCACAACACGGGCTGAGATCCCGCTCCATGCTGATGATAGCCAGTAAGCTTGAAACAGCTGTACATGGATTGGATACTCAGCCTGTGTTTATTCCAACCTTGGCTTTGCATTAAAGCTGTGTAATACAGCATGCATAAGCTTAAAGGAAGCCATGTTTGATGATGGCTACGGAATGAAGAGCGAGGCATTTGTGGCCATATTTGAGTGTCCCAGCTCAACTTCCCAGAATGCAGTGTAATAACTGTTTTTCTCGGAACTCTGAGCTGGAAGCAGGTTTTTTAACTTGCTTTAGACATTCGGATGTGAACGCAGATGTACTTTTTATTTACTGTACTACTGTACGGTGGAGGGCTTCTATCGCTCTTTTGCCCACCATATTATATATGATTGTTGTGGTGAACTACCTACTCATAATTTCCACAACACGGGCTGAGATCCCGCTCCGCGCTGATGATAGCCAGTAAGCTTGAAACAGCTGTACATGGATTGGATACTCAGCCTGTGTTTATTCCAACCTTGGCTTTGCATTAAAGCTGTGTAATACAGCATGCATAAGCTTAAAGGAAGCCATGTTTGATGATGGCTACGGAATGAAGAGCGAGGCATTTGTGGCCATATTTGAGTGTCCCAGCTCAACTTCCCAGAATGCAGTGTAATAACTGTTTTTCTCGGAACTCTGAGCTGGAAGCAGGTTTTTTAACTTGCTTTAGACATTCGGATGTGAACGCAGATGTACTTTTTATTTACTATATATATATATATATATATATATATATATATATATATATATATATAGTTCACCACAACAATCCTTTAATATATGGTGGGCAAAAGAGCGCTAGAAGCCCTCCACCGTACAGTTCTCGGAATTCTGAGCTGGAAGCAGGTTTTTTTTAACTTGCTTTAGACATTCAAATGTGAACATAGATGTACTATTTATTTACTGTATATATATCTATAAAAAAACAGATGTCTCTCTCTGTATGTATGTATGCATACATATACATGTTGTTTGGCACACTTCCTCCTTCACCTACCATTCCCCAACCCCTATTACCCATTCACCATCCCTGTCTGTCCCTTATTAATCCCCTGACTCATCAATGCCCTTCCCTTATCCCCCTCAATTCCTGCCCTCTCCTCTCCCCAATAATTCACCTAGGAAAGTCAGTTGGCTTGTAAGGTGCAGGGCATGGCTTCTAAGGCTGGCAAATATTGACCCCACACTTATTTCATGTCCTAGGACTGGGCCTCAGAGACCTAGGCCTAGACACATCTGTGTCTAGAAAACTCTCATGTTTTTTTCTGTCAATAGTATTTAAGCAACACTGCCTCTTTTTCATTGGTTAGATTAGATACACAGTTCTCAAGTAAACTATTAAGCTGTTTTTTTTCTAAGCTATTTGACAGCTATAAAATACATAAGCTAATGTGAGAGAGAAGAGGCATTGTAGATCGTTCTCAGTATTTCCTGTGCACTGAGGTTTTTGTACCAGTGGATATCACAGTGCTGTACCCGCTATAATCACAGTGACAAGAACCCATACAAAAACTACTCACCACTTAATCTCAGAATATTTGGATCATTTGTGCTCTTGTTAACTTCCTCATTACTACAGCTCTGTTACTTATATAGCTCCCCCTGTAATTGTGCATTTTACTAATAGAGAGCCAGAGGCAAAGGGTTTATTTAGCAGAACACCTCCAACAGGTTGTACTGATGCTTTGGTGACAAATATAAGTTCCTCTAGTTGTAAAAAGCAAAGCTCATACTGCATAACCAGGGTGTTAGAACAGGTATTCACATTATCTCATATTAATTGTAATTATATTGAAGATTTGAATACAATGTTTTTGTTATTGGAAGCACAGTATATATCATGTAGAACAAAATATTTCATGCTGTTTGATTTAGAAGAAAAAAGATCCATGTAGTTATTTCATATGAAATTAAAGTCTCAGGAGTAGGGACATCTACTCTACTGTATATACATTTTTAAACTATAAATTGTTATGTATGTGCTTCATACTTAATTTATTCAATGTATTTTCCCCTTGTAATAGTGATATGGATGCTTTATGAATAAAAGTTAATAATAATAACAATAATAATAATATTACTAAAGAAAAATATCTTATACATGAAATGGCCATTTAGGTTCATTGCCAATAGAATGTACCCCAGCCTGTACGTAATACATACTGGGCCTGATTCAATTGAAAGCCTGCAACTCGATCGTTGTAGGCCATATGTCTGTGGGTATGTTGCGGGACCCCGTTAGTCTCAGGGTATGATGCTATTCAATTGCTCAAGCCCAAATTACAGAATTATGAAAATTAATGCCAATACTGTTCTAGTCCATGTGGGTGGCCTGATATGTATTAACTCATTGATACCCGAGATTGATTTAGCCCCAAAATGAAACATAAAAATATATTTTATTTCCTGACGATTTGCGAACTTGAGACAGATGTGCAATTAATAGTGATGTCCCGAACAGTTTGCCGGAGAACTATTCGCGGCGATTTTCGCATGTTCGCGTTCGCAACGAACGGCGGACACATTCGCTTTTCGGTCTGCCCCCTATTCTTTATCATTGAGGAAACTTTGACCCTGTACCTCACAGTCAGCAGACACATTCCAGCCAATCAGCAGCATACACTCCCTTCCAGAGCCTTCCATCTAAAGGACAGCATCCATTTTAGAGTCATTCTGAAGCTACATTCGTTGAGAAAGGGCATATATTGGAGATGATGCTGATTTAATAGGGAAATAGATAGCCAGGCAGTGTATTTAGCTTGCACTACAGATCTGAAGGACTCATCTGATATCTGCTGCAAGGACAGTGTGACGAAGTGCCCTTCGCCACTTTGTCTTGGAGAGGACTGTTTGCCAGCCTCCTGCCCTGCGACTATGGCCCTGGGACATATTGCCCTGTAAACACAGTATTCGGCCATACCAGAGTGTATGTCACTCATTCTGGCCCTTTACATACAGGGGGGTCATTCGGTACTTGCCCTGTGTGAACCATGATACCACAGAAAGCTATGCCATGGAGCCCATTCATATAATGAAAGACTATGGGAAAGACTTTAGCTCCATGGCAATTGAACTGTGTGAAGAGGATCTGAGCGCTATTCGGTAGTTTTATGCGCTCAGACCCCAGCTGTAACGGAACCCATCACTGTTTTACCCTGTTTTATGATTATTTAATTCTTGGTTAAAATATGATCACATTGCTGTACTGTAGATATGTTGTTTTATGTTCTACAGAGTATATTGGCTCAGAATATTAGCCAGACTTTTGCAGACCTAGGCTAATAGATAATCCTGTTACAGAGATTCAAGAGATAAGAAAGTTGTAAAGGATCCTTGCATTTTCCAAAGTGTTTTCATTCTCTGATAAGAACAAAGAAGAATGATCTAATTAATGTCTGATTGTATCCAAGTTGCCAGGGAGGTGTGACTCACCTATTGTCCTATATGTGTATTGTATGGGGGATATGGGCAATGTCTGTGTGTTATGTGTAAAATATATTTTTACTAACTTTTGAACCCCTGGTCTGATTCATGCCATTTTTTGTATACGTTGTTCCCCTGGGTGAGAGCTATTGAATGGTGTGGGACTTAAAGGTGTACCCCCTGTATTTGAGGTACATCCAGAATGTGGTTAAAATTGTGTCTGTTTTAATTGTGTTACCTGTTATCTGAGGGGAGGAGACGTGGGGGTTGAACCATGTAGATAATTGGCTGTTGTGATAATTATGTGGGTGTAGCCCTTCAGAGGGCACCATTGCATAAAAGGAGATTCCGTCATTAAAAAATAGTTCCTCTTGACCCTTCAAAACGTAGCCTCGTCTCGTTATTTGAGGGGATCGCTATCATACTGGGGATTGCTATGCTTCTGCATACTCCCTTGAGCTGTAACTACTGAACGCTTGTTCCTGATGTACTATCCTTGGAGTCTGTGGTGGTTTTGGTGTCCGGTGCGGTGCTTGTAGGCCTCGACGCAAGCTAGGACGCATCCATCAACGGCGGTACCCGGTCGGGGTGCCAGTAGATCCGTTACAGACAGCAACCCAAAAAGCCCTTTTTAGGGCTAGAACATCATTTATTTTATTTTATTATTTTTTTCTGTGTAATCTAATTGCATATGCTTGCCAGCGTGTGTGTGTGACAGGCTAACACCTAACAGCTTCTATTGTGCTCAGTGAAATAAAACAACACTTTTTTGACTGTAATAGATTGAATTGCAATTGCCTGCCTACAGTGTGTGAAGCCTATTGCATCTACTCTGCCAACTTTTTGGCCAATGGAATAGGGCTCTAAATAAGCACATAGCATATTTTTTTAAGAGGTTTTTAGTTAGTGAAAACCTTGCTTTTGGATAGATGTTTACTAACTAAAAACTTCTTTAAAAAAATATGTTATGTGCTTATTTAGAGCCGTATTCAATTGGTCAAATTGCAATTGAATGAGGGCCACAGCATATTTTTTTACAGAAGTTTTTAATTAGTGAATACCTTGCTTTTGGATAGAAGTTCACTAACTAAAAACTTCTGTAAAAAAATATGCTGTGTGCTTATATAGAGCCCTATTCAATTGGCAAAATCGCAATTTAATAAGGCTGTATATCTTCAAAATTATGATCATATAAAAACTATTTAGTTGAAATTGTTGACTTCCTCCAATACTTTGGTAAATGAGTTTCTTAAAATAACAGGATTTTGTCTTATTTAACTTGTAAAATAAATATAAATATTTGATTATTCTTCCGCAGACACTTCTGCCTAGTGTGTTACTACTGTATTTGCTGGCATCTTTTTTCTAGTCTGCTTTTCCTCTGAGTCAGTATATCTTGGAAATAAGATCTGATTGGACAAAATAAGGGGCCAGATGTATTTTAGAAGTCCACAATCTGAAAATGTTAACCCAAAGGATAGAATGGTTTTGGTGATATTCAACAAGCTTCACATTTAAGTGCATGTGGCCAAATATTTTTAAAGGCTATAAAATAAAGGGACACAGTGTATTTTTATGTACAGTAACATTCCTCAGATCCATCAAAAATCTTATAAATTCACAGTACATTGCAGAAGCAGCTTCACTTTATATGAGTTTAAGTAGCTGATTTGTGGTCAGTGCAGAGCTGCTCTAGTTAAATCCCAGCAGCGACATGTTAAAAATATTTACTTATTGTTGGTGTCATTGTGGTTTCCTCCAGATATCTCTCTTCCCCTCCTCAACATCCTTCCCTTGTGCAGTAATGTATCCAAGTAAAAAAGATTTAATTTGCAGATAGGCTTCATTCTTGGAGATATATGTGTAGTTTTCTATCTGCATAGTGTCTATGAAAAGTGGATTGTTCCTCTACTTTGTATTTGTTTTAACGAACTCGGACCTCTCCAGTGACCCCAGCAACCATCCAGAGAAGTGGAGGATGTACAGGCAGGTGAGAGCTTTGTGAGGGTTTCAGCAATCCGGGGCTGGACATCTTGAGTAAAGAAGATACATCCTGATTAAAACAGTAAAGAGTCTCAGAGAACTATACTGCAGAGAATACAGAGATTATAAACCTGCTAAAAATATAAAGGAAACTTCACTCATTTGATGGTCCTAGAGCAGATATTCTAATATGTTATAATATATAAGGCGACAGCTAGAGATAACCTTAACTAAAGCTAAGTGAGAATTCACCCTTATTAATAAGGAAACTGGATTTATTTTACAAATGCAAATCAGTCACAGAGGAAACTTCACTGACAAATGTGGGAGAGAGAAAACATATTTTATCTCATGAGACTATTTGCTAATTACCATTGTAGAATGTCATACAAGTGTTTATGGAAACAGTTATAAAATCCATTTGACAAAATAATGATGTGTATGTGTGAGAAGAGGTTATTGATTATATTGGAAGTCTTTTGCATGAGCAACAATGGCATTACAGAACCAGGAGTAGGTCAATATAGCTGACTGACAGGTTATTTGTCAAAGGACCAGTGGAAACAATTTTCATGTTAAAACTACTTTTTAGTTCACCATTAAGTAATGTTAAAATTACATGTGCAAAAGGCATCAAGTCTTTATCTTAAAAATATAATAAAAAATCAGTTTACCTCATTGATGACCACTGTTGTACACCTTCTCACATATCTCATTGTCCTAACTACTACTGGAAATAAGTAGAAGATTTAAACTGCAATATCATTTTACTCAAGCCTTCCCAAGACAGCCTAATCAATGTTCTCAATGTTTAAGCTGTATCATTCTTTGTTATGATGCACACAGTAATTTTTATTTCAATCATTGCTTCTTGTTTTATAAGCTCACTGTTACATGCTACAAAGTGAGGTGACTGAACAGTTTCCTGCAATATGTAGCACTCTCTAAGCCCTAAAAGATCATATAAGTCCCATTTTGACATTGTGCTGTTGTGAGGTATTTGACTTCATAATGGTATGATATAGAAAAACAGCTTGGCTATGTAAATGTAAATGGTGTTGCTCAGTCGTGTCTGACTCTCCGTGACCTCATGGACAACACACCATGCTTATCCACTTGGTTTTCATGACAGAAATACTGGAGTGAGTTTCCAGTTCCTTCCCCAGTGGGCTACAGCATATAGCTCCTGGTATTCCCAGGTGGTCTCACATCCAAGTACTGCCCTGTGTGATCTCTTGGTTCCCCACTAGAGTGGGATTATTAGTATCTAATTTCATATTTATGGGGGAAGTGCATCCTTTTGCATATGATTTCTGTCCTTACAGTATAGGATGGCTGGTCACAGACTGATATCTCAGAAGCAGCATACAAAAGTGAACCATCAATCAGGGTGTTATTGATTAATAATGAGTAAAATTAGGTACTGACAAGCAAACCAGTCTTGTGAGAGGATCTCTTGATTTACAACATGTTGTAAATTAAAAAAACAATTGCTATTACTAGAAACACTCCAACTGATTAAGCATTTGTAATTGCAAATATTAATATTTTTTTGTGTTTTACTCTCCTACTGTAATTGGCACCTCTGCTAGGTCCCTTTCATGTTGATAGACAATTATGCTGTTAATGAACATCAACATTGTAGGTCCCCTCATCACTGTCTAAAAACATTAATCAAACACAATGGGCCTCATTCAAATGCAATTTGGCCAATTTAATAGGGCTCTATATAAACAAAGAGCATATTTTTTTACAGAAGTTTTCAGTTAGTGAAGACCTTGCTTTTGGATAGAAGTTCGCAAACTAAAAACTTCTGTAAAAAAATATGCTATGTGCTTATATAGAGCCCAATTCAACTGGCCAAATCACAATTGAATGAGGCCCTATATTAGCAATTTCATTAATAATATAATTACATTTCATCGTTAATAATGGTGACTCCCTACATAGCATTATAGTAATGAATATATCCAGTGTATTATAGAATACAGTTGCACAAATCACATATTAAACAAAATAAGATTGTGGTTTTTTTGGCCAACAATCTGAAATTATATTTAATTCTAGTTATTTATAAAACCGAGTAAATCATATTTGTTTTAAAATATTAACATGTAATACATTATAGAAAACATTTGAAATACTTGATGAATTAAATATGCCAAGTCTAAACAGTTCATTCTCTCTTTCTATAAGATTGCTCCTATAGAACATAACATTTGGTGTATATTTCATTATTTAGAATAGCACCCCATTTATTTCTAATTTAATGTATTGACTTTGGTGCTATAAATAGATAGAACTCATTTACAGGCTTTGTATCATTGAATACAATTACACAAACTGTTTTATCACATATTAAACAAAATTAGATTGTGGTTTTGTTGGCCTAAAATCTGCAATTATATTATAGTAATAATTATATAGTTATAATAAAGTTATTAATAACACTAGCGAATTGCCCGTCAAAAAATGACGGCAATGAAATTGTAAGGTAGCTAATGCTGTTTAGTGTGTAATAATGAAATATATAATACATTAATAAATGAATATACTTTACCTATTTTAAAGCATTGTGTGGAAGAGCTGTGAATGTGTTTTGATGTTGCTGCAGCATTAGTGGTGTGGATCTGCTGTGTAAGCGTGCTGAATGTGTGCAGTGTAACACTGTGCGTGCGCGAGCCCAAACCGTTGTCGTGTACTTCCGCATTGGCGTCAAATGGCGAGTAATGTGTGTTATACGTTTGTATCGGAATATCCGTAGGTGTTTTGTGGTGTTTTGCGAGTTTCTTGTGGTGTTTTGCGAGTTTAGAGTGCTGTAGCCTCGTTTTCGTTTTGTTCGGCGGCCATTTTTTCTCTCGCTTCGTTTTTTTTTTTAGTCTCTAAACTGTTTTATTTGAAGTAAAATCGAGGTGTAAGTTGTATTTTTGAGGTGCTGGGTGCTCCCTCTTGGTGTAGGTAAGTTTTTTATGTATGTGGTGTGTGTATGTATTGTGTTTTACATTTTGTAATGTCCGAGTGTTGCGAGTCCGTAATGTGTGTGAACGTGTGTCGTATGTTGTTTGCGAGTGTCGTAATGTGTGTGTCGTACTGTTTGGGTTGCGACGTGAAGTTTGCGAGGGTCGCAGTTGCTGGCAAGGAGCGCCTTCGGCGCTCCATGCCAGCAACTGAGACCCTCGGGCAGTGCCCTCGCGAATTCGGCGCTCCTTGCAGCAACTGAGACCCTCGGGCAGTGCCCTCGCTTCGCGAGGGCCGCGGGCTCGCTACGCGAGCCCGCAGCGTTAGCAACAACTCGTACGCTCACAACTATATATGTGATATATATATATATATATATGTATACACACTGCACATTACACACACACAACACATCATTATATATATATATATATATATGTATACACACTGCACATTACACACACACCTCACACACACACAATACATCATTATATATATATATATGTATACACACTGCACATTACACACACACACAATACATCATTATATATATATATATGTATACACTCTGCACATTACACACACACACAATACATCATTATATATATATATATGTATACACACTGCACATTACACACACACACCTCACACACACACAACACATCATTATATATATATATGTATACACACTGCACATTACACACACACACCTCACACACACACAACACATCATTATATATATATATATATATATATGTATACACACTGCACATTACACACACACCTCACACACACACAACACATCATTATATATATATGTATACACACTGCACATTACACACACACCTCACACACACACACAATACATCATTATATATATATATATGTATACACACTGCACATTACACACACACAATACATCATTATATATATATATATATATATATATATGTAGACACACTGCACATTACACACACACCTCACACACACACAACACATCATTATATATATATATATATATATATATATATATATATATATATATATGTATACACACTGCACATTACACACACACAATACATCATTATATATATATATATATGTATACACACTGCACATTACACACACACCTCACACACACACACACAATACATCATTATATATATATATATATATATGTATACACACTGCACATTACACACACACCTCACACACACACACAATACATCATTATATATATATATATATATGTATACACACTGCACATTACACACACACCTCACACACACACACACAATACATCATTATATATATATATATGTATACACACTGCACATTACACACACACACAATACATCATTATATATATATATATATGTATACACACTGCACATTACACACACACCTCACACACACACACACAATACATCATTATATATATATATATGTATACACACTGCACATTACACACACACCTCACAGACATACACAATACATCATTATATATATATATATATGTATACACACTGCACATTACACACACACCTCACACACACACACACACAATACATCATTATATATATATGTATACACACTGCACATTACACACACACCTCACACACACACACACACAATACATCATTATATATATATATATGTATACACACTGCACATTACACACACACCTCACACACAATACATCATTATATATATATATATGTATACACACTGCACATTACACACACACCTCACACACACACACAATACATCATTATATATATATATATGTATACACACTGCACATTACACACACACCTCACACACAATACATCATTATATATATATATATATGTATACACACTGCACATTACACACACACCTCACACACACACACACAATACATCATTATATATATATATATGTATACACACTGCACATTACACACACACCTCACACACACACACAATACATCATTATATATATATATATGTATACACACTGCACATTACACACACACCTCACACACACACACACAATACATCATTATATATATATATATGTATACACACTGCACATTACACACACACCTCACACACACACACAATACATCATTATATATATATATGTATACACACTGCACATTACACACACACCTCACACACACACAATACATCATTATATATATATATGTATACACACTGCACATTACACACACACCTCACACACACACACACAATACATCATTATATATATATGTATACACACTGCACATTACACACACACCTCACACACACACACAATACATCATTATATATATATATGTATACACACTGCACATTACACACACACCTCACACACACACACACAATACATCATTATATATATATATATATGTATACACACTGCACATTACACACACACCTCACACACACACACAATACATCATTATATATATATATGTATACACACTGCACATTACACACACACCTCACACACACACACACACACAATACATCATTATATATATATATATATATGTATACACACTGCACATTACACACACACCTCACACACACACACACAATACATCATTATATATATATATGTATACACACTGCACATTACACACACACCTCACACACACACACACAATACATCATTATATATATATATATATGTATACACTCTGCACATTACACACACACACACCTCACACACACACAATACATCATTATATATATATATATATGTATACACTCTGCACATTACACACACACACACCTCACACACACACAATACATCATTATATATATATATACACACTGCACATTACACACACACCTCACACACACACACACAATACATATAATATATTATATACTTATAATCTGTATAATATAAGTGTGTATAAAATCTATAATATATTTATAATATATACAGTATATATATATATATATATAAATATATCTATCTATCTATATCTATATCTATATATATATATATATAAATAATGTCCCAGTGCACATTTTGTTGTATATATGTATTTTTTTTTATTAGTTTATGGCCTCCAGCCCATGATGCCATGTCCCCCCAGGCTAAGCCTTCATGTCCCCCCAGGCTAAGCCTTCATGTCCCCCCAGGCCAGGCCTTCATGGTCCCGATCAGTCAGATCTGTCACTATCAGTCAGACCCATCAGACTACTTACATTCATCGAAGCTGTTCAATTATCCACCACTATGCATCTCCTGCCTGTACGTTTTTCTGCAGAGGCAGGGACTTCCTGAATGACTTTGCATGCATGTGACGTAATTCTGAAACTCCCTGCCTCTGCAGAAAATGTGCAGGCAGGGGAGACATGGCGGAGGTAAATTGAAATGCTCCAATGAATGTAAGTAGTCTGATGGGTCTAATGGGGCATGGAGTTCTGCTCCCTCTCTCCAGCAGCGTGCATGCACAGCTCCCTCTCTCCAGGGGCGTGCACGCACAGTTCCCTCTCTCCAGGGGCGTGCACGCACAGTTCCCTCTCTCCAGGGGCGTGCACGCACAGCTCCCTCTCTTCGCAAAGGCCGCAAATGCTGTCAAGGAGCGCGAGGGCTGCAGTTGCTGCGAGGGCTGCAGCCCTCTTCGCGAGGGCTGCAGTTGCTGGCAAGGAGCGCCTGCGGCGCTCCTTGCCAGCAACTGCGACCCTCGCTTCGCGAGGGCCGCGGGCTCGCTATGCGAGCCCGCTAGCGTGAGCAACGGCTTAAGCAAGCTCGCCTGCTCACAACTATATATGTGATGGAGTGAGTCATATTTGTTGTTGTAACACATTAGCTTACAATAAATTGTATATTTCATTCTTCAAGTTATTTAACTGTTTAATATAATTTATAATTTATTGCATGCTAATATGTTACAAATAGGATTCACTCCATTTTATTAATAACTTGAAGTAAATATCATTTCAGTTTTTAGGACACAATCTCGTTTTGTTTAGTATGTGATAAAACTGTTTGTGTAACTGTATCCTATGATAACAAAGCCTATAAATTAGTTTTATTTATTTGTAGACAATAAGCATCACAGCCAAGTATATAAATAAATGTGGTACTATTCTAATAATGAAATATACATCAAGTCTTATGTTCTATAGGATACATTGTACAGGCTGAACTGTTTAGACTGTCTTTTTAGAAGACAATTTTAACGTATACGAAAAAAATTAGATTCTGGTTTTGTTGGTCTAAAATCTGAATGATATTTAATTCTAGTTAATAAAACATAGTGAATCATATTTGTTTTAAAATATTAGCATATAATAAAATATTGAAAAGGTTGAAAAATTTGAAGAATTAAATATACCAAGTCTTCCTTTCTATAAGATTCAATGTATACTTGATGTGTACTTAATTATTTAGAAAAGTATCACATTTATTTATGTACTTATTTTCTATACACACTATTACAAAAACCCAGAGGTTGCTCAATATCATAAATATATCACCACTTACTAGAATTAGCATAGAAAACAAAATGTTTTTTCTTATCCTCTTGCGCTGTGTCTTCTTTATTCCTTCACCTCATTGATCCAGTGCAGCTGATGATTGCCACCTTGGCTACCACTAGCACTGGTATTTGTTATGTGTTGTGTTATAGTGGTAGTTGTTATAATCACAGTGATAAACACCTTAACAGAAACTTCTGTCAATTGCATTATATAAAATTTCCTTTGAAATCTATAAAGTTTATGTATAAGACTGATAAATCACAGATATGTTTATGCACAAGCTCAAGCAAATTACATATTTCTGAGAATTATACCTCACAAGCTTTTGGTAGCACTTTTCTTCAGAGTTCTTTATTGGTAGGTTCATTTTACAGCAACTTTTCCTGTCCTGTTTTCTCAAGGGCTTCAAGGAAAACTTGATAATAAGATTCTCTCTTGAACGTAAGATATCCTTATGTTTTTGTATGCAAGGTTGATTACAGTAAAATCCATGAGATCAATCCACCGGGTACAGGATTGGAGCACATTTCTGCAGGGTGCATTATATCAGAATAGGGAACATGCCTATCCTTTAAACAGCAGGTCCTCTTTTGTTTTCCTGCCCTCTATCAGCCAGATGCTAGAGCTCTGTCTGTGCCCTGTCCTATGTGGTTTAAGCCCTTGTGGTTTTCTCCTAATTTCATATTTTGTCTCCTCTCTGTTCCTCTTCTGCACAGTAATAAAGCTGAGAATCCCCAGCTATCATTTCTCTCCCTTGCAGAGAGAGTTCATTCTTACAGCCTTATTAAATTGTGATTCAGCAAATTTAAAAGGACTCTATGGCCCTCATTCAATTGCAATTTGGCCAATTGAATAGGGGTCAAAATAAGCACATAACATATTTTTTTTAAAGAAGTTTTTAGTTAGTAAACATCTATCCAAAAGCAAGGTTTTCACTAACTAAAAACTTCTTTAAAAAAAATATGCTGTGTGCTTATTTAGAGCCCTATTCAATTGGTTAAATTGCAATTGAATGAGGGCCTTTGCAGGGAGTTTCAGTAGAAAGTGCTCTTATTACTGTTTTTATCTGACAACCACTTCAGACCTCTCCGGAGGAGAAATACCTGCAATTTCATGTATGGTACAAGAGCATGTATACTAACGGTCAACATGTGAACAGAGTGTAGAAGATAATCTTATTTAAGATAAGGAACAGCTGGTGTATGAACATTTTTAATATACCACATATATAAACAAGTACGTAACACATCATTTTTATCTGTCTTCATAAGTTTATAATACTTTAAAATCGAATTTTATGGTTATTTCATGCCTGTTAAAACTTCAATGCATGATATCACATATATAGTTGTGAGCGTACGAGTTGTTGCTAACGCTGCGGGCTCGCGTCGCGAGGGCCGCGGCTCGCACAGCGAGCCGCGGCCCTCGCGAAGTGAGGGCAGTGGCCGAGGGTCTCAGTTGCTGGCATGGAGCGCCGTAGGCGCTCCATGCCAGCACCTGAGGACCTCGCAAAGCGAGGGCCGCAGTTGCTGGCATGGAGCGCCGAAGGCGCTCCATGCCAGCAACTGCGACCCTCGCAAACTTTACGTCGCAAACCAAAGAGCACGACACACACATTACGACACTCGCAAACAACATACGACACACGTTCACACACATTACGGCCTCGCAACACTCGGACGCAACTCGCGAACATTACAAAATGTAAAACACAATACATACACACAGCACATACATAAAAACCTTACCTACACCAAGAGGGAGCACCCAGGACCTCAAAAATACAACTTACACCTCGATTTTACTCGAAATAAAACAGTTTAGAGACTAAAAAAAAATCTAAGCGAGAGAAAAAATGGCCGCCGAACAAAACGAAAACGAGGCTACAGCACTCTAAACTCGCAAAACACCACAAGAAACTCGCAAAACACCACAAAACACCTACGGATATTCCGATACAGACGTATACCACACATTACTCGCCATTTTACGCCAATGCGGAAGTACACGACTACGCTAACGGTTTGGTCTCGCGCACGCACAGTGTTACACTGCACACATTCAGCACGCTTACACAGCAGCTCCACACCACTAATGCTGCAGCAACATCAAAACACATTGACAGCTCTTCCACACAATGCTTTAAAATAGGTAAAGTATATTCATTTATTAATGTATTATATATTTCATTATTACACACTAAACAGCATTAGCTACCTTACAATTTCATTGCCGTCATTTTTTGACGGGCAATTTGGTAGTAAGATAATATAAACCAGAAATTGTCAGTAAAGGTACACCATTCACTTATTGCTTTACACAAAGGCCCTCATTCAATTGCGATTTGGCCAATTAAATAGGGCTCTAAATAAGCACATAACATATTTTTTTTAAATAAGTTTTTAGTTAGTGAAAACCTTGCTTTTTGATAGATGTTTACTAACTAAAAACTTCTTTAAAAAAATATGTTATGTTTAGACCCCTATTCAATTGGCCAAATTGCAATTGATTGAGGGCCACAGAAAGTGCCTATGTGGGAATTAGGCAGCTGCAGCTACCTGTGCTCTCACCAGTACTGAAAAGAAAGCCATTAACTTAAAAAATAATAACACTTACAAAATATAAAGTTTGTATTTGTTTATTTATATATTTTTATGCATTTTCACCACTATCATGTTTAGGTATTTAATATAAAATATAGAAAGGAAATGGATAACATTGGACTTTTAAATATTAACACTGAGGTATTGTAACATAAAATATTGATTATCCTACAAACAGCCAGTCAAGTGCACATTTTGTTTCTAGATTACAGACTCTGAATATAGAAAGGAGCATTTATATGTCATTCAGTTGCACATGTCACTGAGTGCTTTATGTAGAAAAATTTAAATAAAAAGATCTGCATATATTTTGGGATGTAAAATGCAGTAAACTGCCATGAAATTCAGCCAGTAGTGGATCGCTGCTTAATTTTGCTTATTCTAAATCTGTCTTGAAAACCTTTTGCATTTTCACAACTAAAGGCTCACTAAAATGTTTTTGCAAAAATAAAATAAATCAATACCAGCCTTTAATGTTGAATTTGTTGTAACCATGTTTAATTGTATCTATTTCATTCTTGTAATATGAATTCAGATACGCCACTTTACACAGTCATCTGACAATGGAACTCAATAAAAGAGTAAACTCTAATAGCATGACCCCCTCAAGCTACAAGCAGACTAGTAGATCAAGATGGAAGAACCCATGACACAATCAGCTTAGTATAAGATTTGTTTTCTAAAAATAGTATTATACACCTGGCATGAATAGTTGTCAATGCTATTGGCTTCTTACAAACATTACAGGTATGTAAAGATTTTGGAAGCTTCAAGGCAGGAAGATGGAGAAGTTTGGTGGAGCAAGGCAGAAAGTAGCACAGAGTGCAGCTCCAGAAAAAGTGGGAGTGCGAGGAGGTGACAAGAAAGGAGTAAAGAAGGAGGTCATTAGGAGAGCGAAGAGGGCAGTTTGGAAAGTATTTTGAGATGAAATCAAAGCTATAAGGGGGTGTACTGTTGTAAAGGGCTTTTGTTACTTTTAGGGTTTTGGATTTCATTTCTGAAGCCAGTGCAGTAAGTTAAAGTGCTGCTGATTCTGGGTGTTGAGTGTGGAAGATGAGTCTAGCAGAGGAATTCATAATGGATTGGAGTGGAGACATAGGGTGATGAGGAGTTTAATAAGGAGCAAACTGCAATAGTTGAGGTGAAATACGATGATAGAATCAATTACAATTTTAGTTGTGTAAAAGAGTGATGCAGCTGGAGATTTTTTTTGTGTGTGAAAATTACATGATTTCGTGGGTGGGAGTGATGATGGCATTGTCAACAATGAGGGATATTTGATGAGTGGGAGCTATAGCATAGGGTAGGAAGACTAGGAGCTCAGTCTTTGAAATGTTGAGTTTGAGTTAATGGGTGCATATCCAGTAATATATGCTTGAGAGACAGCTAGTACCATGTGCTAGAAGAGAGAGATTTCATTGTCATCTGCATATAAATAAAACTGCAATCAAAAAAGGGAACTTTCAGACACAAATAGACAGGAAGATCTGGATATTTTATCCACTTGTGATATAAAAACCTTGATCACAGTGCCCAGCATATGATAGAACTGCACCAGTCAGGCTGTCGCCATGTTTTCAAATCCGTAATCCTTTATCACTCTACTTTCCTCCCACCATATTCCTATTTTATTTCCTCAAGTCAATTCTCTAACCTTTGATGGTATCTGATCATCTTTTACTTTTTAGACACATCTGCTCTTCTTTCTGTCACTCTGCTATGCAATAATGAGATGGTCTGTAGTGCAAGAGGGCACTGCAGACACAAGAGGGAGCAATTTTCCATGATTTGAAGGCGATGAAAAACAAATCAAGTACAAATAATATGCACATGTGAGAAAAGTTAATATGAAAAAAAACAGCAATGACAAAAATAGGTAAAATTGCTTTCGAGACAAGTGGGGCAGGTATGATAATAGATAAGAGAGAAAAAAGAAAGAGAGTCAAGGATTTACAATTTCATACTAGAAATTTACAGCCTTATTAAATTGCGATTTGGCCAATTGAATAGGGCTGTATATAAGCACATATGTTTTTACAGAAGTTTTTAGCTAGTGAAGACCTTGCTTTTGGATAAAAGTTCACTAACTAAAAACATCTGTAAAAAAATATGCTATGTGCTTATATAAAGCCCTATTTAATTGGCTGAATTGCAATTTTTATAAGGCTGATGATGATTAAGATGTATGCAACTTACAGGATACTATTGGCCTCATTCAATTGCGGTTTGGCCAATTGAATAGGGCTCTATATAAGCACAGAGCATATTTTTTTTCACAGAAGTTTTTAGTTAGTGAAGACCTTGCTTTTGGATAGAATGTCACTAACTAAAAACGGCTGTAAAAAAGATATGCTCTGTGCTTATATAGAGCCCTATTCAATTGGCCAAATCACAATTGAATGAGACCCAATGTCATCAATCATAAACAATATCTACAAGCCTCCCTTTACGATTTACCTACTTTATAGCACAGCTTTTAAGCAAGCACAGAAAAATGCTTGTTTGGCAAGCTTTGCGAGGGTCACATTTTCCAGGCTTGTATTTAGTTTGTGCAATAAATAAACAAACAATAAATAATCTAACATAATGTAAAGTTTTGCTCCTATAATTACAGTATTTTACTGGCGGTGGGCAGCATCTGCTTGACCTGTGGTCAACCACCGCCCCCAGATTTCTCATTGTGAGTATGTATGCATATAGAAGTTGTTAAGTGTTCTGTGTATCAACCACATAATTATTTTGGTTCCTACACCCTGGGGCCCAATTCAATTAGCTACTTGCAAATGCCTTGAACTCATACATTTGGCTTCTGTGTTTTTTATTATAAATGTACTGTATATGCATTTTATTGACTTAATAATTATTTAGTGTGTATTTTTTTTCTGGCCCCTTAACATTAATAATCCTACTTAAATGTTCCCCATTCCATACTCTATAGTGCTAATAAAATATTACCATCATAGTGACAACTATAGTAAAGTAAGAAACATAAAAGATTAACAAAGAGAATAAAAATCATAAGAAAGTTATTTAAGAAGATAAAAAGGACAAATAAATATAGATAAAGGAAAAAGAAACATGACCTCCCAACTACGAATGTTAAAATCTCCTAACATTTCCCAAAATCGGCATAATTGCCCTATAAATGGAGTTAGACTTAATGTTAAGTCTAACCCATAATCAGTATACTAGCTGTATGAATGTGTGTATGAATTTTCAGCAATCAAATGAAGATAAGAAAAATAAAAATTCAAAAAGATGTAATAAAACTTATTTTTTATACTAAATGACGATTAAAATATAAACTCACAACGTGAATGGGTTAAATGGGGGAATTGCCTTTACAAAATATATATAAAAATAGAGCAGATATCCTGTTGTTACAGAAGACACATTGGAGCAAGGATACTTGACAATATATGTTGAATAAAATTATAAGGTAAGAATAGATTCAACATTCAACAACACATCCAGAGGTGTCTCAATTCTATTTAGCAATAGGCTAAAAATTGAAGAAGAATTTAGTAAGATCGACACTCTGGGGAGATACATAATCTGGTGTGGCTCTATAAATAACAGAATTATGACCTTAGTAAATTTATATCTTCCAAATAAAAATATGAAAGAAATATACAAAGTTAGAAAATGCTTAATAGTATTAGAAGGCAATTTTAATTTGGTAATGGATCCAGTAAATGATAGAGTAGGTAAGGTGAAGAAAACTTCAATAAAACAGATTCAAAAGCTGTCAAAGAATTTTGAGAAAGACATATCTAATCATGATCTTTTTGTTACTTGGAGACTACTACATCCACTTGAAAAAGATTATACTCATTATTCCAGCCAATATACTTCATGCTCGAGACTGGACTATTTTTAGACACATACACATTGAGATTGGCCAGAGATATAGAAATTTAGTTTATACCTTGGTCAGATCACTCTTTAATAAAAAAGAATACAGAAGAGAAGGATGAGAATAGGAAGATAAAAAAAGGAAGTTAGATCCAATACTGTTTAAAAATGAAGAAGTGCTTGAGTTTCTAAAAAAAAAGAGACATGATCATTTTTTTAACACAAATTAAAATTCAGTACAGTCAGCCACTACATTATGGTGTGCATATAAATCAGTGATCAGAGGCTTAATGATCTCCCAAACGGCTAGAATTCATAAATTAAGAGGAAAACCTCTGAGACTTTTATATATTGATTGATATAAAGGACAGAGCCGGAATAGGCTATTTCCTAATAAGGAGAGGGGAGAGTTGATTTCAAAAATGAATGCCCAAATAAACAAAATACTTCAACATCAGTCTGACTCCTTGCTTTGTAAATCTAGTAAATATCTAGCAAATAAGCTATAGAAACAAAAACATATAAATAAAATATTGAGCTTAAAAGATGTGGATAATAAGACCTATATGCATCCCGATAAAATTGGAGAGATAATGACTAATTATTACAGATCACTCTATAATCTAGAAAATAATATTACATTTATTAAACCTAGTAAAGAAGAAATAAACAAATTTCTGAATAAAATAAAATAAATCTCTCTAGATTAGATGAGAAAGACCAAAAATAGTTGAAAACAAATTTTACTTTGGAAGAAATAGAGGAGGTTATTAAAAAGGGCAAATCTAACAAATCCCTGGGTGCCCAGATGGTTTTGGCCATCTATATTATGCTCTCCAATTTCTGTAATGAAAAGTTTATATGTGCAATATGTTTAATGAGATGAAAAATCTAGGAAAAACAGCATTAGAACTAGTGGAGGCTAAAATAATAAATATCCTAAAAGTAGGAAAAAATCCAGAAGAATGTACCAGCTATCGTCCCATTTCTCTCATAAATAAAGACATAAAAACCTACGCAAAAATTCTAGCCAACAGATTAAATCACATCATCCCCAAATTAATTCATCTAGATCAGTCCGGTTTTGCCAGAGGCCATCACGTTAACAAAGGTCTATACATATAATTGGCAATCCAAATATATTACACACTTGGGTATAAAGTTTAATTTTCATTATAAAATATTTTTAAAGAAAATCTAGTAGATATATTGAAAAATATAAAAACAACATTATATGAATGTCGCAGTATAAGATTCTCTTGGCCGGCTAGAATTGCTGTTAAAATGAATATTATCCCCAAGATTACATATCTAATGAGGTGTATTCCTGATATCATACCAGATTACATCATTAAAACCATTCAGAATGTAAAAGACAACTTTAATTATCTAGGGAAAAAGGTCAGAGTGAACAAAATAATATCAAATAGAAAATTTGAATTGAATTAAAGAGATATATGAAAATATTGTAATCTCACACATAATAAATATGATTAACCAATATGGGTTAACCAGCTGGAAAATCACAGAAGAAGATCTTATAGAAGCAAACTTAAGTTTAATATTGATAGGAAAACTTAAATGTAAATATAACGTTTGGGGAAATGTACCTAAGGGAGTACGATCCCTGATAAAATGTTGAGAAAAGAATAAACTCAAATTTGAGTTACTACACCTTCCTACTCTCAGCTCCCATAGATATACTAATTGAGGAATCAAGTAAAACAGCTATAGAGAAGTTGAAAAAGGCAAGAATAAAATGAATAGCCGACTTATATCCCCAAGGATCCTTGTTGGATCAAATAGAGCTTTCTAAGAAATTTGGGTTAAAAAAAATATCCTGGCTAAATTATAGATCACTATCAGAAAATGTAATACAAACTGGCTATGCTAACCAAAAATGGGAAAAATGTACGAGCTGGAAGAAGCTTTAAAAAAGGGCCCAGTCCCACATCTTATATCAAGGATCAGGAAAATTAGAACAAAAGCCCTTCCCTATATAAAACCGAAGTCTATAAAGTATTGGGAAAGTAACTTTAATATAAGTTTTGGTAGTCAAGATTGGTATAAATCTCTAAATTTAATAAAAAAGTATTCGATAAAAATATATATGGAGCTATATTTTAAGTTAACCCCAAAATGGTATTTAGTACCCGTAACTATTAACAAGTTAAGATCTCCTCTGATCTGCAATATGCGGATTAGTTATTAATTAATTAATTCGTTGTTAATAAATTATAAATCAATTATTTAATTATTTATTTTTTATTTAATTTTATTTTTTTAATTATTAATTAATCCAGAGGAAGGCAAACAAAAAAAAACCGAGTAAAACTTAGCCAATTGTCTCAAAGGGAAAACATTTTAAATTCCTTCCTGACCCCAGATACTGTCGATCAGATTTCTCCCTGGATCAATACTCTCAAATTATCCATGATAACCCTGAATTCCCTTTTTAATTAGAAATAAATCCAGTCCCCTTTTAAAGTTATCTATCGAATCCGCTGTCACCACCTCCTCTGGTAGAGAATTCCACAGATTAACCACCCTTACTGGAAAGAACCCTTTTCTTTCTTTAAGGTGGAATCTTTTTACTGACCGTAGATGTATTTATATAAAGGTAATCATATCTCCTCTTAGACGCCTTTTTTCTAGAGAAAATACGTTTAATTTGGTTAGTCTTTCTTCATAACTTAGCCCCTCCA